>JADLZN010012005.1:0-334503 GCA_018155175.1 Sinocyclocheilus anophthalmus | reverse complement strand
GACAGGGACAGCCCGGAGGGCAGGACCTCGTAATGATATGCTCGTCCTTCGGACGCGAACCGCAACAATGGTCTGTGGTGCAGAAGGGTCGACAAATGAAGTACGCGTACATCAGGTCGACCACTGCAAACCAATCTCAGGGACGGATGCACCCAAAGATGCGTTCCTGTGTCAACATCTTGAACAGTAACCGGTGAAGGGTCCGGTTCAAGACACGCAGGTCCAAGATTGGTCGTAACCCACCGCCTTTCTTGGGTACAATGAAGTAGGGGCTGTAAAACCCCGTCTTCATATCGGCTGGAGGGACCGGCTCTATCGCATCCTTCGCCAGCAGGACTGCAATCTCTGCACGCAAGACAGAGGCATCTGCTGCTTTCAATACTCAAAATGAAGTAAAGTGGACGCCCATGAACTTGGGAGGGCGCCGGGCGAACGGAATCGCATAGCCGAGCCTGACGGTTCAAATGAGCCATCGAGACGGGCTGTCTCTCTTCATTCCTTCTCCTCCTTCGGTAGCGCTAGCCAGGCTCCCAGAAGCCGCGCAAGTGGCATCAATGGAACTACAGGTGTACCCGCAGTGGGGCAGCGAGGAAGAAAGCAGGGACCCGGCCCGGGCGTCTCGTAGCCGGTCCGAGGCGGGGTCTGAGTGTGTGTAACACTGACCTGCATTCGAGCAGAGGGTGCGTGGGTAGTCCGTTTCTTGGTCCTCCCAAGCCGCCTACTGCTGCTCTCTGGCGAGAGAGGAGGGTGAGTGTGATTTGACACTGGATTGTCCACAACCCCCCGTCCCCTCAGGGACCCAGAGAAAGAAGAAATTGCTCTTTCATCGAGAATTTGGGTACCCAATCCTCCGACGACGTTTCAGTGGCAGAAAAAAAAACAAAAGAGAAAAAAGATTATCCGCCCGCCCCTGTGGTGCTCTAGCTCTGAGTTGCCCTTATCATGGACTCTTTGACTCTTTCACTTGCCACCAGGTTTGGTGAGGGCCTGGATGGGCGGGGCAAGTTGAACTAGGGAAACGGCGTAATGAGGTTGTATATTGTGTAGTTGAAGGAGTTTGATGGAGGGCTGAACTGCGGATGATGTTTGTGGGACTTCCGCCTCTTTTCTTCCCCTCCCCCTTTAGAGGGGGTGGTGACCAGGGGGCCCCCAGCCCCCCACCCGCCCTAGGCGACGGCGGGCTGAGGCGTCCGGCCCCGCGTGGATGGGGTGGAGGCAGAAGCTGAATGCGGGGCAGGATGCCAGATGGCCTTGTTCTAGTCGGCTTTTGGGCGCGGAGAACTGCTGGGCTATGTTCTCGACTGTGTCGCCGAAAAGGCCGGTCTGGGAAACGGGGGCGTTCAAGAATCGTGTCTTGTACCGTCTCGCGCATGTCAACCAGTCACAGACAGAATGGCGCTCCCGGACCACCATAGTGGACATCGCACGACCCAGAGACTGCGCCGTAACCTTCGTCGCTCGTAGCGCGAGGTCCGTCGCGGTGCAGAGTTCTTTGAGAACTTCCGGGTCATGACCACCCTCGTGCAAGTCCCTCAGTGCCTTGGCCTGGGGCACTTGCAATCACGCCGTAGCGTGTAAGGCGGAGGCAGCTTCTCCACAGACCGTATAAGCATCGCTGGCCAGTCGAGTACCTACAGAGGGGAGGCATGGTTCGCCCTGCCGGGCGCAAGCGATATTAGGACACAACTGCATCGCAACATACCGCTCCACCGTCGATGGTGGTGAGGGAGGAGGAACCAGCAGATCAGTTTCCGGCAGTAAAAGGGGCCGTCCACGACCTGGTGAGCTCCTCATGCATCTCCGGGGAGAAAGGCACCGAGGCGGGGTGCTGAGAACCAGCACGGACCACCCCGAGAACCAATCGCCCAACCTTGAGGGCTCGGGACACGGTGGAAGTCTCCACTCGAGCCCTACCCCCACGACGGCCCAGGAAAGCATAGCCGTTATTTCCGGATCCAATTCAGGCATTGCTACAGTCCCGGAGGAGAGCAGCCCAGCCGGTGACCATCACCCAGCGCCAGGTAACGACCGCATCCAGAAACCCCCGGGTGATACATTGTCTATAGCAGGGATCCTCAAATCTGGCCCACTGAACTCGTTCAGTCTTCTTCTCTCAGTAGAGTAGTCAGGAGCAGAACGATGTGATCGCTCGGCTCCAAAGCGAAAAGCGCTGCATCTGCTGCCTACTTATACTCACGCTGTGATCAGCGGCAGGCTGGATGCAATCAATCGCAGGCCAATGTGCATTGGCTTGTTTAGTTTACACTCAAAGTAAATTGGTCCCTCTAAGCGAGATCCCAATTCGTCGGTCATCTGACGTGATGTCGGGAGTGACAGACTGAAAGGGAACGCAAGTTGCAGTCCGGAAAATACGCTATTACCCCCAAGGTTCCGCGGATCCCAGTTTGAAAACCACCTAGGTAAACCATGAATTGTCCTGACAGTGCCTTAAAAACGTCCCATTTCAACTGTTCAACTGACTTGCCCAGGAAGAACACTGAAACACATTAGTCTTAAAGGGACAGTTCACCAAAAAATGAAATTTCTGTCATCATTTACAGACACTCATGTTATTCCAAACCTGGGGTGCTTTTCCCAAATGCAACTAATGGTCCAAGTTCCGTCGTTACCAATAGAGTTCATTGGAACTAACGACCATAGTTAGCTAACGGTGCTTTTGGGAAACGCACCCCTGTCTGACTTTAATTCGTAACACAAGAAAAGATATTTTAAAGAACAGTGACATCCAAACAACACTACATCCCACTGACTTTCATTGTATGGAGAAAAAAAAATTGTGTTCCTCAGAAGAAAAAAAAATATGGCAGGTTTTCATTTTTGAGTGAACTATTCCTTTAACTACAGCTTTTTGTTATTCAAGGTAAGAAACTACAAGCAAAAACACTGGTCATGCACTGGTCAATTTTGAGATTTTGTGCTGTTGTCATGTCTTATTTCAGACTAGTGGAAAGAAAACATCCAAAATACAAAATTTCCATTGCACTTTATCTATTTGCATCTGCAGATTTTAATTACAATGCATATCTTTAAGGTTGTTTTCTCAAAATGAGCCTGAAATATCCTCTTCAGTAGCACAGTTTCATTCCTATCTACGTACAGTGGGGCAAAAAAGTATTTAGTCAGCCACCAATTGTGCAAGTTCTCCTACTTAAAAATATGAGAGAGGCCTGTAATTTTCATAATAGGTATACATCAACTATGAGAGACAAAATTAGAAAATCACATTGTAGGATTTTTAAGAATTAATTGGTAAATTCCTCAGTAAAAAAAGTACTTAGTCACCTACAAACAAGCAAGATTTATGGCCCTCAAAGACCTGTAACTTCTTCTTTAAGAGGCTCCTCTGTCATCCACTGGTTACCTGTATTAATGGCATCTTATGGTCTTGCCACCTCGTGTTTTTCCTATAAGTATAAAAGACATCTGTCCACAACCTCATACAGTCACACTCCAAAGTCCACCATGGCCAAGACCAAAGAGCTGTCAAAGGACACCAGAAACAAATTGTAGACCTGCACCAGGCTGGGAAAACTGAATCTGCAATAGGTAAGCAGCTAGGTGTGAAGAAATCAACTGTGGGAGCAAATATTAGAAAATGGAAGACATACAAGATCACTGATAATCTCCCTCGATCTGGGGCTCCACGCAAGATCTCACCCCGTGGGGTCAAAATGATCACAAGAACTGTGAGCAAAAATCCCAGAAACACACGGGGGGACCTAGTGAATGACCAGCAGAGAGCTGGGACCAAAGTAACAAAGGCTACCATCAGTACACACTGCGCCGCCAGGGACTCAAATCCTGCAGTGCCAGAGGTGTCCCCCTGCTTAAGCCAGTACATGTCCAGGCCCGTCTGCAGTTTGCTAGAGAGCATTTGGATGATACAGAAGAGGATTGGGAGAATGTCATAATATCAGATGAAACCAAAATAGAACTTTTTGTTAAAACTCAATTTGTCGTGTTTGGAGGAGAAAGAATGCTGAGTTGCTTCCAAAGAACACCATACCTACTGTGAGGCATGGGGGTGGAAACATCATGCTTTGGGGCTGTTTTTCTGCAAAAGGGACCAGGACGACTGATCTGTGAAAACGAAAGAATGAATGGGGCCATGTAAAGTGAGATTTTGAGTGAAAACCTCCTTACATCAGCAAGGGCATTGAAGATGAAACGTGGCGGGTCTTTCAGCATGACAATGATCCCAAACACACCGACCGGGCAACGAAGGAGTGGCTTCGTAAGAAGCATTTCAAGGTCCTGGAGGGGCCTAGCCAGTCTCCAGATCTCAACCCCATAGAAACTCTTTGGAGGGAGTTGAAAATCCGTGTTGCCCAGCGACAGCCCAAAAAACATTACTGCTCTAGAGGAGATCATGGAGGAATGGGCCAAAATACCAGCAACAGTGTGTGAAAAACTTGTGAAGACTTACAGAAAACGTTCGACCTCTGTCATTGCCAACAAAGTGTATATAACAAATTATTGAGATGAAATTTTGTTATTGACCAAATACTTATTTTCCACCATAATTTGCAATAAATTCTTTGGGAAAAATTCTTACAATGTGATTTTCTGGATTTTTTTTCTTCATAGTGTCTCTCATAGTTGAGGTATACATTAGATGGAAATTACAGGCTCTCTCAGCTTTTTAATGGGAGAACTTGCCCCAATGGTGGCTGACTAAATACTTTTTCCCAACTGTATATATGATTCTGCAAGTTTTTTTACATTGGAGTGTGTTCAAAACCCTGGCTCTAATAAGTCATAAAGAAGAACAGGAATTTTGATCTTTAACAGCATTCATATTTTGTTCGGAAGGAATGCAAATGATGCCTATTAATTAGATTTATTAGTACCTCATTGAATATTTAAATCTATAACATTAAGACTAGTGTATTACCCCAAAAAAAAAGTAGACACTCTCCCTAATCAATCGACTGGGGAAGTATGGGAATCATTAGTTAAACTGTTTCCCTGTTCACTAGAGTTGGATTTTTTTTTTCCGCCTTTAAAAAATGAAAGATATGCATATGAAAATACGGTCAGCCTAATGATGCTGGAACCCAGCAGGGTGCATTTAATTCACTTGTTTGTGTGTCTACATATGAGTGAGCTCAGTTGTTTGTTGGTTACGGCACAAATAAACACTTAAGAGTCCTCCTTCGAGGGCCGCATTTGAGCCATGCCGTAATGATCTCACAGCTACCGTATCACAAACACGTGGAAGACGTGACATAAAGTCCCTCGTGATTCTATCGCAATTCCTCCCCAGAGCTGGAAAGTAACAGGTGCTTGATTTGATTCCAGCTTCGTTGCTCTCAACCCGCCTGTTTACAGGTACAAAGTCTACAGTGTTTTCACGTAGGCATTGCGGAGAGCACAAAGGCTGCTCTATTGCTTGTCCCATCGGACACGTTAACAATTAACCAGTGCGAAATGAGGTACGATGTAGGGAACCAGATAGTTGTTTATTATACAGTGTGTACACATAGTGGGACGTTTGCATGCACAAAAATGAGTTGCAATAGAAATCGTGTCCTACCTATTTTCCTTGAGGAGCGTGGAGACCACAGCATTGGGTGGCTGCAAGGGCGAGCGTAATGGGATGAAGGCCGACCCAATGACGTTCCCACTGCCTCTCGTTCCCCGAAATATGGCCGCTTTCTCCCCGAGGCTACGCGTCTCATCCAGGGAGTCATTCATAGCACTCATGGAGCCAGGTTACATCCAGCTGCTCATCTGGAGCACAAGACAGGACAGACACCATCAGGACAGGCCCAGAAAAGAGTGTGTTTGTGTGTGAAGTCAACGCGCTCCTGCCGCTGCCACAAAAACACACACGCACATGCACAAACACTCAGCCTGTGCTGGTTATTATCCAGCCTGGGAAGTCGATTTATTTTTTACTTCCAAAACATGATCTGCTTAACGTTATTTTTAAAACCTCTATGATCCTGACACATGACCCGATGACCGCTCTTGCACAAAACACTTTTTCCATCCCCACACACAGGATCCAGCCTCAAAAACTCTTGCTTCTGTTTTCTGCAGACTGCTTAGACAGACAAAGGGTTTCTTGGTTATTGGTATGCAACATAGCCAGGCCATGAGAGCTGGAGGTCAGCAGACGTTTAACAAACGCCTCAGGTTATTTTTTTTGTATGTAACCATCGTTTCTCGAGGGAAACGAGACGCTGCGTAGAGAAAAAGCTAGGGGAAAGCCGTCAGCGTGACGGGCTCTGAATTTCGTGTGTAATCAGACCAATAGATGGGCGAGACGTCAAGGGCGGGTGACGTAATGACCAAGAAGCTATAAAAGCACGTGCGGCGGAACCAGCGTCAGCTTCAGGGAGTGTCCCAGTGCAACGCTGGAGGGACGCAGGAATGAATCCCTGGAACCGAGATGTTAGCAGGTCTCGTTCCCTCCGATTGCTGAATAGGGTTACATACGTAACCGGAGGCGTTCGCTTTCAGGAACTCGGCTGAGTCGAGAACGCTAGGGGAACGCAGAATGCCACGCCGCCAGGACTTCTAAAGTCTCTGTTTTTTTGTTTTCTTTTTTTTTTTTTTTTTAGTGTGGAAGACTGTCTACAGCTACGGCGAGAGGACAGAAGAGCCAGGAGTGGCTCGTAAGTCTAGGCCATAAAACCTAACAAAGGTAAGGGCCGTGGACCAACCCGCCGCGCTGCAGATGTCCTGCATCGGAACACCCTCTAAAAAAGCCTTAGAGGCTGCAAACACTTCGAGTCGAGTGAGCCTTGACACCTAACAGCGAGGGGAGATCAGAGGACTCATAAAAGATGGAGATGGCATCCACTATCCACAGACTGAGGGTCTGTTTAGTTGTTGGAAGACCTCTCTTAGGGGGACCGTAACAAATAGTAACTGGTCCGCCAGTATGCCACAGGAAGTTCTGTGGACATATGCATCAGTGAAGCACGGCACATGCAGTTTAGCTATGATGGTTCTGGATCCCAGACCCGCCAAAGGAGGGTGACGTGACAGGCCTGGAGTTGTTTAAACTGACATTGTATTATGCGGTGCGAGGAGGGACTTAGGGCACCCCACCTACCCACCTCGCTCCTTTTGTAGGAACAGAAATGCCTTGGCCAGCCAGGCGCAAAGTCTAGGTAGACGGGGGGCCACCGAACAGGGCCTGCGCTCCCCAACTCTCTGGAGGAGGATATAGCAGAAGAAAGGTAGTTTTATAGTAAGAGGCGATCGAATGTCCTCCATAGGCTCGAAGGGAGGCTAGCGAGAGCCTGTTAGCACCACAGCCAGGTCCACGTGGGCAACGAGATCGTACCGGGGGCCTCATTTGCCTCAGTATGCACCGAGGAAGGAAACGTGTAACTAGGTGTTTTCCCACTGAATGGCCACCGAGAGGGGGTGTGGTAGGCCGCAATGGCCGCCATGAAGCCCTCTAGGGTGGAGTGGGTCAGCCCTGCGGAGAAACGGACGTGCAAGAACTCCAGCACTGTACCAAGTGGGCAGTTAACTGGGTCTAGCTGGCGGTCTCCGCACAGGAAGTGAAAACAGTTTCCACTTCAAGGCGTCCGTTTCCTAGTAGAGGGAGAGTCTGGAGGAAGAATGGCTCGACAACCTCAGTTGAGATGACCGGGAAAGCTATAGTTGTGCCCTCCGGGGCCACACCCACAATTCCACACGTCGGGGGGGTGGAGGATAAACCCTCCGCCCCCCCCCGTGAGAGGCCCACAGGATCTCTCCTGCGGGGAATCTCCACGGAAGCGCCGTCGAGGAGAAGAAATCAGGTCGAGAACCATACTCGGCCTTCACCGGCCAGACGGGCGTATTTTTTTGTTAGCAAATAGACGGACCCCCTGTCCCGGCTGCGCACTCCTTCCAGACAAGCCCGCGGGCCGCAGAGACATCGGGTGAAAGGGTAAAGACGAAGCCTCGGCAACCAGTCTGTACAAGGGCATCCAGATTACCAGTGGAGTTGCTGGAGGATTTCTTAGCACCGAGCCCCACCCTATGGCTGGACCCGTGCTCCCTCGTGACACTGCGTAGGCGCAAAACAAATCCACTGGGCCCACCCACCTGCCAAGACTTCCCAGACTGTCACCACCCTGGGGTGAAGCATCAATCCCCGGGCTCGGCCCTGCCTCGAAGGATGTATGACCCCAATGAGATGCATTTAGGGATGTGTAAAATGCTTCCTCAGACGCAGAGAAGTTTGCCTGGGACCACACAAGGTCTGGTCGCGAAGTTTGCACAAAACGGCTTTGTGACCGCAGACCTCCGGTTGGTTGAGTAAAGAGAACATTTTACGCTGTGTGTGCGTACGCACCAACACATCATGGTTCGTGATATTTCTCTGCAGGTCTGGGAGGATTTAGAAATCCAGTGCTACATTCTGACACGCCCACGCGCAAAGCTTCATTCGCCCCAGCGCCACATGTTTGAACCCGCTGCCAACCATGACTTTCGTCATGGCGAACACCACCCATAGACCACGGGCAGGGTGGCCCACTCATGACACGTTCTCCCAATTAATACGCCCTTTTTGTGACGGGATCGTTTATCCGCTCGCCTAGCACTACGCTTCTTTTTTTGGCTTGCCACTAATAGGAGCCTCTCCCCCTTTTTGCTATTTCGCCGGCTCTTCTCCCCTGAGCCACACGACCATGGATTTCCTCTCCCTAGGTCCCCAAGTCATTAGAGGCCCTACACGCTCCAGAGACCTTGAAAATTGACCCGGAATTTTTTGTAAGGGTTCCCTGGGGGCTTATACTTTTTCCTGGCTTTCGCCCAGGTCCTTTTATCTTTATATCGTAGGGGCCTCATGTACAGCATTTTGCCAATAGGTATTTGCACGTTGGACGCAGCTTGCCATCGATTTTTTTTTTACCGCAGTCCTTGAAAATGCGGGACAGTGACGTGACCACGCACCTTCCTCTGACTCTCGCGACCTGCGGCGAGGATCGACTCGATACTGAGCAGGGGACATGCGTGCCTGCATAGTGGCGAATCCACACCACGCCTAGAAAGGGGTCACTCTGTAAGGAGAAAGTAACTCTTCTTGGCGTTAGTCTTAACCCAGCCTTTTGATGTGGGCTGAGGAACGAATCTCGATGTCGAACCACATTGCTCTGATGAGCTAAATAAAAATCGCCGATATAGCTTTAGTATGCGATCCCTGGCCCCCCCCCCTCCAGTCGCAACGGAGCCGGGCTGCATCACACACTTCGTGAAATGCGGGGTGTAGGTAGTGCAACCCCAGCGCCCACGTAAAGCGAAGGAACAGCTATTTGGTACGCTTTGCAATTTCGAAAGCAAAACTCAGGAACCTCCCTGTGCACGGGGAAGGAGGACACCCCACTTTGGAAGGTATGAGTCTTTTAGTATCGATGTGACACCACCCATTTTTTCGCCCCTTTGAGCTGACTCTCGAGACAGACTGTTTGACAGTAGTAAGCATCTTGAACTGATGTGCCATACTGATTTGCCGATTTTTTTAACTCCCAGACGCTCCGATCTGGGTAAATGGGCGCCAACCCCCATTTGTCCTTCTTCGGAACTCCGAATTTTCCCCCTAAGGTTTGATAACAAATTACGGACTGCTAACATGAGGAGGGACCACCTGATGGATCTTCTCAGAAGAGAAGATGGATACTCTCTGCCCTCTTACTTGGTCCAGAGCCTGCCGCGGGGCTGAACCAGCCTGTGGTCGCACTGTCCAACCTCCACGTTGAAAAGGGGCGGAGTTGGGTGATTTACCATTAATCCTGGATTCTGTAGCGCCTCTCTACAGTGTGCAGGACCTACTGAGACACATTTGGCAGTAGTTTCCCACGCTCGCAAAACAAGTCTACTACGGAGAATCCGCTCTCCCTCGAGACTGATCTCGCTTGCGCTATAATCTGAGCAGCCAGCTCGGTGCCCTGTAACGGCGAACCGGCAGGGAGCACCGAAACCTGCTGTTCTAGAGACCTATGCGGAGGTGGCGAGCCTCTTAGCACCGCTACGTTGCTGGGCGGTATCTGAGAGTGGTGCTCGCGGGAGACTGCTGTGCCCTGTAACTCTGGCAGGGTTAGCAGATCGGTCTCCTGAGGGCACTGAGGCGAGATGGACACAGTGTAATGCGGTGAAACCCCCTGCACCCCAGAAGGGACTGCCCTCATAAGTCCTGGGCCAGTGGCGTCAGGGCTTTTTGGCCGAGGACCTCCTAGACTTAAGTACGCTCCGAAGATCCGGCTTAGCCTTGGAGGCCCCCGACCTAGAACGCTGCCTCGCTCCCGTGTCTCGACACGGGGGAGCATGCGAGGCCACGCTCTGTTTCTGTGCACCCCTGAATGCGGAGCTGGTAAAGAGGGGGTCTGCCACTGTCGCCCTATGCTGCCACGGAGCTAGAGAGCGTAGAGAGAGAGCGAGAAAACCGCTGAAACGTACCGCCGCCTGTTACCGGGCCTCCGGGTACTGCGACGACCGAATTGAACGGCGCGCAAACAGGCCAGCCAGGCTGCTTTTTTTTTTGCTAGCGGCCGGCCGTCCATTAGGCACACCACCTTGTCTCTCCTTTCATGTTTTTTTTATGACAAGGTCAGCCCCCAAGAGCCTATCCGCTGCCACCATAGCTGCCATAGACCTCCCAATGGCACGAGCGGTCTCTTTTTTGGTTTCCTTAGTGGCGCGGAGAGACCACAATGTAGCTGGTTCTATTCCGATCTCGTTATTATTATTAATAAGATAAGTTACTGCTAACCCTCATCTAGATATTTAAGCAGGTCGGCTTGGTCACGCCTGTAACACCGCCATGGATTCACGCCTGCCAAGAGATAAGCTACCATTGCCGACGCACCTCCTGCTGTATGTATTGTACCCTTTGCCAACCAGAGTTGGATCTGTACCCGGGGCGCATTACGCGGCTTTGCCGGGGAAATGGCGGCCCCAGCTTAGAGAAGATTGCGCGCCCCCTGGGGACAGATTATGACTCGCAAGGTTGTTCTATTATTTTCGGGGAATGCAATAAACCGCACTCTTTTTCTTTTTTTATCTTCCGCCAACATTCCATAATAATCAGAGGCTGGGGGGGAATTCAAGAGGCGGGCCGAGAATGGTTTACCCACCAGACTTCACGATACCTATGTTGTTTTTCTTTCTGTTTTTGTGACCGGTCGGGGAAAAAAGGCAGGCTCCGGTGTGGAGGTGGTGGCTTAGTACGCAAAAATCGCTCATCTAATTTACTTGTTTGTTGTTCAGCCATTTTCTCGGCGGGGTCCAATCCTTTTCGATATAAGTTGGCCACGGGCCGACGAGTTTACAACTATTTCCAAAAAGCTCTCATATGGGCTGGCGACTGAGTGGGGGCGTGTCTCATCGACGCCTACCACGTAAACCTCCTCGGAGAAGAGAGGCGGAACGCGCTAGCCCTCGCCCCCGGGGGCGAAGTAATCCGCAAACGGGCGTTGTGAATCCCGGTGATTTTTTTTGCGCGGCGGGATCTGGGGGCGTGAGGAAGAAGCTTGGAGGACTTCATCGCCCGTTATACCTTTTTATTTACACTCGCTCGTCACAGGGAATGCTGAGGTTGAACTACCACCACGTAGCGTAATCCGTTTTCCGCATCTACGATCGGCGCGAGACGGACCTGCAAGAGCGGGTACCCCAAGGGCTGACAGTCTAATTCCGCACCACCCCCAGTATGCTGCCCCCCCCTTGAGACGGTGAGATTTTGAAACAGGCATAGGGAGACGCTCGAAATGCGGGCTCACGTAAGCGTCTGTTTAAACGTACGTCTGGTACCCCCCTCCCCCCCCCCCCTCAGCCCATGCCTTCCGCTCCCAGGCAGACAACGCACAAATTGTGTGTATCCGCCCCCGTAATGAAACGTGGACAGGGAGGAACACACGGTTTGAAATGCTGGCTGCCTTCGCCCATAGTCAAATGATCCGTCTGATTTAGACCGACTTGTCTCTTTTCGACACGCACCTTGTATCTTTATTTCTAGCCCTAAGGGACAGACACACCCATAATTTAGCGACCTAACATGATAGTATATCGAACTGACACTCTAACACAGACGCAATTGCTGAATGACAAACAGCGGACGTGGCTCATCCCGCACTTCGTGCTTTTAGTATTTTTGCTTTCATGGCATAGTCCATCTTCCGCCCAGCTGGACTGGCTGTTTCCACCATTTCTAGGGGTTTGATATTACCACGAAAGTCACCCAGCAGGTTAACAGCTATGTTCATACGGCGTTTTTCTTCTTTTATTTCTGGGCCTGCTTGTTCACCTTAGAGTTCTCGACGCAGCCCGACGTTCATGAACCGTTATGGTACACCCCAAAGGTCCTTTGTCATGGACTTCTTTTGCCTGCACCACAGCTGCTCTGATGCCCCTTCCCCCCCTTTAGGCCGTTCGTGGAGGTTGACCTCCTCAGATAAGATGCAGCGTGTGTGTTTGGGACTTATGAACAGACCTGAACTCATAACAAGAGCACTTCATTATGAAATAAATAAAGAAATAAAAGACAACTGTGACTCACACTTTTTTTTCTTGCAATTCTGAGGAATGTAATTTTTTATTGTGCATTTATAAAAATTGCTGACCCGCTACTGTGAAATCAAATTTCCCCGAACCTCCTTTTCTTGCAATAATGATTTTTTTTCTCAAAATTCTGATTTCCATTTCGCAGGTTGACTTTTTTTCCACAGAAACTCGAAATGTGGACCCGTGGACCCAAACCAGTCATAAGGGTAGTAGATTTTTCGAAATGAGTTTATACCTCTCATATCGCAATAATCGGAATTAATAATTATTGTATACATTGATGTTGGTTGTCGGATAGGACCACCCATATTTGGCCGAAGATTTCACTTATTTTGAACTCTGGACTTGAGGGTGCAAAAAAAGATTATGTTTGATTTAATAATTGAGCTAACTTATCGTTTTTTCCTTTTAAAGTTATCCAAAACGAAGTCGTCTCTTATTGCACTGTATTATTCCTAATGACATACCTAATTTTAAATAGATTTATTTGTGGTCCAGTGGTACATATTACGACTCTCACAATTTTGACTTTTCTCTGGCTTCTGAGATTACATCTCGCAATTCTGTCTTTTAAAGACTATGTTTAAATAACATTAGATACTATATCTATTTACTTGTTATTTGCACCTCAGTATGCAAACATAAACTTTTTTGTGCTCCTTTTTGATATACCCCCATTAGACTTGTATGTGTGTGTGTGTGTGTGTGTGTTTGCTTATGCAGTTAATTTTGAACATACTGTATATGTGTGTCAGATTGACCACTACGGAAATTATTACATTTCGTTTTTGCTGCAATCTTTAGTTTTTATGCACCCCCCAGTTGTAGAACCTCCCGTGCCAAATTGCATGGAAACCAATATTCAAACCAACATTCAAAACATAATCTTTTGTGTTCAGCAAAAGAAAGAAAGTCATAGGCTACAGGTTTGGAACAGAAACCTGAGCTTAACCAGACCCGGTAGAAAGACCATGCTGGTTGATCTACCAGCTCGGCCAACACCAAACCAATACAAATTAGCATGATCATTTCAAATAACGTGAACAACATTGGAGACCAGACAACCCTGGACGATGAAAAAAAGCACTGAAACAGAGAAGAAGTCAGGTTTGGAATGACACGGGTGAGTAAATGATGCATTATTACTTTGTAAATCAAGGACCAAAGTTGTGCAAAATTTAGAATGAAAGAATTGGCTGCTTTTCAAATCTTGAATGTGTTTAATTTCAATTGGCCCCAAAGGAAGTTGAATGGAAATTTGAATTGGAGTGACGGGAAGTTTTATCTATTGTCTATCTCAATTCAAAGGAATTCAGTGGAAATTTGAGAAATAAAGTGTTCTTCAACATAAAATCCACATGAATGTAGATTTTGTTCATAAAATGAGTTAAATATACGCGAGTATAAATACAAATCTGTAAGGTCTATAAAACCTTTGAAATTCAAAACTTTTAACTTTCAAACAGGGATTGTCAAGCCATCATTCAAAATTTATTTTGACAAACCTTTTCTTATTTAAAAATTACACTAGTTGAATTAAATTAAATGAATCAAATTGAATGTCATTAAATTCAAAAAATTCAAATTGCTATTCTGCATTCTGTTTCCTGCCTCAATTCAAATTCAAGAACTGATTTGTAATTAAACAAGCCTCTGCCTCTGAAAGCAAGATAGCATGACCGCATTTATTGCGTTTCACCTGCATGCTCTGAGGTGCAAGTAATTTATCATATTTGAAACAAGACCCACCGGGGGCTTCTTCTACTGCAGCAAATTACCTTTTTCTTAGTGATATTTGGCACCAGTTTATCAGGAAGTGAAGATTTTGTTCTCTTCGTCTCGCTGGATAGAAACACTGCTTGTTCGCAAATGTTTTATGCAATATTTCAATTTTGCACATAAGCTAAATTTGCGACTTTAGATAGAAACAAATAGCTAATGGAGCTGGGAACTCTTACTGAAATGAATGTCTTCCTGTTGTTTTGTCACTTTAGATTACAAATACCACACAACCGGCCCAGAGAATGAAGGTAGATAAGAAAGATAAGAGATCTGAACCCTGCTATCAGATGCAATAATGATGTTCTCTGTTATCATGTGTCAACATCTGTCTTCATTACCAATTCACCTTTCAGATCAAGTATTAAAGGGTCATATGATGCGATTTCAAGTTTTCTTTCTCTTTGGAGTGTTATAAGCTGATTGTCCATAGATAAGATCCCTGAAGTTGCAAAGACTAAAGTCTCAAAACCAAAGAGACATTCTTTATAAAAGTTAAAAGTCAACCACGCCCTCCTAAAACGGCTCGTTCTAACACGTCCCCACATATCTACCTCACTGTATGGAAATATTAGCATAATGCGCACAAATGTGCACGCAAAGAAAGAAGGCGTGGTTTCAGTAACCACAGTTAGTGTTGAAACAGCATGTCAGAGAGAAATGTGTGTCGAGGCAATAGCAAAAGCACTTTATTTGGCCTTCTGGAATTAGATGCATTTAGGAATCTTTAAGATACTTACAACAGAACAGCAATGCATTTATGGACGACCGTTTCGTGAACCTAGGAGAGGCGGTCATTCTGACTTTGCTATGACAATATGGCACTTCTAAATCAGCTACTGTAAGTATGTTTTGTTATTAGTTTAAGTATTGCTATTGACTGTTCAAATGCGGAGTTTGCGCATCGTGTGTGTGTGTGTGTGTGTGTGCGCGTGCGCGTGCGTGTGTGTGTGTGAGAGAGAGAGAGAAGAGACAGGTCTTAACCGTGGCTTGTGTACTGCAAACACATACCAGCTTCATCACTGTGTCGGTCACGCGACTCTGTTCCCCTTTCAGGCTTGAACTGATGGTAAAAATAATGACATTAATTACTGTCTTTACATTTATTTTGAAAGATGATGCTCGCGATTCTGGTAAGGGGCGTTACATTTCGCGACGAAGGCTTGTCGTACTGTACCGCGTGGCTTGCACGGTGTCTCGTGCCATATAGGCAAATGCACTGGGTCAGCCTGGCCAAGCCAGAGCCAGGAGGGCGGCTTGTCGGGAAGGTGGGACTTTGTAGAAAGAAGCGTTTGACGAGAGGCGGAGGCATATAGGGAACTACTATATAATGATACAGTATGCTGTGAAAAATATGATGTGTGATGCTTGGCACATAAACAGTCAGTAACATATGGATGCTTACAGCGCACATTACACAAAATAATGATCTTTAAAAAAGCATCATATGACCCCTTTAATATTCTGCTCTTTGGTCAAAGTCCCTCCTGCCAGAGTTTCACAGCAGGATGTGATAAACACAAAGTTTAATGCCCTAAATTATTTGTACCAGTCGTGTTTATAGCACAGCTCTCAGGGAAAGCATTTTGGAGGACTATTACAATACAGTTTTAAACTTTAGTGCTTTTTCCACATTTGCTGCACTGACTTTCTGTCCACCCACACAAGAGCCAAACAGCTTTGAGGTGATTATCCATCATTATGACATCCCTGAATATACATATTCTTCACAAATTATGGATCCGCTGATACCGATACAGGCATCATTATTGGGTCTCATACTGTGCTCTTGTACTCATTTGTCTGTTGCATAAACATTGCATCACAAATAAAGACAGAAGAACAAGACGTTCTAATATTTGTAAAACAAACTGGAACATAGTGAAAAGGAAGATGTAATATTACGTATTTCAACTTTCCAACATGAAACATTTGTTGCTGTTAGATATGCAATGCAAAACATTAGCTGTTTCCTTCACGCATTGTTGATGCAAGAGCTGTGCTGCCATGTCTACTTTAAACCTTTTTTTTTTTTTTGACTGGGAAGGAATAAGGGCCTTCCAGGAACTGGTTATATAGATTTGAAGTCTGGATGGGACATTTCCTGTCACCGTTGTCTTCTCACAGCCAAAAATTAAATACACCATTTTCCGCCTTCCCCGTCCACTCCCCCCCCCCCCCACCCTTGTTCCTCGTGACCCCAACTGTCCTTTTAACCCTATTCCGTCCTCTCAATTTGGTTCTATAATTTCGACCCCCCTTCTTTCAACCTCCAAACCTTGACCCGAAAACTGCCCTTTGCGACCACTGATAAGGCCTGTCAGGCACCGTAGTATCATGGTGCACACCCACGGATCAGCTTTACGCATCAAAGTTCACAGGAAACAATATGACACCTTAGCGCAGTCCATCAGTATGGATTCTATCCAGCCTCCAGAATTTGACATTAAAGTATTCAATGAGTGTTTATATTTTATACCACTCCATATAAAGCTCTACGATATGAATGTATGGAGAGGCGAAACACGGTACTTAATCTTCCTGTAGGTTTAATATATTCAACGATATAAATATATATAGCACTTATCTGTAGTACACATATATATGTCTACGTACTCTGACCCATTACCGTTGGACGAGGGGCAAAATGCCATCTGTATTTCTCTTGTGTTCATGAAATAGATGTACGCGATATTTGCAAACATATCAATGGTGTTTACATGAGTCTCATCACCAAAACTTCTGCTGGGTCTAAAACAAGGCCACCAGATGACCGGGCAGCATGACGCTCCCAAAATAGTTGCTGGGCTGAAACACATTCTTGTGTTATCAGTCAATGCAAACGCTTTCTAATTACATTAGCGAGACGTGAGAGGCACAGCTATTTCAGTTCAGGCCGGACTCTCTCGCATGCGGCCCTACATGACAGCAACAGCAACAGCCACAGGACAACACAAAAAGTGGGTTCAAAAAGCTGACGATGAGGAGGAAAGACGAGGCCAGAGCGACAGCGACGTGCTGAAAGATAGCCATATAAGTGCATTCACGCTGATCATCTTACCTTTCCATATCTCAGCGGTTATGAGTAAACAAATCTCTCCCAGCACTCACAGCCAATGTTCAGTGTCATTTTTGTTCTTGCTAAGCAAAATCTACTTTTGTGCATTGACTGGTGATCACTGCACCATTCTTTACTGAGAAATTATTGTAACATTTATTACAAAAACAAAGACCCCCTTTTTGGGGTGTTCATATCATACACATAATGTACGCAATATACATCTCAGTCCCTTAAAATCAGTCTTATTTTCGTATCCATGAGATAATATTTAGTTTTTCTAAATGTTATTTTTTTATTTTAGTTAAAGTTTTAGTATTTTTTTTTGTCATTTTTATTAGTTTTTTAAAAAATAGTCTATACGTTTATATTTCAGTTTTAGTTGATTTTAGTGTACAAGTAAAGTACATGAACGTGGGAACTAGACTGAATAATAATTTTACTACATTAAAGAGTGTCATATGAATATAAAAAGTTTTATAATAAAGGCAATTGACTAGAAAGTTTCACATTGACAAAAAATATACTGACAAATTAAAACGCGATAAAATATATTATTTGTTTGCCTGCATATCATGCAATCATTAACCAAGAACAGAGAACCGTGAACATTTTTATGTCTATATTTTTAGTTTATTTAGTTTAGTTATTTTAGTACTTTAAGTTAACTAAATGAAAATGAGAAAGTACGCCTTGGCAACTAGCAGAAATATATAAATATATTTAAAGTGCCCTTATTATGCCATTTCGAATATTGCCTTTTCGTGCAGTGTGTAATGTAGCTGTATGTGAATGTAAACAAACTGCAAAGTTGTCTTCCAAAAGAAAATAATGGACTCTGAACAGCTCTGAACAGTCGTCAGTGTAGCCACATTGTAGCCGTCACTGGGTAACACATTTGCATAATGCCTGCCTACGTTCTACGTTGGCCCCGCCCTCAAACGGTTTATTTGGACCAGCTGATTCAGCTCCACTGAATCACAACCTGCAAGTTTGTTAAATACCGGTAATCAGGGTGCGAACTAGGGGGGAGCTAGGGGGAGCTCGGCTCCCCTTAATAAGACATGGGCTCCCCTGAAAATGTGTTTGGAAATTTTGGGGGTCGCTCAAATAATATTGACATGGTTACTGTGACGTGCATTTTCAGTTTGTGTAATGTGATCATGTGATTTATGGTTTAAAATTTTAGAGTAGTCTGCATTAGCAGGACCTTCAGAGGATGGACAGAAACAGAAGGTCGTGGGAACCTTGACGCATTTGAATGGCAAGAAATTTTCCCGACCCAAGAGGCCTATCATGGTGACTGGGAGGTGAAAGCAACCAATCTAGGGTGTTCGGTTTGTGCCACGTCATGTTTAGGGGCTTGGAAATGTCCCCACAATAACAGACCGGGTGGTGGAGAGCAACCCTGCTTGCGGACGTAAGAGTTGTAAAGAGTTCTAGGAACAGCCGACACTTTAAATACGTCACGACTTTGAAATCCCAGCGTTAGTGATGCCTGATAAGCGGTATCATTATCAGTTGAAACACCACACAGTGAGCTGTTCTTTCTCATTATGAGGAGGGGATGGGGCCGTGTGCACCGGCACTATTGTATCCAAGGCGGAATGCATTAGAAGATACGGACACGGCAGAGTCTCCCGGAACTTATCTGTATAATTCAATCCAATCCAATGAGGACTTCGAAATCGCCCCGAATGTGTTTGCAGTGATGTGCCGTATGCATCAGACGTTCAGCCAACTGTCCGTGGGCGTGACGTCTGAGGCTGAGACTAGAGCAGAGTAGGTTCATGGAAAGGAGGGGTTTAGAGAGACTGAATCTTAGAACTGCTTCAAATGAATCGTTTGAGAATCGTTGAACAATGAGGTGATATTAAAAGCATATTATGAGAAAAATCAAGACTTTTTTGACTTGCAGCATGTAAACTGTACCGCGCCCGAAGGAGAGTCTCCGAAAACATATTAGGAACCTTTAAGAACTGCAGCCAAATAGGGGCCACTTAAATAACCGAATAAATGAAGTGTGGAATGTTGGATGCTTCATGCACTCAACTGTCGCAGTTTTAATTACGTGGGGGTGGGGGGGGTAGAGGCTATTAGACTCTGATTATGAATGACATAGTTCATAAGTACACAGTCTATAAGTACACAGTGTATAAGTGCATAGTGTTTAGTGTATAGTGCGTCATTTGGGACACAGATGTAGTTTTAGTTAACGATAATAACCCTGGTCATTGGTTTATTGACCAGGGAATGCATGAACTGAATGAATGCATGATACCTTTAATGCAAGTTGCTTTGGATAAAAGTATCCTTCCAATTGCATAAATGTAAATAGGGTTAATTTTATTTCACATTTACTTTAAAAAGAGGCTGATGTAACTTGTAACTGAAATCATAATGGATGTGAACTCTCTCTGAGTGTTTGGTCATAAAAGTCAACTGAAGGAGAATGAGCAGAGATCTCCTAAGGCTTTAATTCAGTGTTCCTTTGCTGGCTTTCTTGTAATCATTAATGCTGAAAGGATGTCAGGAGTAGATCAGCAACAAACAAACACTCCTGCTGCTAGTCTTCCCTGTCACGACCCAACATCATGATGTCACGCGTGTATCGGCATCAACTAATGATGCAGACAGTCGGATAACAAACGTGACTCCATAAGCAATATATCTGCTGTCTGTTTCCCGCTTGTGAGTTTGCTTGACTTTCCAATTCCAGTGTGATTTATGAACCTGAAATAATATCAGTTGTGCTTTCTTGACTCATTATTTGATCGGACTAACAAAACAATATTATTTACAAACTGAATTAATTGCAATATTGTTTCCCAATATTATAACTGGATGTCAGTAACATGCAACATAATGAGGTCATGTGACAATAATGTAGCATACTAGTTTACATAATGCATACTGGCACACTTACTAGGGTTAGAAAACAGTATGCAGAATGTGCTGCACAGTATTCAACAAGTTGTATGTTGGTCTTCCATTGTGAATGCAACCCGTCTCAAACGACTTGCCAAAATATTAAAATCTGCAATGATTAAATTTCTCAAAATGCCATTTATAATGTTAGAAAATATTTATATTTCAAATTAAATAAGTTCTTTTGACCTTTCGATTCATCAAAAAATCCTGGAAAAAAAATGTTTCCACAAAAATATGAAGCAGCACAACTGTTTTCAACATTGTAATAATAATGAGAAATGTTTCTTGAGTAGCAAATCAGCATATTAGAATTATTTCTGAAGGAGCATGTGACACTGAAGACTGGAGTAATGAACATGAAAATCCAGCTTTGATCACAGGAATAAATCACATTTTAACATAGGATTCACAAATAGAATAATCGTTATTCAAATGTAATAACTATGTTCACAAATTCTGTTTTACGACTGTATTTTGATCAAATTAATGCAGCCTCAGTGACCATAAAAGTCTTTTGCCAAAAACATAAAAAACTCAAAAACTTTAAAATAGTAGTGTACATTTTTGACAGAAACTGTATGAGCTGATTAAAACAAGGAATTTGCAAGGCAAGGCAAGTTTATTTATATAGCACATCATACACAATGGTAATTCAAAGTGCACATAAAAGGAAGTAAAACAATCACGAAAATAAAACAAGCAAGTTAAAAATTGAAATGATTAAAAATTGATTTCAAATAAAATTCAGAAAGTTAAAATAGAAAATGGCACGTTGCAGCTACATAAATCAGGCAATCAGTCCGGACCATCCACAGTGCTGTCACACAAGGAATGCACAGCTAACAGATGAGTTTTGAGCCTAGATTTAAATGTGACTAATGTTTTAGCAAATCTGATCTCTTCTGGAAGCTGATTTCAACATCCCAACGTGGCGGGCACAAGCCTAGCTAAAAGCGGATTCCCCTTGTTCCCCTTCTAGGAAACTCCACGCTGCGCCCCCAGCATGACTAGTGTCTGAAGCACGTGTGAAACAACACCAATCTATTGGCGTACCTGGCCCATGACGTCATAGGCGGGATTCCCGGAAGTATAAAAGGGCACCTGCCAAGTACGTCATCCTCTTTGCTGTCTTCAGGAGCTGTCTGTTTTTCAGCTGTTTATTCCCACTCCGCACATATGGGGATATGCTGGATGTGATGGATCGTGCCTCTAAACGGCTCTATCTAGCGTGGACGCGTCAGAAGCCGAAGCCGGCTCGCGGCCAACTAGATGAGCGTTTTTTTGGCTGGTCTTGATCGTCCAGCCTCCGGGAGTCTTTTGTTTCTCCCAGATCTCCACTCGAAGATATCTAAATCCTGGGGGAAACCGTATTTCTTTCAGCTGCATGTGTACCACGCTTCAGCAAGGGCAAATTGCGAAGTGGAGCGGTGTGGCCGAGCCGCGGACTAAGGCGGAGGATGCCCCACTGATTTAGGACGCACAAGACGTTTGCGAGCTATCTCTCGCAGGGTGAGTCATCCTCTTTGAAGGCTCCTGTCTTGCCATCAGTAGCGCTTTAGACCACCTCACGCTTGAATGGCAGGGCGTATGTGGCAGCAGGTCAGGCTGGTGGTGCTCTGCACAGCATGGCGGTGTTACAGGCCTATCAGGCTGATCTGTTGAAGGATTTGGATGAGGGCAAAGGCTTGTCGCCGGAGGCAGTCGAAGAGCTGCGCCGCACCACGGATTTAGCTTTCCACACCACTAAGCAACCTGCTGCTTCCATTGGGCGTTCAATGGCGGCAATGGGGGCTACGGAGAGACATCTATGGCAGACATATGTGCTAGCTCAGTGACTGCTCTCCTTCTTAGGGTCTTTAAGTACCGGTCTCCTCGAGCCCTTGCCTAGACAGTGCTATCTCCCCTGTTAGGGTAGTAAGTAGATAGCCCACTATTTGTGGTCTGAGCAGCTCTGCGGGAAAGCTACCTAGTGCTGTTGGGAACTGACACGGGTTTGGGACACCCTTTGTATAGCCACCTGAGGGTGGTTATATTCCAGCCTTTGCTAGGGCAGGACGGTGCTTATTCAACAACAGCTACCTGAGGCTAGCTGTGTTTTAATGCAGTTGCACTGAACCCTCTCCTGGGGTGGTCCCCTTTTTTCCTAGATTCAAGCTATCTGAGGATAGCTATGTGCTAGCTCAGTGATTGCTCCCCTGTTTAGGGTTTAAGTAGTGGTCTTTGAGCCATTACCTAGACAGTGTTGTCTCCCCTCTTTGGGTCATAAGTAGACAGCCCACTCTCTGTGGTCTGGGCAGTTTCAGTTGGTCCCCCTTCTGGTAGCCCCTTCCTAAGTACATAGATGGTGGACAGGCACCACGCCTACGGCACTGCTGGTGGGGATTTGCGGTTTCCAATGTGCCCACAGGGGGTCGCAGCTCGAGTTCCTGAAGGGGAATGTCTTGGGTTACTCATGTAACCATGGTTAACCGAGAGGGAACGAGACGCTGCTTCCCTTTGCCATGCCTTCGGCCTGCCTGTCTATGTCTCCTTCAGACAGCTAAGTGGATGACTTATTCAGCAGGTGTCCTTTTATACTTCTGGGCATCCCGCCTATGATGTCATGGGCCAGGTGGGCCAATAGATTGGCATGGTTTCACACATGCTTCAGACACCGGTCATGCAGACTGCATTCCCCAATGTGCCCCCACAGCGTCTCGTTCCCTCTCGGGGAACCATAGTTACATGCATAACCCGAGACGTTTTTGTGCTGCATCTTGGTATTTCTAACTGACTCGACATAATCATCGATGTGGTGTGTTAGGTTTTATATTAAGTGAGCCATATCTGCATTGTATGTAAGGACAAAGATTGATCAACCCATGTGTCCAACTTTTCTGACTGGTTTCATTGCATCTAGTATGTTAATAGTGTCCTATATGAACCTGTCTGCCCTTATTTTCACCAGGTTTGGTTTTTATTCTTGAAAATCGTATGTGAATGGGCTGGAAACTATAAGTGCGGTGGGCAACTTGTGAGCTATGCACCTACTTCAAGTTTCTTAATAGGACATTATGTCATAAAAGGGAGAAAGAAAAAGAATAATCTGATGCTAACTGTGTTAGCTTCTCTTATCTTTATTCTCTTTTGTGGTGACTGACGGAGTTTCGTAAATGCTGCTGGCAGAACAGAGGTGGGCAGTTACTAGAGCTGGGAAAGACTTGCTCTCCTCTCCTCCTTTTGATCAGATTTATCCCGTTCAAATTAAGGTTTTAATGTTTTAGGTGGGATATTATGAAAGCAAAAAGCACTAAACAAGACCAACAACCTTGATTTATTAACCTATCCTAAAACAAGTATATTCCAATTTAGCCCAAGATATGTACTTTACAAAGTGCATGTGCCCCATTTGCCAACTACAGTTGCGGCTTGGACCCTTTTGGACTAAGTATACAAAATCTATAGATCTCCTGTAAGATTTGGTTTGTTTGGATGATTCATGATTATGTAGATATACTGTATATATATGTCAACAAAAAATACTTATTAGTAACATGAAAATTACATTTCTTTGGGAGGGTTTGCCTTCGCCATTCTTCCTGGAAGTAGGGGTAGGAACTTGACAGCCTCATGTGACAGAAAGGAAGTGAATAGCTTTTTTTTTCTTGAAATACTTTATTTGGTTGTTTGCTTGCATGTCATTGAGAAATAAAACATGGATAACATCTAGAAAAATACTTACAAAAGGAAAATTACAACTATAAACTCCGGCAACTATAGTTGTCGGTGGGCTGAGCGCATGAAGTCTCTAGAGCACTGAACTCTCCTGTGGGAAGACATTAGCGCTCTTATAACAGCGAGTGAAACTTTCATCAGAGGACCACAGCATCAGAGGTCACAGCAGAAATACAAGCTGTCATTAACATCGCCAGTGTCGTCTGCAGTAATTATCAGAATAACGAGATCCCGCAGCGCAGCGAACATCATCTCTGCTTACAGCTCAGCATTCATGAAACGCCAGAAACGCTTATTCTTAGACCGTCACGTACGAGCATAATTGCATGTTAGAGACAAGACACATACACTTTAACCACTTTTTTACTCATTTGACCTTAAAAAATTACACCAGTTGAAGTCCACGAGTGCTCCAGCAGGGCTTCATCACACAAGCATCATCACACATTGGTTCAAATCCCATTGATTTACATTGAATGAGGGACTTGGGAATGGGCATTTTAGATATCTAGTTTACTATCTTCAAGTGATATATTAAAGCAACACTATGTAGTTTTTCAACCTTAAAATAATGTCTCAAATTATTTCAGTGGTAGAACACCTCTTAACCGGATGAATTCGACTGCCGCTGCTACCTGAGCAGCCTCCTAGCCGCTAGAACCACACTCTGTAAGTTTGGTGTTCGGGTCAGTACACAGCACCGCCCATCCCCTGCCAGCGGAAGAGTGCGACCTGCTTTATGGCATACGTTACATATTTTACTCGTAGCCTGGGTGGAGTTAGCCAACAGCTAACTATAAGACGAAACAATCTAATATGCAAGTCTCAAAACCAACGCCATGGCAGAGCCAATTACACCCTTTGCAAACAATGCTACATACGAAATATGCGAACAAAAAAACTAGGCAAACATACTACTGTTATATTTGTCATTGTAGTTTTTAGGGGTAACACTAAATAAAACTATGTAATGATATTTGTAGAACATTCTGTAACATTCTACTTTACCGGGTCGGTGGACATGGTTTCCAAACGGGTACTCCATCGCCGGGTCTCCATTCACAGATCAAAAAAAAACAAACAAAAAAAAAAATTTTTGTTTTTCCCCCGAAAAAACGGGTATAGAGTCTCCTGAGGTTGACGTCAAGCAAGCAAACTCTGCCATTTGGCAGGCACATCAGGAAATGCGGTAAGAGTGGATTGTAGACATTGGTTAGCGACAAGTGGCGTTCGAAAACTAATTAAAACCAGACGTTAGCCTTACAAACCTTACTATTTCAACATGGTGGACGGCTGGGGAAAGCAAAGGGGAAATCATTTTATCGTATTCCTAAGGATGCGATAGACGACTAAAATGGTTCACTGCAATAAAACGTTGTATTTTTATTAATTATTATTTAGTTTAAGTGTTTTTTATCTCAGTATTCCTATAAGGGTGTTATAAGCGGGATTTGAGTTTTAATAGGAACCCCTTTAACATGGACATGAAAAGATGCTTAAATTATGTGAAAAACAGAGGCTGTATAGGCTATATACGATTTATAAACTTGTATGGAGATTATACAATTATCCCATAAAACAATTTTTTACCACATTGTTTCCATTTAAGAAATTCAAAACTATTGATTCATTTCAACCCGGGGCACTAAGAACCTTCATTGGATATTTTCATGTCTAGAAAAATTTGGGATCTAAACGGGGTTAAGATTTTTCCACGACAGTTATGACGTCTGTGCTGTACTCACAGTGATCAAGCTATGCTGGCTACCTTACTAATTTAATGTTAGTATTATTTTTTAAAATATAACAAGGCAACGTCAAACTTGCACACAAAGTAAATTGCAATAAATGTTAGTTTGTAAATTAACTTAATAACTAAATTATGAAAAATTATGCATTGTTATCGAAATATATATTCGCCTACAACAGGGCCTCTCATAAACCGTTCCTAACAGATTTTATTTAAACTAAATAATAAGCCACCACTAAACATGGGTAAAGACACAATAGTTTATATGAAATATATTCTCTATATATATATATATATATAATGAATAATGATATAATGAGAATATTTTGTGAAATGCTTTTCTCTAGACTTAATTTCTAGCGCACTAACGCGCTGTGGACACTGATGACTTCCTGAGGCAAATGAAATGCTACGTGACATTTTGTCTACAAGCTGTTTTATTGACATCTTTCCAAGGTTGAAACACTGATTGAGCGATTACATAAGGCGTGAGACTGTTCATATGTTATTTCGCCGGTTTAAAACTAGTCCGTAAAGCGGAGCATTATTGTTTGAATTTCCTGAAAAAAGGACATAATTTGAAAGATAAAACTTTGTTTCTTATCAAAAGTAACAATATATAAAACTGAGGAGTTACAATGAAGTTTGACCGAATCATGCCAGTGGTTAAATAACAATGCCTGTATTGTGTGTTACATGTGTACACGAACAACAAGACCGTTAACAGAAACATTTTCGATAGGAAGTACGGTTCCACCCCTAGGAGCTGTATGTTTAACTATTAAGTGTTGCTAGGTCTTTTATGAAATAAAGGCGCATAGTGAACTCTGTTGCCTGAACTCCATGTGGCGCCATTCTTCATATTCGCTCCCATCATGTCCCTGGCCTGCCAGTTATGGTGGTGTAAACAGAATGGGCAGCGTGACGTCGGAGCTATATGCACGCCAAAGGTGCAAGTCCTATACAGAAGATCCCTGGTAGGATGTGCCGATACGAGTACACAAACGCCTTCACGGGGGGGAACTACACAGGACTAGTGAGCATCACTATCACTGGAGTAGGGACTTGGAGTTAGAAGGGAGGGTGGGCCATTATGTAGCGTTTGGAATTGCACTCGGCACCACAGCTGAGCGACGTAATTTCCTCATTATCTTCAGCTGGGATGTTCCCATGACAACGCAGCACGGCGCGAGGACAGCATGCATGTGTCACAAGAAAACCCGCCCAATCACTACTCAAAACTAGCCCAATTGCTTGTATCGTCATAAAGTGTAAACAATATAGCATCACAAAGATATTATAAACATTAACATTAACATACCTTGAAAACAGACGTATTGTGAAAAGCGCTATACAAATGAATTTGTCTTGAAAAAAAAATCAATTATTGAAATACTATAGCCTATTAGTACTGTATACAATATAAGTATCAGTGTATTTTGAAATATTTTTCCTAAAAGAAAAAAAAATGGAAAAAGTGACTTTAAACGACCTTTTGTAAATATGGTTTAACTTAAAGGTAAATGTTCATGAATATAGTTAAGTTGATCATTTTATTTTGTCAGGCATATTGCTAAAACAACATTACATACAATGCCATTTTGGTTTTATTACAAGCTGGATTTTAAAAAAATAATAATAATAATTTTAATGAATTTTTAATGAATTTTAAATTTTAAGTTCTGCAACAAGCTGGAATTTTAAGGGAAAAAATAACACCAAAATCAAACTATATTTAATGCACCTTCTTGCTCTTATTGAACGAACGAACGAATGAATGAATAACCTCCATATTTTGCTCAGCCGAGTCAATTAAAAACAGTCCGAAAATTTGTTGTCCTATTTCATCTTGAATTCATCTTATTTATGCATTTATTTTGTACCGGTGATTGACCCTAAAGGATGTTTTCAAATATAAATGGGGGTCGAATACTTTAAAATAGCCATTGAATGCCACTGGTGTACAGTGAGCAGTCGATCTCACAATGTTGGAGAACATCCTGGGAAAAAAACAGGTTTCTGGAATGCTGCTGTTCTGTCCCACTCTAATCACTGCCACTGTAAATCACTGACATGTTTGTTAAAGAACAGTCCCAGCATGCATACTTCACATGTTTCACTTCATCTGTGTAATCTTTAATTGCTTGGATTTTTTTTAAGTTTTGGTTTGCAGAATCAGCAAAAGCAGTGAAAGCCTGTTGGCTAAAACATCATTCAAAAAATAAATATACTGCTTCATAAATAAGAACTATTGTGGGATATCGCTAAAACAACATTACAGTGGGTACGGAAAGTATTCAGACCCCCTTAAATTTTAAATTTTTCACTCTTTGTTATATTGCGGCCATTTGCTAAAATCATTTTAGTTATTTTTTTTTCCTCATTAATGTGTACACAGCACCCCCATATTGACAGAAAAACACAGAATTGTTGACATTTTTGCAGATTTATTAAAAAAGAAAAACTGAAATATCACATGGTCCTAAGTATTCAGACCCTTTGCTCAGTATTTAGTAGAAGCACCCTTTTGATCTAATACAGCCATGAGTCTTTTTGGGAAAGATGCAACAAGTTTTTCACACCTGGATTTAGGGATCCTCTGCCATTCCTCCTTGCAGATCCTCTCCAGTTCTGTCAGGTTGGTTGGTAAACGTTGGTGGACAGCCATTTTAGGTCTCTCCAGAGATGCTCAATTTGGTTTAAGTCAGGGCTCTGGCTGGGCCATTCAAGAACAGTCACAGAGTTGTTGTGAAGCCACTCCTTCGTTATTTTAGCTGTGTGCTTAGGGTCATTGTCTTGTTGGAAGGTAAACCTTCGGCCCAGTCTGAGGTCCTGAGCACTCTGGAGAAGGTTTTCGTCCAGGATATCCCTGTACTTGGCCGCATTCATCTTTCCCTTTATTGCAACCAGTCGTCCTGTCCCTGCGCTGAAAAACACCCCCACAGCATGAGACTGCCACCACCTGCTTCAACTGTTGGGACTGTAAATTGGACAGTTATAGAGCAGTGCCTGGTTTTTTCCTTCCCCCTCCACACATACCAGCTTTTGTTCTTAGAATTAAGGCCAAAAAGTTCTGTCTTGGTTTCATCAGACCAGAGAATCTTATTTCTTGGAGTCCTTCAGGTGTTTTTTTCATGTGTCTTGCACTAAGGAGAGGCTTCCGTCTGGCCACTCTGCCATAAAGCCCCGACTTTTGGAGGGCTGCAGTGATGGTTGACTTTTCTACAACTTTCTCCCATCTCCCGACTGCATCTCTGGAGCTCAGCCACATTGATCTTTGGGTTCTTCTTTACCTCTCTCACCAAGGCTCTTCTCCTCCGATAGTTCAGTTTGGCCGGATGGCCAGCTCTATGAAGGGTTCTGGTCGTCCCAAACATCGTCCATTTAAGGATTATGGAGGCCACTGTGCTCTTAGGAACCTTAAGTGCAGCAGAACTTTTTTTTGTAACCTTGGCCAGATCTGTGCCTTGCCACAATTCTGTCTCTGAGCTCTTCAGGCAGTTCCTTTGACCTCATGATTCTCATTTGCTCTGACATGCACTGTGAGCTGTAAGGTCTTATATAGAGAGGTGTGTGGCTTTCCTAATCAAGTCCAATATGTATAATCAAACACAGCTGGACTCAATTGAAGGTGTAGAACCATCTCAAGGATGCTCAGAAGAAATGGACAGCACCTGAGTTAAAATATATGAGTGTCACAGCAAAGGGTTTGAATACTTAGGACCATGTGATATTTATTTCAGTTTTTCTTTTTTAATAATTATGCAAAAATGTCAACAATTCTGTGTTTTTCTGTCATTATGGGGTGATGTGTGTACATTAATGTGGAAAAAAAAATAACTTAAATGATTTAGCAAATGGCTGCAATATAACAAAAAAATTTAAGGGGGTCTGAATACTTACCTTACCCACTGTATATTCGTACACATTTTTCCACTATAATTCTAATATAATTTGTCTAATAATTTTATTACGTAATTGTAGTAGTTGCCGATAAGCTGGATTTTGGGAAAAAATGTAAAAGCATTTTAATATGGCAAAATGAAACTGCTTCATGTAATCTTCAAATAGCAGATTCATTCATTCATTCGGTTTTGATTTGCAGAATCAGCGCAAGTGGTGAAAACCTGCTAAACCTGCTAAAAGGTCATTCAAAATATAAATATATTGCCTCATAAATGAGAACAACTGTGGGATATAGCTAAAACAACATTACATACAGTACACATTTTCCATTATAATTCTATACAGGGTTCCCACGGGTCCTTGAAATCTTGTGAAAAAAAATCTGGGATTTTTTTTTTTTTTATCAAACTACATAGATACAGGTCCTTTAAAGTGCTTGACTTTTAATAATTCTCCGGTCCCTAACAGGGTGTTATTTCTCCAACACGTCCTGGCCTATGCATACTAGCTTGCTTGATTTACGTTAGTTACGTGCATTTACACGTTACGTTAAGTTTTTCCCGTGTGAGGTGCTTTGTGTTGTACGTTGCCATGCCGTTCACGCACGCACAAAACTACTACGATGGTACCTCAACGTTTCACAGACACACCGTGAAATGAATGTTGAATTGCTTTGCTTGTTAAAGATAACATAAACCCATGAGGCCAGAAAAACTTAAAAGCATATTTATATATCTTAAAACTTCTGGTTACATGAGCAGAGGCGGACAGTAACTAAGTACATTTACTTGAGTATTGTACTTAAGTACACTTTTTGAGTATCTGTATTTTACTTGAGTATTATTTTTTTGGGGAACTTATGACATTAACTTCACTACATTTGAAAGACAAATATTGTACTTTTCACTCCACTACATTTCTATCAGGGTCCTCGAAGTAGAACGTCGTTACTCTGTAGCAGCTTTGAAAGTCAGTGGGTGATTTTTTTCTTCTCTAAAACGTGACTTTCTTTTTTTTCAGACAGTTTATCAGTAAATGACCAGTTGCAAATGTGATATTTATTTACAACAATTCAATAATAAGAAGTTAATATTGTGGTATATATTAGACACAATATTGCCTGATTTTGCTAAATTGTGTAAGTGAAAATATTACCTAAAAAGCCACAGAAGAACTGTTGTGCATCTCCTAATAAAACACAATAGGTGTTTGACTGAAGCAGCACTGCAGACTGTTCTGTGTGTGACATCAAAGTACCGCGAGAGCGATTAGACAGCATTTAAAAAAATGTTTTTGATGTTAAATAAGTCTTGCTGTTAAAGCAGTGTTGCTGTTGTAAAGTTGTACAGCTACAGCTGTGTTGCTGGGTTTTAAAGCAGGTTTGATTTTTTTTTTCTTTTCTTCCTTACTCTGTATTTACAGGATTTCACTGTCCACTTTGTTCAAATGTGGTTGAATGACTACACAGATGTGACCACACACTGTCAGAGCTGTGTGAGATCACTACCATACTGCTTTTGTGGGGGTGGGTAGGGGTGTTAATTTTTTTCCCCCATAGGTTTTTAACATTCTAAAAGCTCTTTATTCCAAAGATACTACAAGCTAGTCAGTATTTTCAGCAGGTGTAATGTATTCTAAGTAGCTTCAGAAGTATTGCAAGTATTACTACATACAACAATAAAACAGTGCATTGAAATAAAAAAGGACATTTACTTTTGGTACTTAAGTACTTTTAAAAGCACGTACTTCTGTACTTTTACTTAAGTAAAAATCTGTCTTTAACTTTTTACTTGAATGGAGTTAATAGTTGACCAGGTATCTGTACTTTCACTCAAGTATGGAGTTGAGTACTTTGTCCACCTCTGTACCTGAGCTAAGCTCTTTTCAAAACAAATCCATGCCAAAGTTAATATCCAGATCATTTCGAATACAGTATAGGATGTACGAATATTACTTCAGTTTTACCCGCCAAACAGAAATTGACAATCATATATCAGATCTCGGTCATATTGCCAAATTAATGCAAAAAAAAAAACTTTTTGGCATAGTTGTGTTTTGACACCCAATGAAAACTGTAACAATGTATCCTTAAGGCCGGGACACACCAAGCCGATGGCGAGCGACGGTCGGGCTAGTTTGTTTGGTGTGTTCCACTCGTCTGCTCTCGTCGGGCTCACGTCGGCGGCAGTTACGAGGGGGGTTTTGGGACACCGCACAGACTACAGCCGACGGCAAACTAACACATGCGTTCTGCGCATGCGTGAGAAGAATTAACTGTCTATATCAGCAGCTATCAATAGAATATATTTGTCATTCAAAAGGAGAAAATGAGACAAGGGTATATGAGATAAACGCAGATATACGAAACGTAAACAACGCAGCGCTTGCTTACGATTTCGAATATCAGTAACGTTGATAACTTTAATCATTTTAAGCGGCTCATGTTATTATGAAAACATGCACGTATTAGAATGATTGGGAAAGATCACGTAACATTTAAACAGCCTTCTGTGTACCACCTTCATTTACTTACTAGTTTTCATTTAATTCTCGGGCACTAACTCATTCGCTAAACGGAACATCCAATCAGAGCTCTCACCAGTCGACCGGCCGACGGTCCTGACGGCCCCGACGCCGATTCAACATGTTGAATCGGTGCAAACTGCCGCCGACGTGAGCCCGACCAGTTGAACACACCAAACAAACTAGCCCGACCGTCGCTCGTCGTCGGCCCGACGTTGGTCAACGGCCGACCCGTCGGCTTCTTGTGTCCCGGTCTTTACAAGGTAACACGATGTAACCTTGCTCTCACTTGAAATGTGTCCCCACATTAAGTCCTTGAATTTTCACTTTCTTGCTCTTATTGTGCTCCAATTAATCAAACAAAATACAAATACATAAATAAGCTTATCTTGCTCTGGCTCCATGTAATCTTTAATTGCAGTTTTGTTTTGTTTTTTTCTAGTTTTGGTTTGCAGAATCAGCACAAGCAGTAAACACCTGTGGACTAGAAGGTAATTCTAAATATAAATATATTTCCTCATAAATGTGAATTATTGTGGGATATAGCTAAAACAACCTTCCTGTAGTAACAGTCACTTTTAATGATCCAATGAATTCCTAAAGTTCCAGCTTGCATTTTCTCACTAAACAACCTTTTACCAAGAAATATGTCAGAATAAAGAAGCAAAATATGAAAAAAGCTTCACAATCTTTATATCTATGGCAACAAAAAACACTCGTGACTTATCCACAGCAATATTTCTGAACAACTACATAGCCTACAGTATGTGGATATATGGAAGGGTAAATATTGATGCAATCTAAATGTTGCTTCCTTTTGTCTGAGTTCCTTGCTAATCTTTTTAATGGCTGAATGATAAGACAGTCTGCTTAATAAAGCATAAAGTTTGTCTCCTTTAATCAGGAGACAAACAGCAGGCCTTTGAATATTCAACTAAGCATGCAACCATCTAAAAAATTCATGAAATATTGATACTGATCATTTGCAAAGACGTGCAGATAACCAGTTCACTAAACCGACTAAAGAGAGAAATCCTATAGAATGTGTTTTGCAATGGAATCCTGCTTTAAAACTGAATAAGCTTCTTTCAGTCATGCATGTTGTTGAGCGGTTGTATTTTTACTTTAGCTGTTGTATGTTTATAACTTTGCATCTTTGATTTGATTTAAATGTCATGTTCATTAAAATCAGCATTAAATAATCATTGTGAAATCAATTACATTTAAAAGCAATATTGTGAAACAAGCAATATTCAATCCATTAAAATGTACACTAAAAAATGCTGGGTTTAATACAACCCAGTGCTGGGTAAAATACAATACAAAAAACTCCATCACTACAATCACTGCATTCACAAACACTGCCCTCTCTAATGTGGCATTAACATGCAATCTTGTTGCTAACACACACTCCGTAGGTCTAGCCACGCAGATGAATAATGACGGATGTGAATCAGACTGAGGCTGCTTTTACGGCAAAATACTAACATGTTTGCACCCTCTTGATTAAAGCAAAATGTAAACACTTTTAATACTTTATCAGAAGCACATGGGACAGTCTCACTGGTGGATTTATAACATAAGTGATTCAAATATAATCATATTTTTTTCATGTTTATGAAAGTTTTTCATTACATATTTAGTGTTTGCAAGGCACCAAGGCAGATTAACATTCTGGTTAGTGTTTGTCCTAAATTGTTACAAACACAAACATAAAAAATAAATAAACAGCTAATGAAAGAACAGAAGAAAACAGTAGTAACAGTAGTAATAGTAGTAGTAATTTTTATTTACTAATTTATCATCATTCATATAAATAGTAAAAAGTTAAATACATAGATCATTTACTATTGTAATACTAATAAACTGCAAAAAAGAGTATTTAATAATAATATCATTTTTGTCTATTATTTAAATCATAAGAATAAAATAAATAAATAAAGATTACTATTGCAATAATACTATTACACTGTAAAATAAAAATGATTTTAATAATACAATTATTATTATGATTATTTAAAATGTGAACAAATAAATAAACATATTGCATTGCAGCACATGTGTTGTCAAACTGATGAAGATGTTTTCTTAATTTGCTGGTGCTTTTTCTATTTGCATGTGTTTTCTTAAGTCACAGCGTGTTGAGCTCTCTCTCTACTAGTGGCCTTGTAGAGAGCAAAACATGTCGGATGCACAAAATTGGCCATTGTGGTATTTTACACCTTCTGTTTTATGAATACTGCATATTCTGCTTTGCAGTTGGAGGATATTCCCCTACTACAGTTATACTGCATTAGATCCGCCCATAAAGCTTCAAGCACACGCCCTCTCTCCAAAACCACACCCACATCAGCCAACCCAATATCAGCAAAACCAAACTTGTGAAATGACTGAGAGGCAGAAGGACAAAAAGTCACTGATGGACCCTTTTCGCAAGACTGTGATGACTTATTTCAGTGATCATCAGCATTGTAAATCCTCCAACGTTTTTTGTATTTTAATTTTTTTTGTATGTATGTTCATTTATAAAACTATACTTTGTATTATATTACCTTTGCATCAAATTACAAAAAACTAGTTAATGCTAATGGGAGGGTGTTTCTAATACAGCGTCTATGAGAGTGACTGTAAATTTGACATGGTTCTCTCTTCTGACTGCCGTTATCAGTCTCTCTCTATTTTTTTCCTTTTTTTGAAAGTCAGGAAAACACTATCACAGAGTTTTTCTTTTGCTATTTGAGCAAAATTAAATGCAAAAACACATTAGTGGTAGTCGCCCATCCCATTCGCTGCTAGAGAAGTTTACCCGACTATGACGACTTCTGCTGCTGAGAACCCAGAAACGTGGTGCAAAATGTCCCATTGCCTAAAACCTTTTTTAGGCTGTTTTATGAGCCTGGACGATGCACAGAGATTGTTGTTTTATTTTTTTTTGTTCATATATCACAGGTGTTGTTTTTATTTTTTTGTTCCCTATAACATACATTATATATATATAGTATATTATATAATAGAGTATATATTATATATAGTACTACCATGTATATGTCCCATTATGACCTTATATTAGTACATATACGATTACCTCCTTTGGTGATTATCTATCATTTATGCATGCTAATTGAAATTAAATATAAGCTTTAAATCATTTAAAAAAGGAACAATGTCTGTATTGGAATTCCATTCCATGACAGTAAAACAATGTAATGAATGCAAAGTTAAGTGCAAATTCACAATAGCAGGTAAAAAACAACCGCTGGTTTTTTTTTTGTTTTTTCAAATACAGAAACAAATATGTTCATTTGATACAGAACGTGTCCCTATTTTTTTTTGTGATTTATTTATATTTTATATATATTATATATAGTAATATTAATATATATTATATAATAGTTGTTTTTTTTTAACACCTTTGTCTGCTTTACAACACTGGTAATCATCTATATTCTTCAGAAACTGGTATGAATGATAAATGACAGAAATAGCAGATCACATGATTTGAACACATCATACCAACACAAAAAAAGAGTGTTACTTGTTAATCTGTTCGAGGCCAATAATAACAACTGTAAAACCAAAGAGCTGATTAAAATATTTGGCATAGGAGTGGTCAGCCAGTGCGTCCCCTGCACTTCTCTTCCTGACCAGTGTGCAGCATGAGCAGTTTAACGCCCACTTTTAACTCAGATTAATTTATCTTCTATTAAAACTCAAAACTACATCAGTGTTAAATACATGTGTAGTTTATATACAAATAAATAATTAAACATTAAATAAAAAAAACAATAAATGACACAAACTGATAATGCCTGACAGAATCCCTTATTGATTTGACAGACAGAAAAAAATCCTGAAGTAACTTCTGCATAGTAGTTAGTTACCACCAATTAATTTGTTCATAAAACAAACGTATGGCACATAAACGCATCACACAGTCATGGGGGGTCATTAAAGAAAGGTTAAAGGACACTTACGAGTCGCTTCTCGTCCTGAACAGCAGCGGAGAACGCCAGTAGGCTAGTTGTTTTGCTGACATATGCATATTTCAAACAGTACAAGTACAGTACTATGGTACTGTACAACGTTAAAAAGTGTCCCTGCCGAGCCTAACGACCGCACTTCAGTGTCGCATTAGAAGGCGTTGTGGTCGTGCGGTCATGAGATGTGTTATACGGCTCCGGCGCTCCCGGTCTCTCCCCATCGCTGCCGGAACCGACTGTCTGCAAGCGCGGCGCTCCTGAGAGGATAAACACACACACACACACACACCACCCACACACACACACACACACACACGCGCGCGCGAGCCGGGATGCGATGATGTGCAAGAGAGAGAGAGAGAGAGAGATTAAGGAAATGCAGGAAAAAAGCCAGAAGAACAGAAAAAATGAACAAGCAGCTAAAGGAATGAAACAAAGGTGGAGAAGATGCAAGAAAGAGATGATAATGGGGCGAAAAAACTAAGAAAAAATGATGAAGAAAATGCATGAAAATGTATTATGCCTTTAAAGAGTTTATAAGATGAAGACACGGCTAGAAAAAATGAAAAAAATTCAAGATTGAGAAAATGCAAGAAATGAAAATACAAAGAAAACAAAAATAAAGGAAATACTAGAAAATAAAAACGAAATTGCAAGATGGAGAAAATGCAAGAAAATGGAAAAAAAAAATATGAAATAAAGATGAAAAATGTAAGAAATTGCAAGATAGAAACGAAAAGGCAAAAATGGGGGAAAGATGAAAAAAAGCCGAAAAATTAACATGCCGCTATAAGAATTAAATGAAGAAAACATTTAATTAAATTAAATTAAAAAAGATGAAAAATACAAGAAAGAAATGAACAAGCAGCTAAAATAATTGAATAAAGATGAAGAAAAAGAAAAGCATATGAGAAATGGAAGAAAAGACGAGAGATGAAAATGCAAGAAAAGAAAATGAACATGACTGAGAAAAAAGATGAAGAAAAACAATTTAAGATGAAAATATGAAAAATAAATAAGGGTTTGGTCTGACGTGCAAGTCTGAAAAGAAGACAGAAATATTAAGACACCTGAATAAAAAACAAACAAACATACAGAAAAAGTACTAAGATCAAATTAAAATAAAAAAGGGAGAAAAGATTGCAAGACAAGAAAAAGATTTATGTACCCTCTTAAAAATAAAGGTGCTTCACGGTGCCATAGAATAACCTTTTTGTCTAAATGGTTCCATAAAGAGCCTTTAACATCTGAAGAACCTTTCTGTTTCACAAAAGCTTCTTTTTTTGGCGAAAATATAAAAGTATAAAAAAGTAATTAAGAGATGGTTATTTAAAGAACCTTTAACTGAATGGTTTCCTTGATTTAACCAAAATGGTTCTTCTATGGCATCGCTTGAAGAACCTTTTGAAGCACCTTAATTTTTAAGAGTGCAGATAGGGTACAACACGGCTCCAGGAGCAGAGGGCCCCAGCCTTTACTTTATTTTATTTATTGTTTATTACAGTTGGTACGGAAAGTATTCGACCCCCTTACATTTTTCCTTCTTTGTTATATTGCAGCCATTTGCTAAAATCATTTAAGTTAATTTTTTTTCCTCATTAATGTACACACAGCACCCCATATTGACAGAAAAACACAGAAGTTTTGAAATTTTTGCAGGTTTATTAAAAAAGAAAACCTGAAATATCACATGGTCCTAAGTATTCAGACCAGACCCTTTGCTGTGACACTCATATCTTTAACTCAGGTGCTGTCCATTTCTTCTGATATTCCTTGAGATGGTTCTACACCTTCATTGAGTCCAGCTGTGTTTGATTATACATATTGGACTTGATTAGGAAAGCCACACACCTGTCTATATAAGACCTTACAGCTCACAGTGCATGTCAGAGCAAATGAGAATCATGAGGTCAAAGGAACTGCCTGAAGAGCTCAGAGACAGAATTGTGGCAAGGCACAGATCTGGCCAAGGTTACAAAAAAAATTTCTTCTGCACTTAAGGTTCCTAAGAGCACAGTGGCCTCCCTAATCCTTAAATGGAACACGTTTGGGACGACCAGAACCCTTCCTATAGCTGGCCGTACGGCCAAACTGAGCTATCGGGGGAGAAGAGTTTTGGTGAGAGAGGTAAAGAAGAACCCCAAAGATCACTGTGGCTGAGCTCCAGACATGCAGTCGGGAGATGGGAGAAAGTTGTAGAAAGTCAACCATCACTGCAGCCCTCCACCAGTCGGGGCTTTATGACAGAGTGGCCCGACGGAAGCCTCTCCTCAGTGCAAGACACATGAAAGCCCGCATGGAGTTTGGTGAGATGGTGAGAAATAAGATTCTCTGGTCTGATGAGACCCAGATACAACTTTTTGGCCTTAATTCTAAGCGCTATGTATGGAGAAAACCAGGCACTGCTCATCACCTGTCCAATAGCAGTCCCACAAGTGAAGCATGGTGGTGGCAGCATCATGTTGTGGGGGTGTTTTTCAGCTGCAGGGTTAGGACGACTGGTTGCAATCGAGGGAAGATGAATCCCAAGTACAGGGATATCCTGGACGAAACCTTCTCCAGAGTGCTCAGGACCCTCAGACTGGGCCGAAGGTTTACATTCCACAAGACAATGACCTAAGCACACAGCTAAAATAACGAAAAAGTGGCTTCACAACAACTCTGTGACCGTTCTTGAATGGCCCAGCCAGAGCCCTGACTTAAACCCAATTGAGCATCTCTGGAGAGACCTAAAAATGGCTGTCCACCAACGTTTACCATCCAACCTGACAGAACTGGAGAGGATCTGCAAGGAGGAATGGCAGAGGATCCCCAAATCCAGGTGTGAAAAACTTGTTGCATCTTTCCCAAAAAGACTCATGGCTGTATTAGATCAAAAGGGTGCTTCTACTAAATACTGAGCAAAGGGTCTGAATACTTAGGACCATGTGATATTTCAGTTTTTCTTTTTTAATAAATCTGCAAAAATGTCAACAATTCTGTGTTTTTCTGTCAATATGGGGTGCTGTGTGTACATTAATGAGGAAAAAAATGAACTTAAATGATTTTAGCAAATGGCTGCAATATAACAAAGAGTGAAAAATTGAAGGGGGTCTGAATACTTTCCGTACCCACTGTATTTATGTATTTCCTTTGACATTTACATTTTTCACAAAGATTGTTACTGCGTTATTAATGTTCTTCAAAAAAATGCATTCTGATCTTCTCACACTTTTTGGGATCAGAAAAAAAAAATCACATTTTCTTTAGCGAGATTTTAGCCGTTGTTTCTACTGATGGAAAAGACTTGTGTTTCTCCATTCAGCTGCATTAAACCTTTAAGATCCTCCACTGAACCGAGCAAAAGAGATCAAACAAACATCAGTGAAGAACCTCATTCTTCCAGGAATGTCTCTGTGTCCTGTAACAGCTGGATGACGCACAAATAAATAAAGCGACAGAGTCAAGCCAGTGTCAGATTGCAGTTACTGTTCATTGAAAGTAAATACAACTTCTGTGTAGTGTTCACAACACACTTGAAATGAGACATATTGCACTTTGACATCCTCACAGAAAACTGATTTTAAATCAGGCCCACATGACAAAAAATAATACAATCAGAGGATGCAAACTTTAAAAGTCTTTAATAGAGAAAAGAGAGGAGTTGAGTTCATATAATACAGCAGTTTTCTCCTCAAAATGAAAGAAAAGCCCAGTGTTTTCTGTCTTAACTACAGCTTTGATGAATCATTTTTTGTTGTGGGCTCCAGAAACCTTCTCAATGTCATAACGTATTATTATTTTAACATATTATATTACTGCAGCCCATAATTAACGGCTATACACTGTGTACTAATGTTTGGCAAGGGAATAAGGGATGTGTTTGCGTGACTGAAGAAGTTTCAGTACCATTTTTCATTGGCTAACAATTATATAAATCAAATCTAAGCCTCATAATATAAAGAGGAAAAAAGGCCTTGGAATAGATCATTTTCTTTCACATCTGCATATTTACAAATTTCATAGTGTAATTCATACATCACAAAACAACCCGAAAATATTCATTTTAAAGGATGATAACATTAATAGGATCTCTGTTACAATTATTAAGAGGGAAAAAAAGTGTAACAGATATTAATTTAAGGGGAAAAACAAACTCTGAACTACCAGGAATTGTCCAAATGTAGAATAAATTAAAAGAAATCCACAGCTGTAGTTCGTCTCCATGTGTCTGCTCCGCATCAGAAAAAGCCAGATCTAATAATTGCCCCCCCAAAAAAGTAAACATTTAAAAAATAAAATATTTAGATAAGTTTTAATATTTAGATGCGTTTTATGGTCCTATTAAATTATATTATATATATTATATATATATTATATATATATACACCTATGAACTGTTGTTTATAATCTTTATATGTTCCATATTTGTATATTTTATAACATTATATATATGTATTGTATATGCAGTATATTATATATATATAATATGATATATCTATATATATATATATATATATAGTATATAAATTATAACAGTTCATATATGTATAATATTTAAACTAACTTTAAAAAATGGGGAAAAAAAGTGTTGAAAGTCTTTTGATTTGTGAGAAACATAAAAATCTTGATGTTCTAAAAAAAAAAAAAAAAGTTGAGACGGGCACTTTTTCTCATGACCCTGCGGAATGTTTAAGAATGAGTGAGGCTAGGATATCGTCAGTGAAGGCACATCTCATTCTTCCACTGAATGAAAGCCTTCAGATATTCCCTTCAATGTGGCAGATGGTGCTACAGATGCTTCAGACCCCTGTGCAGAGAAAAGTACACTTTAGAGACATTATTTAATTATTCATTGCAGATTGTCAGTTATTAATGCTGTATTAAGGCACACAAAGGACCTTTAAAATAAAGGTTACTGTTTTATCAGGGTTTGCAAGTGCTTCCATCACGTTTTCATGCGCATTAGTATAAGTATTACATCAGAAACCAGTGACGGAAACCACAAACGTTGAAAAAGAAAATCCCTTAATTCACAAAAAAGTTTTTACACATACTTGAGATGGTTTTTGACTTGTGTGAAAAAGAGTTAATGTGTATAATGGGAGATGGAAATGCATTTGCAGAATAAATTCTGATGCAGCGAGCATGAAGCCCACGTGACTAATCGGCTGTTTCCACTTGCCTTGATTTATTAACTGTTGGTTACTAGGTTACCAATACCACCGTCATCCACTCGAACAACTTGATGGAAATGCACTTAATTCACATTTGGTTTTATTTTGTTCTTATTTTGCAAACTTTGAAAAGATTGGCTTCAAGTTTGGATGGAATCCCAGCTAGTGATGGTTCGATCTAGAGTTAGATTCACTCACTGGTGACGGTTGAGTATTTCCAATCTTACATGTTCCCATGCCTCCTTCTCGGGCGGAGCTCGGCGCTGGGTCGCCGTGGCCTGCTGTTTGTGATGGGGCCTCTCCGGATCTCTCTGTACGTCCTTCTCCATTGTCTGTCACCTGTGGTCCACAGGGGGGAAGAAAACACACAATACACACTCTCTCATTGAGGGCTGAGGATGATGCACACTAGGCAGGCACAGGGTCTGTGAAAAAAGACACTGCTGCTTCTGCGTCACGCACATAAATCACATGAAGAAGACACAGATAGATGTTCCACTGTACCCCCACTGACACTGTGACACTGACACAAACATCAGAAAAACTACACTCACTCACACATAGACACATGCATGTCATGCGTGTAAAATACTGCATTAGTGTAAACAGATACAAATTTAGTTTAAAAATGTTAAGGCCGAGGGAAATATAGCAGAATATATTATATTATATGTTATTCTATGTTATTGTTATTATTTAAATGTAACAATACCAAGTGATTTTTTTCAGTATTTTACTTTAATAAATTAAAACAGTTTTAAGTTTTAAAATATAAATGCAAAGTACATACAAAAATATAATGACACATTGTCATAAACACCAATATTTACATACACCATCAGTCAAAAGTTTAGACACACTTGACTGAATCTTCTCATAAATGTTTCACATGATCTTAAAAAATAATTTAAACCCATCAGCAAACAAAAGCTTCAACTCAGGACTGTTTTGACGGCGATGAGGGCCAGACATACATCGTATACACTGACGGCACACAACAGTGCCCTGCATCTCTAAACACGCTCACAGCGGCGACACAACAACAAAGACGAGTAGACATGTGCGTCAATACGTTGAGTACACACGCTGCCATTACAATGAGTGTCATCCAACTCCCAATATTAATTTACCAGCGCCGGTTTAAACCGGGTGTATTTCACAATAGAATATTTTCTTACACAACAACTGTAGTACAATGAGGCTACAAAGGTGAGTCAAGCACTGCTACAGCAGCACCCAAAAGACCTCGCAGGTCCAGACTGCACCCGCACAGTATTCTGACTTTCTCGTTGCATGCCTCATACATGCCATGTCAGTTTTTTTTGTCAGACACAAGCCATGGTCATATTGTACCTCAAACTCAAAAGAAAGAAATGAGATATTGTATTTTGCTTCAAGAAAAATAATTCTATTTGATGACAATTAAAAGGCTTTGCATTGTGACATTTTTAAGCACATTTCCCCTGCAATTGTGCGGGAACATTAATAAAAAAAAACATTATTGTAGTTTTTGTTGAACTCAAATGCTTGGAAGTCACAGTAATGACTCATCATAAAAACATGAATCATTTCATTTTTTCCAAAAACTGAAAGTTCAAAAAAAGTTCAGTATCAACTAAAAGCAAATATGTCAAGATGGGGCCTCATTTTTAATTTACAGGTTTGTTATGGTGGCATTTTTGGTGGTGCATTCCAGCGATATGATTGGTTATTGCATCAACATAGTGAAAAGCATGTGTTCTTGCATTAAAAAAAACAAAAAACAGAAAGGAACAGAATAAAGGTTTGACAAATTTGTAAAACTATGTTTACTTATCGTCACTCAAAAATGCAATGTTCATGCCACAAGATGCTGAAAAAAACAGTAGAACAAATGCAACCGCCTAAGACGTCTATCTGATGCATGTTTAAATAGACCAATAATTTAAGAAATGATTCTGCTCTGTATTCCAGTAATGAGAATCAACTGTGAATTATAACCGAAAATAATAAGAATTGCAAAATGTAAAACATTTAAATGCATTATTTGGGTGAAAAAAAATTAATTCTCAAGAAAAAAGTCATTTTGCAATGCAACAAGTTGTTAAAAATATTCTTTATTTTGCTAACATACTTTGTGTGTGTGTGTGTGTGTGTGTATAATAGATTATATCTATATATAATTATATTGGGTACGGAAGAGGATTCAGACCCCCGTAAAGTTTTCGCTCTTTGTTATCTGGCGCCCTTTGCTGAAATCATTTATAATTTTTTTTTTCCGATCTTAATGTACACACAGCACCCCATATTGACAGAAAAACACAGAATTGTGACATTTTTGCAGATTTATTAAAAAAAAATGAAATATCACATGTTCCTAATCTCAGACCCTTTGCCATATTTAGTAGAAGCACCCTTTTGATCTAATACAGTCATGAGTCTTTTTGGGAAATATGCAACAAGTTTTTCACACCTGGATTTGTGGATCCTCTTCCATTCCTCCTTGCAGATCCTTTCCAGTTTTGTCAGGTTGGATGGTAAACGTTGGTAGACTTTTTAGGACCATTTTTAGGTCTCTCCAGAGATGCTCAATTGGGTTTAAGTCAGTGCTCTGGCTGGGCCATTCAAGAACAGTCACAGAGTTTTTGTGAAGCCACTCCTTCGTTATTTTTGCTGTGTGCTTAGGGTAATTGTCTTGTTTGAAGGTAAACCTTCGGCACAGTCTGAGGTCCTGTGCACTCTGGAGAAGGTTTTCGTCCAGATATCCCTGTACTTGGCCGCATTCATCTTTCCCTCGATTGCAACCATTCGTCCTGTCCCTGCAGCTGAAAAAAAAAAACACAGCATGATGCTGCCACCACCATGATTCACTTTTGGGACTGTATTGGACAGGTGATAAGCAGTGCCTAGTTTTCTCCACACATACCACTTAGAACTAAGGCCAAAAAGTTCTATCTTGGTCTCATCAAACCAGAGAATCTTATTTCTCACCATCTTGAGTCCTTCAGGTGTTTTTTTAGCAAACTCCGTGCGGGCTTTCATGTGTCTTGGCACTGAGGAGGGTCTTCCGTCGGGCCACTCTGCCATAAAGCCCCGACGGTGGAGGGCTGCAGTGATGGTTGACTTTCTACAACTTTCTCCCATCTCCCGATTGCGTCTCTGGAGCTCAGCCACAGTGATCTTTGGGTTCTTCTTTACCTCTCTCGCCAAGGCTCTTCTCCCCCTATAGCTCAGTTTGGTCGGACGGCCAGCTCTAGTAAGGGTTCTTGTCGTCCCAAACGTCTTCCATTTAAGATTATGGAGGCCACTGTGCTCTTAGAAACCTTAAGTGCAGCAGAAATTTTTTTGTAACCTTGGCCAGATCTTTGCCTTGCCACAATTCTGTCTCTGAGTGTTTTCAGGCAGTTCCTTTGACCTGATGATTCTCATTTGCTCTGACATGCAATGTGAACTGTAAGGTCTTATATAGACATGTGTGTGACTTTCCTAATCAAGTCCAATCAGTATAACAAACACAGCTGGACTCAAATGAAGGTGTAGAACTATCTCAAGGATGATCAGAAGAAATGGACAGCACCTGAGTTTAAATATATGAGTGTCACAGCAAAGGGTCTGAATACTTAGGACCATGTGATATTTCAGTTTTTCTTTTTTAATAAATCTGCAAAAATGTCAACAATTCTGTATTTTTCTGTCAATATGGGGTGCTGTGTGCATGTTAATGAGGAAAAAAAATTAACTTAAATGATTTAGCAAATGGCGCAAAAATACAAAAAAACAAAAAAAAAAAGAGTGAAAAATGTAAAGGGGTCTGAATACTTTCCGTACCCACTGTATATACATTTTGGTGTGAAAAATATGACCATTTTGAGAATATTCACCCAAAAAAAACTAACTGTAGTTGTGACCTGGACATGTTTTCATGAGATTTGGCACATGTTTTCATAAAATTAGGCTGATTAATAAAAAGGTACGCTATTTTTACCAGGTTGTACTCACAGTGCTGGCCGATGGCTCTTGGGACTCTGTAATGGATCTCTGTTTTGTGAGGAGATGAGTGCGTGGTAACTGTCTCAGAGGAGGATGGGAAAGAGACTCAGACTGTTTCACAGCAGAAGACACGGCCTGAGCGAAGCGCGAGGACATTGAGGGCAAGTACGGTTTGGGTGCGGCGAAGCTTCTCAACTTCTCTAGACTCAGCGAAGGCGTGGGGTTAGTGGAAAGACTCTTCTGACGGGACAGTACAGACAACGGTGGAAATTTGGGAGCTTTGGGTAGAGATACATCTACCTCTGCAGTTTGAGGTGCATCACTCGCTCTTGCATTCTCCTCATCTTCCCATTGCACTGGTGGCGGTGGAGGAGGGAAGTTTTCCAGTGCAGTAAACACATCTGATTGTGGGCTGCTTGCGGTTTCTTTTGGCTGGGCTGCAGGACTGCTACAACAACTGCTGCTGCTGCTATTACTGCCAACACTCGCTCGGCGAACAGCCGCGGAGGCGACGTAATTCGCAGGTGTTCGTTTGTGCTGCGGCAGGCGGAAAGAAGCTGGTTTGGGTCTTGTTGCCGGAGGAACTTTCTTGTTTTTGATGTTGGACTTGGTTCCTTCTACAGGGGATGAAACAGTAGCTGGAGGTGAAGTACAAAGCCTAGTTTGCTCAAATACGTTCTGATGGCCGTTAACAGCAACTGTACCATTGGAGACGGTCTTTGTTTCAGGCTTGTAGTCTACATTGGGCTCCAAAGTCAACTCTACTTCAAAGAAACGCAACTTTTCGAGAGACTTCTGAGGCACGATGGTGTAGGTGGTCATGCCTACTTTGGGAATGTATTCACGGGTGAGCTCATTGGATGGCTTGGGTTTGGGTTCGGCATCTACAATGTACTGTACGGTATTTGTTTTAGAGGCTGGTGTAGATGTCAGATCCTGGGTTGCTTGGATCGCAGACGAATGTGGTTCAGGAACAAGCAGCTCTTCTGTGGAAGTGGCCATGTCTCTTTTTAGTTCCGTTGAGGACGCAGATGGAGCTGTGGAGGATTCAGTGCACGAGCTTGATGTCTCAGAGGGTTTCTGGGGTTCTGTCTGCATTTGCGTCTCGGTGTGAGCGAAGCGGACCGTACTGGGGACAATTTTTGGTGTTTGGTCTTCACGGCTAGGCTCCGTGTTGGAATCAAAGCCCTGCGTTTGCAAGTCCGTGTGCAACGTCTGGATGCCGCATTCGGAGGTTTGAAGCTTGTTGCACAAAGTTGCAGGCTTCTTTGCGGTGCTCACAGAAACCTCCTCCAGAACAGGGCAACTTTCAGAAGGCTTAATCGCCTTTTCAGTCTTTTCCACCGGGGGCTCTAGAGAAAGAGAAAATAAAGTCATGCATCGAAGCCTTACATTTTGTCACTAGAGTTTTACTGTAAAATATAACCCATTGCACATCAAACAACGCTTTCTTATGGTGTCATAACTGACTTTTTATAAGGATCATGTCATGAGGAATCAAACTTTCCTGTTTGATCTTATGAGATTAAAGAGCTCAATGTACTACTGTAAGTTTCAGAACTCAACCAGAGCATTTATTAAAACTAAGTTGCAAAAATGACTCATATGTATGAATAACAACTGCATAAAGTAGTGTAACTTTTGAGTAAAGACCTGAGGTGCTGAAGGATTGAAGCTTACCTATCTCTTCTGATGGGATTTGAGAGCTTGCAGCCTGGTCCGACTTAATCTCTCCATTCACTGTGGCTTCTGCTACACTGTCAAGGTTAAAAACCATGCAAAGGTTAAAAATGCATTTAATAAAATACAATAAAAAACATTTACATACATTTATAAAAATCTCCCCGATCCTTCAATGAGAGAATCTCAGGCCTTTCTAGGTGGCTTAGGCTGGTTATAAAAAGTGAGTGAAAAGTGACGTGACATGTGGCCAAGTATGGTGACCCATACTCGGAATTAGTGCTCTGCATTTACCCATCCAAAGTGCACACACACAGCAGTGAACACACACAAACCGTGAACACACACCCGGAGCAGTGCTTTAGTGTTAAGACTGGTTGCAATGTGTTGCCAAGGTGTTTTGGCTGGTTGCTAGTCATTGCCATGTCTGTTTTGGATGGATTCTAGGTGTTGTTAGGCTGGTTTTGCTGGTTTCTAGGTGTTGGTTGGTTGTTCTGACTGGTTGCATATGTTGCTAAGGTGTTCTGGCCCGTTGCTAGGTGTTGCAAGGGTGTTTTGGCTGGTTGCTAAGCAAGAAACAGGATGTTTTTGCTGGTTTGTAGGTGTTGCTAGGTTGTTCTAACTGTTTGCTATGTGATGCCAAGATGTGTTGCAGTTTTATGCAGTGTTATTGAAGTATTATTTACATAATAGTATAATTTTTCTGAATATTTTTCATTAGCTTTTATTTTTAGACTTTCATTTTACCAAGTTTGTTTTTTATGAGCGTTTTTTATTCACTTTTTATATTTCTATTTAGCTTTAATTTATTACATTTATTTGTTTCACTTTTTTTTTTTTGTAATTTTAGTACTTCATCTTAAACTTATTTTATTTCAGTTACAAGGCCACATTTCTAATATTGTAATTTTTTTTATTTAAAAGTTTCACATATATTTAATTTTATTTTTATATCATTTATTTAAATAACAAATTATATTATGTATTATTTGTTTTTTGTTTTTAACCTGCCTATTAGTTTTCTGGACAGGGTTTCTAAGCATTGCTTAAGTGTTCTGATTGTTGCTAGGAGTTGTTAATTAATTGTTGCAATTATTTTTCAAGATTTTCAATGTGCCCTCAGATTTTTTTGGACCGCCTCCACCCACTGTATATAATTGAACACTACTGTACATACTCAGCATCTGGGGACAGGTCACATGATAGATTGTCTCTGGCCATCCTGCTTTCCAGAATCTCCGAATCTTGAGAGGGAGTTGCTGTCCCAGCTCGGCCCGAGTCCAGAGAGATGTCAGCGGACAGGTTGAGGCTGCTGACATCCTCCTCCTCCACAGCAGCCACCTGACCTTCTGCGCTCACAGTCATCTCTTCCTGTTCCCTGATCTCCTCCAGAGGAGATGCCAACACCGGTTCTGCAGTGTAAAATCACGACAAATGCAGAAAGTCAAATGCTTAAATATTACAAAGTGCAGCTAAGTCCTTTGAGCTCTTCACTGTATCCCTAAGCAACACTAATGCAGGGGTTTCCACTTCAAACTGAAGTGATGCCCATTCTCAGCTGATAGAGAGAGAGAGAGATCTGGCATATGCAGCATTAATATGGATTCTCTGCACCTCAGACAGAGTGAGTGCCGTTAATTAAGACGTCTCGCTTCTCTCGCCTGATTCAGCTCTTCAGTCGCCCTCTCTGGAGACCAGCGAGATGAAGAAACATCCAGAGAGCTGTCTCTGTGATCTCTCTCAGATATTAAAATTCAAAGCCCTTCTGTAGCTGCTCTTTCTATCTCTGCTCCACTCTGAGCCCTTATTTATGTGCTTTTTGGCTCTTTTTCTCAGTCTCTATCAGTGAAGTTATTAGGCCTTATCAGCCAATCAGTGTTGACTCGATCCTGCATTAGGAAAAGCCTTGTGACATTCAAAACACAATGCAACTCAGCAAAAGTTGCAAATGCATTCATGAAATACACTTGTAAGAAACAAAAGTGAGTGAATGATCCCTGCAGGGTCTCAGGAGGCCGTCTTTGTATATGAACAAAAAGAAAAGTCTGCCTGCAGATTGCGGCTCCTGATTAGACAGCACTTAACACTGCTCATCTTGCTTTTTACTTCACAGAAACCCCACCTCTTAAGAAAACAATGTATTTTTATGAGTGCTTCAGAGAGAGATAAAGCATATAAGAGTTACAGAGAGATGTTTTTTCTTAATGCATTTACTCCACAGATGCATAATGCAGGTGAGCTGTATAGAGCAAAATGTGCAATGCTTCACTGATTGCAGCAGGACCGGTTTGTTGCATCGCTCGCTCCCAGCACAGACGTGGTCTAAAGTGAAATTTGATTAAAAGATTGCATTTGTTTTCTACAGAATTTCATGGTTAAGATGAAGAGTGTAGTCAGGTCAACAAGACAAAGACAGCAGAGATGAGACGAGAAAAAGATGAAGAGGTAGAGAACATTATGGGGCACCAGGTCATTACAATCTTTTAAAAATGCAACAAAAAGAATAGAACTGATCCAAAGAGAGGTGATTTATATAACAAATGAGAAAAGTTTAAATGCTGTAAAAGCAAACAAAATTAGTTACATACTGTGTAAATTTGTAAAAAAAAAAAAATTAAAAAGCAGAAAAGCTACGGATGGATGGAACGATAGATAGCTAAATAGAATGATAGAACGATAGACAGAATGATAGATAGATAGATAGATAGATAGATAGATAGATAGATAGATAGATAGATAGATAGATAGATAGATAGAATGTAAAAAGCAGAACAGCTACGGATGGATGGATGGATGGATAAACAGAATGATTGGTAAAACTATAGATAGCTAAACAGACAGACAGACGGATAGATGGATAGATAGATGGTTGGATGGATAGATGAATGGATGGATGGATGGATGTAAAAAATTTAAAAAGCAGAACAGCTCCAGTGTTGGATTGGAATCCACATATTATGGATTAACCGATAGATACCTATTGATGCGAACAGACAGTCTGACGACAGACAGATAGAAGGATAGATGGATAGATAGATAGAATGTAAAAAGCAGAACAGCTACGGATGGATGGTTGGATAAACAGAATGATTGGTAGAACTATAGATAGCTAAAGACAGACCGCTGATAGCTGGCTGATCTAGGTGGATGGATAGATGAATGGATGTAAAAAATGTAAAAAGCAGAACAGCTCCAGATGGATGGATGGATCAACATAATGATTGATAGAACGATAGATAGCTAAATAGAACGATAGATAGATAGATGGATAGAACGATAGATGGATAGATAGATGGATAGATAGATTGGATAAGAGTCAATGTCACGCCTCATATGCAGCAGAGTTGTGTTACCTTGGCAACAGAGTCTTCAGTACAACAGTAATTAAAGTGAAAATAGACATCTCATTAAAACAGTGAGGGCTCTGAGTTTTATAACTCTAAACTATGATATCATACTGTAAGATGTGGCAATGCACATTCAGAGTCAAACGCAGAGGCAACAGAACCAAAATTAGAAGCAATCAATAACTGTTTTACTAAAGTTTCTGAGCTTATAGTTCTGATTGAATGTGACGGGAGAGAAAGACAGGCAGTATAAAACAACCCCAAGACAATCAATAATCTTTCAAAACTGCATGCAGCAATAAAAATGCTGTGCTACCAATGAATCCCAAACAAATGACTCTGAGGCGATTCTTTTAAATGAACTGGTCAAAAAGACTCACAGATCAGTGTCAAACTCATAAGCAGCCTACTTAAATAATGTTGGGAGCTGTAATCATTCAGTGGAATTGGAAACAGAATTATTCAATTTCTCATCCAGGAAAATGTCAGACTGAACGCTTACACAATCACGTTTGATGAAATGTCAGAGTTGTGTTTACACCCAAACACGCACCGCAGCTGCGCCCCAGTAACCGTGTGCCGTACGTGTGCACGAGTGTGAGAACCACTCGAGCTAATACAGCTGCAAACATTTAACCCCGTGTTACATCAGTAAATTCTCACCAGCACAGCCACCACCCAGCGGCTCAGATCCAACACATAGTGAGCTGCCTACATAGACAGCTGCCTGTTAGATGTCACAGCCCCCCACAAATGAATTTCCTCATGTGATGGACCCCCAAGATAAAATGTAAAAAGCATCTATTTAGTTCCTTGTATAAAGACTCAATTTATACTGTGAAAAATGTATATTACAAATATGTCTAAAATACAATTACTTTATTTTGATTAAGCTGCATTATTATTTTTTACTATTTTTATACAGTATAAACGTTCGTGTTAATAATTCGTGTATTATGTATAGTGCATTTTGGCATACCTTTTTTTCCATAATGCAATGCTGCCTATCTATTAAAGAAGGTACCTATTAAGGCATCATTGCTGAGATAGTAAAAAACAGAGAACAAATTAGAGAAAGCAGTAATGTGTCTGTTGAACCACTAGGTGGCGTCAAAGCATAAAGAAAGTCACTGGCAACACACTGGCCCCTCTGCACTGTCCCCAAATGCCCACCGCGTACCGGCTGTATCTCCTGTTCAAGGTACAGCCGCTGTGCTCATTCAAGCCCTCTAAATAATAAAATAATAGCTTCAAATAATACTCTAAACTCTAAATAATAACTTTCTTTCTTTACTTTTCCACCTACTGCCAACAGATTACTGAACACGAAACATGATGAAATAACCAAGATATTAAATTCTCATTTCTTAGCTCATATAAACACAGAGTTGAGCCTGCATTTCTTTTTAAAACTGTAATGATTGTTGATGCATTTTTTTCTAAAGAGTAAAGATTCACATTCAATGAATAACCTAATATTAGTTTAAGAGTATGATGAAATCTATAATTCATTGTTATTACAATTAGGGCACTTGTAGTTACAGTTTCTAAAGGTGTTTTGGTGACTGATGTTTTCTAATAAATCTGTTTGATACAAAACTAAAAACTAACATTTTGTACTACCATTTCCTTATAACCCAACTACAGTTTGTTTATATAAAACACCATTATATTAATTTTATAGAAAACAAAACTATCTATATATATATACACTATAATATCTATCAAAATGTCGTACTTAATTTGTTATGGTTTGTAGAAACTAGATTATTAAGATATAATAATATTTAGTAATAATTTGATTTGTGTTGTAGTCAACAGTTCTAAAGGTTACTGTTTTTAAATTTATACTTCTATGTGTTTATTAATAGGATAGAATATAAAAAGTATATTTTTACTCTCTTTATAACAAAACTATAGTTATAGAAAACTATGTCAAAACAAATATATATATATCTATATCATATCTATCTACTAATCTATATCTATCATTTATCATCTATCTATCTATCTACTATCCTCTATCTATCTATGATAATCTAATTATATATATAAATATACTATATATGGATGGACACGTGTATCCAGCTAACATAATTTTTTGGACCTACGTAAGCCTGATGGTGAAACACAAGATACTCATTGGAAGTTTTCTGTTTGCAACACCAGTCTTCAGACTGACCGGTCATGCCTCTGTCCTGTGTGGTTTCATCAGGAGGGGCTGCGCTGCTCGAGGTGGGGGGCGGAGGGGCCTTCCGCTTGGTGGACTTCTTGAAGGACGACTCTGTCGAGGATCCCCGGCTCAAAGGGGCCATATTCTGTGGAAAGCAAGCAGGGGGACAGTAATAAATATGACATATAATTCTAAATATTTGGCTGTGGGAAACGTAACCACATTCCCTAATGACAAGGTGATGAAATGACTCAACCCAGCGCCGAGTTTATGTAGAAACAAAACAAATACTGTGAAAGCAAGGTTTAACCGCCCATTGTATTTGCAGAGTGCCATTTATACGTAAATTCAGACGTGGTCTTTGAACTCAGGTCATGAAATAACAGGTTACAAAGACTTGTTTGTTTTGTTTTTTTCGTAACACGATACATGACAATGAAGGCTCACTTACAGTGGCTCCAAAGAGTAACCACACATAAAAATGTCTGAAATGTAACTGCAGTTATTTTGTTTGTCTTAATTAGTGTTATTATAATTTTTTTTTTTTATTTTTTATAATTTTTATAACAAAAATTCAAGTGAGATAATGAAGGCTCACTTACATTGGCTTCAAAGAGTGTTTGGAAACCTAAACCACACTTAATGTCTGAATGACATGCCTGTGTGACTTATCTAACTTCATACGTCCACTAAAAACCACCGAAACACCAGCTGATTGAAGGTCATTAAGCAAAAATGTTGAAGAAAAGCCATGTTAGTGGCTTTTTATCATTTAAAAGCTACCAAAAAACCTTTTTGTGAAACCTTTTGTTAGAACAGTGTGCTTATGCGGTCTTTCTTGCATTTACTGGCTTTAATATATTGTATGTAATGCAATATAATGACATTTTTACATGCAGTTTAAGTGTCCAAATACTTTTGGGGTCACTGTATTTTGCACAAATAGTTCCAAATACATTGTGTACATTTTACAATTTTTATAACAAACTATATTTTGTTTTATAGAAGCTATTATATACAGGGCCGTCCTTAGCAGTGTGAGGTATGGAGTGGGGCTTTTTTATATATTTTGTTTTGTAAAAACCTCTCGGTTACATTAAGTAACCCCTGTTCCCTAATGGAGGGAACGGAGACGTTACGTCGACACTGACGTTAGGGGCCTCACTTGGGAGCCCCAATCACCTCTGAGCATTACAAGAAACGGCCAATGACAATAACTGCAGGGGCGAACACAGCGCTGAATGGGCTGTATAAACGCAGCAGAGAAGGTCCTGAAGTTCGTCGTTTTCTTGTTTGTTCTTTTTCAGAAGAACAGGCACCCACAAAGCGATCGGCTCCGAAGAAAAAATCTGAATGAGTGAATGCACGTCGCCAACTTATATACCTGTATGGACGGGAGGGGCTCTGCCATGCAAATTCACTCCTGATTAGTCATGGCGTTTCTTGTAATGCTCAGAGGTGGAGTGGGGCTCCCAGTGAGACCCCTAATGTCCGTGTTGACGTAAAGTCAGAATGTGACTACTGAAAGGGAACGATATATTGACTATACTATACGATACTATTACTATACTATACCATAATATAATAGATAAATATATACATTTTACCATTTAACGATTTTTGATCGAAAAAAACCAACAACTAATGTAATATAATATATAACAATAACATTTAATAGTAAGTGATCTCATAAAGCAAAAACTTCAGTCAAATTCAAAACAGGTGCTGTCAGATGTTTCAATTAAATCAATAATAAACTTAATATATCCTATGCTTTTCTTAACATACAATCCTTTGTAAATCAAAAAAGAGTTGATCAGTTGAATATTTCAATATGGTCATAAATGAGCTTCTGTTTGTGGATGGACATGTGGTATTGTACCCCAAATTTGGACCAACAAACGCAGAAAGAAACGCGGAGGGCATCGCGTATGGATTTAGTGACTTAGGAATAGTGCAGACTCCTTCTTATTTTATGGCAAACAATCTATTCTGGCTTTCAATAAAAAATCCAACAAACACTTTGTTTACAGGAAAAAAATCCCAGATTTTCACTGTGCTCTCAGACGTTTGGACTCTAGTGCATGTCCGCGGCAAGATTTTCTAGTAAATATTAACTGAATCCCAGAACAGTGCTACATACCTGGTTGCCATCGTGATGCACGGTGGTTTGAGTGTTGCCGTGGTGATGACCTAGGTCGGGTAGGCAGCTCTGTGAATTCCATGGCTCGGCGGGCAAACGGGGGCTCGTCTTTTCGTTGGGCATGTCGGGGGGAGGGCATTGGTAATTGCAATCGACGTATCGGCGGAATGCATTGCTGCAAGCAGCCAAAAAAAAACCTCCCACATTGTTGGGCCACCCGCCGCCACCTTGCTTCCTGTGCACTGGAGATGCCGGTGCGCTCACGGTCATTCTTGGGGGACTTTAAAGACCAGACACCCGAACACAACCACCATCCCCCCACCACCTCCTTTAGCACACTCCCAACCAATGCCACTGGCGAGCCAATCACAAGTCAGTAAAGTCTTTAGCAATTTGCATAAAACAAATATGACCAGGGAATGTTCACAAAGAAGTGAAAACACACATGCCTTTGACCTTATCCTAACATCACTAGAAAATCTCAAAGCATGCTATCGTTCTGTTATAGACATATAGGATTTCATAACTCACCTGTTCGGATTGCTTCTTACTTCCTTTCCTAAATAAGCTGAATCGTGTCTTTTCTTTCTCCCTCTGGATTTTCTCTTTCCCATGATGAAATATGTCTGTGTTTAAATTCAGTTTAGTTAGACATCCTTAACTTCTTATTGAAAGTGAGTTCATGCAAAAATGAACAATATTTTAAGGAATAATTTATTTTTAGGCTAAAAAAAAAATGTCAGGAACGACATAAGGGTTAATAAATTATGACAAAACATTCAAATAGAAAACATAAACTAAAAAAAAAAAAATAGTATATATATATATTATATATTTTTATATAGTTGCCTTTAAGGAAGTTCACGGAACGGCCGTCCATAATATATAACAAAACATGAAAAGCATACAGTCAATCATACGGATAATGGACCTTTGCCAAGTCTAGAACAAGAGTCAATGAAGTTGCATGTATAAGTTATATCAAATTGTGCAAAAAAAGCTGATTATTTTTCTTATAAAATGGAAAATTTGTTATATTTAACGTCACTTACCGGAGCGAGATGGAGATGGAGGCAGACTTACTGGACTAATAGGACTTACAGGGCTTATTACTGCAAGAAAAATCACAAACCCAAGAGTACAGTGTAATGCAAATGTTTTGCAGAGTATCTCAATGTGACCTTATGAAAACCGGTCCTGCACGATTTCATTTGAGTCATTTTAATGTACTTAGCATAAACACACATTGGGTTCTGACCTTTGGTGTCTCTCGCATACACTTCCCTCAGGCCAAAGTCATTGAGCGAGCCGCACAGGTCCAAAGTGTCTTCTGAGTGGACATTTCGTAATAAAACGGTGGTCTGCAGGTCGAATTCACATTTCTCGCAGATCGCCGGAAGTAGTTCTTGTAGAGGAACCCGAGGACTCACCCTGAGAATAGTTTTCTGGGTTTTCTTGTAGTTGATCACTAATCGTACGGTTGCCTGAAAGAGAGCAGAGAAGGAAAGTAAAGAGTACGGCATGATTGTGTGAGGTTCGGTTTCAAAAACTAGTGAGATGCCTATGTAAGGAGTGTTTTAAGGGGTCACTGGTGTGTTTCTGATATTGTATGAAGGCTGTTGCAAGAGGTACTGTAGGATGCATGATTATGCTGTCTTTTAAGACAACTAACTGAATAAATTCCATCACATGCAACCTTTGTGAAGACAATTACAGGATGCACTGCAACAAATTATAACCAGGGTTATCACTGTTAACTAACTTTATTAATAATAAAAAAAAACGTTCATTGATATAAAGCTGAAATAAAAATATATAAAATAACATAAATGTATGAAAAAGAATAATAGCTAATTATAGGACATTAAAAATGACATTACATAAAAAGATACAAATATTAAAAGGGAAAAAAATGGGTGGGAAAAAAACTTAAATATGGCAGAAAAAAAAAATGAGGAAAAGAAACAAACAATAGGAAATGCTCATTGGCAACCTAAGAGGAGAAATAAAGTTAAGTTGAAGCACTAAAATTACTAACTGGAAAAAAAATCTAAATAAAACTAATACTGCACTAAAACTAAAGCTGAAATAAAAATAAATTGTAAAACTACTAAACTACTAAAAATTCGAGTGGGGTTAAAACGTGAACTGAAATGAAAATAGAAAATAATAATAATAAAAACTATAATACAATTTGTTATAACATTTTCCTTCCAAAAAAAAAACAAAAAGTTAAATTGTTATGATCTTAATATTAAACCACCATATTAATAAATATCCAAAAAAAAATAGTAGTCATATTATAAAAATATGTATTTATAGTTCTTTAAGTGAAGTGGAATGTGGCCAAGTAGGTGGGAAATTAGTGCTCTGCATTTAATCCATCCAAAGTGCGCACACACACACCGTGAACACACACCCGGAGCAGTGGGCAGCCGTTTATGCTGGCGGGGCCCGCCGGGGAGCCAGTTGGGGGTTCGGTGCTTGCCAAGGGCACCCCGGCGTTGGTATGAGGGTGGGAGCGAGGTGCTGTAACATGTCACCTCCCCCCACCTACAATCCTGCCGGTACGAGAATCGAACCCACAACCTTTGGGTTACGAGTCCGAATCTCTAACCATTAGGCCACGACTTCCCCCCCTTTAACTAATATCTACTCTTTGTGGCACAGCTTGTGCATTTTTATTCTTGTTAGAATATCATGTTGTTAGCTTTGTCAGATGCTTATGCCACACTCTACTACAATTAACCATTGGTCAATTCTCCAGTGCACTTCACATGAGAAGCACTATTTGTATAATGCACCTCTGCCTAGTCTCCTCGTTCCAAATTGTTCAGTTACGAGGTGCCGTTCAGTAGGATGCTGCACTATTTAGGCAGTAGATGGCAGGACGGCTTTGGAACAGAGCTGCTATGTGCTGTTATGCTTTTTATTTTGGTGTAACGTGATATTGTTTGTTATTCATTATGATGTGTATTGTTAATATGGTACAGCCATGCTCCGCTGCTTTGAGACATCTAGATATACAGTACTTCAGGCTCGTCTCACAGCAGATCTGCTTTTACTCATGACTAAAAGAACAAATACATTAAGATTTACAGAAACTTTTCAGCATAACATCAGCATCCAAATGGATCATATTTATTGAATTCAATTTTATGCTCATATTTCTTTATTCATTTCTTTAAAGAATAATAATATTTTTAATATTGCTGAAATATATAGTATGTGTACTGTGCTCGATTAATTTCATTTCTGTATTTTCTTCACATTTATTATTTTTTTTTAAATAACAATAATACTAATTTTACTAGTGCTGATGTATATAGTGTGTACTATGCAAGATATTTTTATTTTCTGTAAATCTTTTTTCATATTTATGAATTTTCGTTTATTAATAATAATAATAACAATATTTTTAATGTTGCTGAAGTATATTATCTATGCACTGTGCTCAATATGCTAATTTTAAGCTTGTATTTTCTGTAATGTGCAGTATACAAGAATGTGCACTTATGATTTCATAATTGATGAACTTTTTGTAATTGATTAACTAAATTTTGTACCACTGAGAAGCTGCTTTGATACAACCCATGTTGTATAAAGAGCTATATAGATAAATGTGACTTGACTTGAACTGTGTTGAATACATATTTAAGTTAATTGTACATGAGAGTACCTCAGGCATCTGCGGTCCTGTCTTTTTGCTTTTGTCCTCCATGCCTTTCGGTTTCAGCAGGATCTTCTCAGCCTCTAGGGCTCCGATGAGGGCGCTGGGTTTGAACTTCACCTGGTTCCTGTTGGTGGTGACGAGCTCTATGGTGTGGCCAGACGGGTTCAGGTGGTACTTCGCACAAAGCATGACCAGCAGGTCCATCATGGGCTTGCTGAAAAACAGCAGAGCAGAGGTTGATCATTTTACTGACATCTCATTTTTTGTAATATAATAGACAAAAATTTGTAAATGATGACAAGGATGCCATTTTTGGGTGAACTTTTCCTTTAGGACACAAACGTCTGTGTTTCAAAAAGTTGTGAAAGATCTTTTCCATTATATTTTGTTGAGTTAAAGAAACATGTGACTCTGCTGTGGGGCGTTTGCAAATGTCAAAGTTAACGACACAAGCTTTGCTATCTGTCAAGCATTTAGGATTTGCATAAATGATATTTTGCTGCAGGGGTTTCCAATGCACGTCAAGGAAATGAGCGCTTTTTCACTTGATTGTTTTTCAAGTGTTCATGACAACAACAATACAGTATGAACACAAAAGTGAAATTCAGAAGAACTTGTGCAAGCCCTATAACAAGATTCCTTTGGTTTTCCATGGAAAAGCACGCTGGTTTGACGTAAATAATGCGTAAATAATAACAGAATTGTAATTTTTGTATGAACTATTCCCTTGATATTGCATTAAGTTTGAACCACAAAGTATGAAAGAACCATGAGGATCTTATCCATCGACTCCCACTACGTCCAATACATTTGACACATTGCACACTGAAAGTGTGGAAAATCCTTTCGAGACAGATTATGACACAAAGCTTTCCAGCTGCTTTTGGAATTCTTGGATCGGAGAAGCCTTTGGAAACACACAGACAATAATTTAATCACGATTAGTGGGAGGTCAGCGAGTTTGGGTGGCACAAATTTAGAACAGCAGGTGAAGAATTTGATTATTAATCCTTCTATATTGAATTTGGTGTCAGTTTTAGCACGAAGGGGGCAATAACGTTGAACTCAGGAAAATCAGGTTTCATTTACAGGTGTTCAGGATCAAAGAACCGAATAAAACGATGATTAAATGATGATGACAGATCGTCTGAAATCTGAGATCAGGTTTGTGCCAGAAAAAATTAATTTCACTCTAGCAACACCATGTCAAGTAGTACCACCGCGCAGTCCAATTTAGGAAAAATACTAATATATATAATGTATTAATATTAATAATAAAATTCTAATGCATTATTCTATGTATTTATTTTTTAAGAGGACTACTACTACGGCTATTAATAATATACAAAATTAAAATATGATGATTATTATTATCATATTATTATTATTATATTATGTATAGTAGTAGTAATAATAATTAATATAAATTATCTATTATTCATATTAATAATAAAAATGAATGATAACACACTAGTACGACGAATCATATATATTAATAATAATAATATAAAAAATCTTTTAAATGGTTAAATTTATTATTATTATTATATATAATATACTTTATTTACTAGTATATTTTTACCGTTTTTTTTTATATTATATTTTTTATTTTTACCTAAATTTATATTTTGCAATTATTGCAAGGGGTAATGCAGAACTGGAGCAAAATAGGAAAGTAATGCTATTTGGCCAATCTTAAATAAGTCCCACTTTAAAAATGTCCTTTTGGCAAAGGTCCCTCTGACCTTTAACATTTGAGATGAATTGTTGGGGACAGAAAACACCACTAAGCACGGCACAGAGAGTACAGCAGGTCATTTGAGCAAAGGATCCAGCTGCTGAAATCATGATAATCACAAACAGTGTAACAAAGATGCTGGATTACTCTAGCGTCATCTCATGCCTTGTACCCAAACCAAGCCTGATTTGTTGCAGGAGCTTTGAGAAACACGCTGCCCCACCCAGCTGACTCACCGCAGCAATCATCTGATTAGTTTCATAACAGCAATCATCTGAGAAGCTTCATGATCTCATATACAGCTCAGCTCAGAGATTAACCCCTTCCATGCAGAAGTGTACAATATTCATTAAAAATAAAGTTCCGTAAAATTGAGAATTCTTATATTAAGTTACTATAATAATCCGTAACGGTTCAGGTTGTTAGAGCTACAGAAATGGACACAGCTGCGAGTAAACCGGAGTGTTTATGCACTCATGCTCAAACTGTGATTTTTGCAATGTTTATCCTGTCCTGCCAAACATGCAGTTCAAAATAGTTTTAAGGCAACAGGATTGCATCATGATGAACAGTGCTATTTGAATAAGTAAAGGGCTATATTTATAAGTTCAGAAGAGATGATATGTGAGCAGCGGTCATTTGTGAAGGCGCACACAACGTTAATGTTGCCACAACGTTTTTGGCATTGTGTCCTAATAAAAAGTTTTGCAAAAGCAACAAATGTCCAGGCTTGTGTCTAAAGGTTTGCCAGCAAATTCCTCAAGCACATCTGTATATTCTGATCTGTTTTTAATGTTATTTGTCTAAAATATTTGGCAATTATTAATTCAAGATGGAGGAAATGTCCAATGTCAACCGAAGTCAACACACGGCTTCTACTCATTTTTTCAGTGTTGTCTGCAGAGAACAATGCTGTGCAGTTTATTAGTTACATTCAGTTCAAATATATTAGCAATATCGATGATTAAAAAAATAATAACGGGACATAAACACATTTTAAAAGTACTATAGAGCAGTAAAAAATTGTTTTGCTGCTAATGAGTTACAGTGTTGTTGTTGATAACTAAAACTAAAACAATTCAAAATTGAGTAACTGAAATAAATCTGAAATAAATCAAATATAAATATTAGATGGAAAACTTAAACTTTAAATGTTGCCTCGTCAACTACCTAAAAAATAAGTTGAAGTTGAAGTACTAAAATTACCACAGCTAAATCTGAAATAAAAATATAGTCAAACAGAAATATTTAAAACAACAAATACATTAATAAATGAAAATATTTAAAGAATATAATCCAAATCACTAAACTGAAACTAACAAAATAATACAACATATAAAAAAATAAAGATATAAAATGATTCATGATATATCAAAAAAAAACTTTTTTTGAACCGATCAGTTAGCAAATGGGGAGAAAGTAGCGTGAATCTACTTAAAATGCAAAGAATAATTCTGACACTTTTGTACTATTTATAACTTTACAGTCTTTGAAAAATATTTAGGGACAAATGGAAACCACACCTCGTCTCTTTGAACATAAGAAACTGCAGCATCTTTACCAAGTTGTCTGCATACCAACCACTCCAGCAGTTTGAGGGGCCGTTTACACGACGACGTCTTCCGCCAAAAACGGGAAACTTTTTATACGTTTTGCCTGTTCGTTTACACGACAACGGCGTTTTGGGAACTGAAAACGCATATTTTTGAAAACAGGTTTCAAAGTGCAAGTTTTTGAAAACGCCACCGTTATCGTTTCTGAGTAAACACCCAACACGGGAATCTTTGAAAACGGTGACGTCATGCGTAGTACGTGTTAGGCATGTAGACATGTGCAGTGCGTGTCGATTTTAAAGACAAGCACGAACAAACATACACAACAATGGCGGAGTATATGGTACTGTTGTTGATGCTCAAGAGTTTGCTAATGCTTCTTCAGCAAAGTGTGGATTTACTTCTTGTACTTATTTTACTTATTACAACCAACAGCGGAGACGCATCATATACAACATATAATCATCACTTCCCTACAGGTACTGCTTACTAACAAGGTGACAGCGCCAACTACTGGTCTGGCATACGTAATACAGCGTTTTTGGCCATTTTCGCGGATATGTGTAAACGCGAATCGTTTTGAAAACGCTGTCGTGTATACGTGAAACTTTTTAAAAACGCATGGGAAAAACTTTTCCATTTCCGTTGTCGTGTAAACGTAGCCTAAATGTCCAGCTGTACAAAAAAACTCAACCAACAAACCCCTCACCTGCCATGGACGACCATAGTCTTCTCCAGCCCTTCAGGAAGGACCACGGTGAGAGTCAGGTCCTGATCCAGCAGATTCTCCTTCTGCTCCATGGCAGGGTGAGGGTACACTGGGAGCTTGTGGCTCAGCAGTGGAGCATCCAGGCCTTTCAGGACAGGAGGAGGAGGAGGTGCTTTGCTTTTTGATGTTCTCCTGTTGAAAAAAAGGACAAAACAGGTTTAAAATATGAATGTATCACCTTGTCAAAGACTATGTCTGGATCTGTTTCAAAACGATGCTCAAAACACAGATTTTCATTTGGTTAGACAATTTTGATTTATATGATGTTTAATTCTTGATGATCGCGTTACATATGCATCTGCTAACATGCGATTACTTGTTTCTGCTACTACTTCACCATGTTTTGATCCAGACATTCAGTACTCTTTCAGAAGATGCGTATAACAGTGAAAACATGAAAAGCCGGAATATTATGACAATGGCAGGAAAGCGTAGTCTCATAAATGACAGAAAATTACATCAATGGTGGGGAAAGAGTTAACATCAAGCAAAAATAACAGCATGTAAGTTTGGATACAACATACATTAGATACAATTTTTCATATTTAGGTGCACTGTCCATTTAAAAAGGTGCCTACTCCATATGTTTTTCTCAAGTATGTCCACAAAATGAATTTAATGGATATTTTCAATGTAAATATTAGAGTAAACCTTGAAATAATACAAATGTTGTCATATTCTGTTGTTGTTGATGTCGCTAAAATTAAATCTTGACAAACAGATCTGCACGATTTCTTTCCCCATTCAAGCACATACTAGCTTTACTTGTATGCCTGTAAGAGAATGTAAAAAATAGATGTGATCAGACATAACATAACACACGCTCAGTTACTCAATCTCACCTGCTGTGCTCAAAAATCTGCTCTAAAACAGAAACACTAAATCATCAGTCTGTTTGCACACATTTTGATTGCTTGGTATGAACCAGAGTTCAGTTGCATCCTCCAGGTTCACAGACCTGTTTTCACACGTTATTATTTGCATCAAAACAGCGGTTTGCTTTAACGATTTTAACTGTAAATGAAAAACGAGCAGCTTTAGTTCTCATGGAAAACGCAGTAATTGCACTGAAAATGTTGCATTCTTCTCCACTCAAATAACCAGCTATTTAATGAGAGGGCTTGGATGCACTTTACACACAAGTCACAAGACACTGGAGTAATGTGATTCATTCATTTATTCCAGCGGACGAGGATGAAGCTCTGAGGGAGCCGAGGAGGAGAACCATGGTGTTGGTCTCTTTAAATGCAGCAAGTGTTGAGAAAAAGTCACCGTCTCAGTTTTGAGGATGACTGCCATCACAGTTTCTGTCACAGTCTCTCTTTGAGGTCCATTAGTAATGTTTGATTTCAAAATAGTCATAATTTAGTGATCCTTTTTCATACCATGTCTGATTCATAAGCCACAAACATATTTTGCACAACTTCACATATGCAGACATTAATGCTCCAAGATAACAGAAAAACTGTTCTGTTGAATGCACTACTTTATACTGTATACTTGCATTGCATTATGATTTGCGCGGTCTGACATATTTTGGAACACAGTCTAACACCAGTTTGCATTTGCATGCATGTAATTGCATCCAGTATGTTTCAGGCATCTAAACAAGCTCTTTATTAGATGATGTGACTTTAAGACTTCTAAAAACCCTCTTTGTATGTGAAATAAGCACTGAAACAAGGCCTGTAGCTCTGCTGTCACGTACAATTAAGTTTTTAACCCCATCCTTCAACAACACACACACACACACATATAATGTGCAAAATTATTATCTTTAAGAGTAACAGCTTGTCAGTAGGGCAGTACCCTTAAAATTACAACTTTATACCATATTAACTTATAAAGGGTGCATATTTCATACTTTGAGTAGTAATATGTGTCCTTAAAGGAATAGTTCACCCAAACATGAAAAAATTCCAAGATTTTCCATCCAAGATATAGATGAGTTTGTTTCTTCACCAGAACAGATTTGGAGAAATGTAGCATTGAATCACTTGATCACCAATGGATCCTCTGCAGTGAATGGGTGCCGTCAGAATTAGAGTCCAAACAGCAGATAAAAACATCACAATAATCCACAAATAGTCCATCAAATAACATCTTGTGAAGGCAAAAGCTGTGTTTTGAACTGTTTTCACTTGTAAATGGTGCTTGATCTGTGTATATTTCTCTCCTGATTCAGACAAGATGTCTTTTCAATAAATGGAGAATATTAGGATAGAGGAATATGAGCGGAAGCAAGGGTTGAACTTATAAAGTCTTAATGCGGATTGCGTGAAGTTTAGAACATGCAGCTTTTCATTTCACAAGACGTTAATTGATGGGCTGGAGTGGTGTGGATTACTTGTGGATTATTATTGTGTTGTTTTTAATCAGCTGTTTGGACTCTCATTCTGACGGCACCCATTCACTGCAGATGATCCATTGGTGAGCAAGTGATGTAAAGCAAATCTGTTCCAGTGAAGAAACAAACTACATCTTTAACTTCTCCCTTAAGGTACTACTTTGAACCTTTTTCATAGGGGTAAATAAGGTACAAAGTTGACATTTTAAGGGTACATTGCATGTCTGCAAAGCCTACATATATTACAAAAAAATGCACGTTGAGACATGCCACTGTGAAACAGACTCAATTATAACAGAGCTAGTAGTTTTACTCTTGATTCATTTCTCTATTGTTTAAGAATGATAGCATCTATCCTACTTCCTCCGCATTACCTCACTGCGACTGTACGGGCCAAATAAAGGTCAGTGACATGTAAATGTGGTCATGTGTGACGTTTCTGATTTTAAAATCTTTTTTTTTTTAGCTTAATTTTGATTGACTCCCTTTTGGAATGGGAGGAAAAAAGATCAAGGAACAATTGATTCCTCATAATTTGACCCCTTTAAATCTTATAAAGTCTTTAGCTAGCACTACACAACGCTGTCCATAAACGTTTTTGCTCAATGTGGTCATTTTTAGGTTACAGGGCATTGAACACATCAGACGCATTACACCACATTACACCATATGAAGCCGAAGGGTTTGCTTGAATGTCAAATTATTCCAGATATGACGACTCTAGAGAGACGAGAAAACGACTGAACATGCTGTTCTGCAAAACAACTGTGCATTTAGAGGCTGGCATCAAAGACACAATAAATCCCAAGCAAACATCTGCTGAAGTACTAACAGAGTTCACAAATGTCTCTCAGCAGCAGATAATATTTTATGTCAATTACCTGTTTTTTATTTGACATACAAGGTTCCCTGAGGACTAGGACTAGTCAGGAATAGCCGAGGCCTGATGAGAAGAGCGCAAACATTTCACAGGAAGTTGGGAAAGCCCCTGAAATGTGTGCATTAGATTAGTATGGTATGTTTGAGTGGGCTACAGCAGGCCCAAGTAAACACTAGGGTTTCTGACATGGTAATCAGACACATTCATGACTTTCAAAACAGACATTTCAAATAGCAAATGTCCCATTAGTGTCAACCAAAGTGCTCATCAACATAGAGTACATATAAAGATTTATTTGTAGAAATGGCGCAAACATTTCTCTTTAAAGGTGCTGAGACTCATCCAATCAGAGCTACTGTATCAGTTTTACAAGAGTCATTGAATTTAACTGTGTTATCTATGATCAACACACCAAAATCACATCACACAGCACTGCATGCATTGCTTACAGAGAATTTGCATGTATCGTACAAGAAAAAAATGGATTTTAATGGGATCATTTCAAACAACAAGTAGAGCCAGAGGCCTTGAGGGATCAAATCAGTCAACAAACTCATCGGCAGACACCTGCGCAAATATCGACCCAGACACTGCACGCACAGCGCTGATATTTCAAGGTTTCATAACTGTCTGCCACTTTAACCATAACAGCTTTATCAAACCCCCCTGTAAGTCTTGAATACTGTAATGTATATTCTCCCAAATTACACTTTATAGTTAAAAATTATGGCCAAGCAATAGGCTATATTTAAAGTTGAATATACAGTACATCCAACTTAATCTATATATAATACACTCACTCACGTAAAGCAACACATACTATATAACAAATCTTGGCTGCGTGATTGATATCAATGCAAAATGTTAAGTATATTATAATTAGACAGAACATACAACTTTAATGTAATGTAAAGTATACTATACAGCAAGTTTCAACTGCTTGATCGTTGATATTAATTTGCTAATTATGTATTATATTAATCACACAGTTCTAATCTGCTAATTATGACTATAAGGCATGAAGATATTAAGATATAAACATTTACAGCATGATTTTCTGTAAAGCTGCTTTGGAATAAAATTGACTTGACAAAAAAAAATGGGGAAAAAAATCAGAATTGATCAAGGAAACATGTTTAATCAAACTCAACAGTATTTTAGCACACATTAATCAGTCACTTGGTAGAAATTATTCAAATTAGACAGATGTCAACATGGACAGGTTGTGTGATGCCCTCATCCTCAAAAACCAGGAACATGACTATAAAACGTATAAAAAGTAAATAGACTCAGATGACATTAATTATGGGTTCACATGCAGCGAGGGTAAGCATGGTTGCAGTGAATATAGTTGCAGAGCATAAAACTATTAAATGCAGTTTTTTGAGACAATTAGACGCTACAGTACAACACTCAACAATTTTGCATATTTTGCACCTGTGCAGTTCATGGCAACATTTATTATTACTTTTGTATACTTTATGATTAACGTAAAATCCTGAAGTAAATCCAATTCTCATTTTACCATACTAAATATCTTTGTAAATCTGAATATTCCAGATACGTGATGCATTTAAGAGAAGTGAAAATGTACATGAAAGGGAGACACATGGCAGCGGTTTTGCTGTCAGCTGAATGTGAATGAGAAAGAGCTTCACGGAAGCATCTGACAGCATGCATTGGTTTGACTTATTTTGTTGACATGAGAGGATTGCAAACATGCAACTGGCTGCAAAGACAAATGTTGACCTGTTGACAACGTTTTTAAGGGGGGGAAATCTGTGGAATGGATTTAAACATGGTACAATGTGTTAAATAAAGTTGTGAAGCTGACAGCATTAGCAAATACGTCAAATGCTTAAAGTCCCCATGAAATCAAAATTAAAGTTTTTTAGGTGTTAGTATCAATATGTTAGTCTTAAGGTTATCTATAAGGCAGTGTGCTCCAAAACAGTGACAAAATTCGCATTTAGAAGATATAAGCATTCAAAGCTTTCAGTTCGTCACTCCGCCAAAAAGGTCAATGATTTTTTTGGACGTAACATGTACTGCAGCTCTCATCAAGTTTCTGTCCAATCAAATGGCCTTATAGGATCGAAAGCCACGCCACTGCACTATTAAATAGACGTGAAGCCGCGGCTGAAAATCGGGCACGGGTCCACAGAATTAGTATGTTCTGTTACGTGATGGCACGTATAGTGCAACTATATAGGGGCCAGGAACGATTCAAAAAAGTGTTAAATAGCTCAATTGAGGAAACAAAGAAGTCTGGTGTCGGCGCAGACCACAAAATGTATTGGAGCTATTTGAATTCCAGTGGTGGACAAAGGACAAATCAAGTACTTGAGTAAAAGTACAGATACGTATAATAAAATATTACTCCAATAAAAGTACTCCTTTTTCAATTTTACACGAGTGAAAGTACAAAAGTACTTGATTTTATGTACTTAAGTAAAAAGTACCGATAGACGAATGTTTATTTTACAGTTTTATATAGGCTACTTTTATCACTTAATTTTATACTAGCATTTCTTTTTTTATAATCCTACTGCTCAAAATACCTGGGACTTTCTCAAAATAACCAATAAGGAAATAATGAATATAATAAGATTTTCATAATGATTTCTTTCTTCTTTGTCTGTGGTGTAAAAACACCCCTGGCCAAATGCCTCCAGAGGGCATCACTTCCCATTTTGCTAATTACTATTAGTTGAAAAAAAAAATATTTGGACTTTATTTTTTAAAAATGACCTAAATTTAGCACAAGCAAGCTCGTTAGCTAGACAGTTAGCATCAGCTAAACATCATTTCAGTAAAACTGCTAACGTTACAGCAGCGGGGAATATGAATGTGCATGAGTTATTTTAATCTGTGTTATTTTAATGTTTTTTTGACCTAAAACATAGAGACTCTGATTTTAATGTGTCTGCATTCAAGCATTTCAATGGGCTCAAACAGATCACCCTTTACAGCAGATTTAGTTCACAAACAACTGACAGCTTTGACCTAAATATGATTTTCACTTACAATAAAATTCGACATTAGTAACTTACTTTTAGCAGCATCAGTCGCGCACGCACTCACAAGATCTCCCGGTTCTTACTTGTGAATTCAGTTCACTGGAGACTAAACGGTTCATTTGAATCAGTGAGCTGTCGACTCGAGAGACCAGTGCAAGGATCATTCCATTCGTGGAATAATTGTTTGGTGCGATTTGCGAACCGATTTAACGGGTTCATTGAAAAGAGTCAGTTCGGAGTAACGATAATTTTTATTAAATGTAGTGAAGTAAAAAGTACGATCTTATGCTTTGGAATTTAGTGAAGTAAAAGTTACTCAAAATAAAACTACTCCAGTAAAGTACAGATACTTGAAAAATGTACTTAAGTACAGTAACGAAGTAAAACTACTCCGTCCACCACTGTCGAATTCTACACAGAATGCTATATTTTATAGCAATATGGATGAGATTGTGGCTGGCATACCCTGTCAAATGCGACTGGACAGAGTAAAAACGGCTCTGATTGGCTCTAGCCTAAGCTGTGATATAAACAAACGCTATTGGCTATTTTAAAAAGGGGCAGGGCTGCTTGATATGTCCCGCCCTGTCTTCCTGTTTCAGTTAAAATGATGTCAACTCATAGAGTAACGCTGCATTTTTCTAAGCATTTCAGGGGACCTTTAACCAACGAACATGCAGGAGAGTGGGAATTGTGTAGTAGTTTGTGAACGATGGATGTTTCAACTTTGAGGGAAAACGTTAAGGAGTTCTGTGGATGTTTGGGTCTAGATATGACTAGGAGAGGCTGATCCCAGTGAGACATTTTGACCATTATCTATCACCATCTCAGAGCGATGAATGACACACCAGGCATGTCAGAGCTTGACTGTCAGAGGCCTCTTCCTCTGACACATCGCTCGAGATCTAAACTCATTCATCATCAGCACAGATAGCTATCATTAAACACAGACACACATCCTCAATAAACTAGAGCTCTCACACAAACATACTGTATGATTTGCTCACACAAGCAGCAAAAATCAGATGTTTTGCTGTATCCGACTCTAAAATCGACTTTATTGTAGTTTGAACAGCAAACACATCACATCAAATTGATTGCTCATTAACTTGATCCAACTTGAAGGTGATTTGAAATCCAATTACAAGCTGATTTTCAATAGTGAAAGTGTATTTCAAGCAGAGTTTTCATCATGCAGAGTATAACATGCATTACCATTCAAAAGTCTGGAGTCAGTAAGATTTTTTCGGTTTTCAATTTAAATATATTGTAAAATGTCATTTATTCCGGTGATGCAAAGCTGAATTTTCAGCATTATCATTCTAATATGCTGATTTCTTATTATCAGTGTTGAAAAAAAAGTTTGTGCTTAATATTTTTTTGTGGAAATGGTGATACATTTTTTAATCAGGATTCTCTGATAAATAGAAAGTTCAAAAGAATATAATGTATTTGAATTTTTGATACGTTTATTGAAGTAAATTTGTTGTAAAATTAGGGATGTTTTTACTGATCACTTTTGAGTCTATCCAAGTCACCTTGCAAAATAAAAGTATTAATTTCTTGCAACCAAAAAAAAAATCTTACTTATTTGCAGTATACAACATTTACACTCACTCACACTCAACACCCCTATACAATTACACATGCACACAAGTGTTAGATATATTTTTTTTTCCCTACTGTATATATATATATACACACAAACACATACATAAGCATATATGCACAAGCAGATTTTTATATACAACTGTCTTCGTATTGTGCCAATGGCTATATCATTACTATGACAAATGTTGTGAAGTTACTGGATACTGGATTACACTGTATAGGCCTATACTGTGTGCAGTGTGAACAGCCTAATAAATTGCTGGAGAAAGCAACTGTAGTCAATTAAGTTGGGTTAACATCATGATGTCATTCAAAGTAAATGTAATGGCCAACAGAGGGAATTAACATGACTAATGTCCCAGTGAATTTTTACAGACATAATTTAATTCATTAATTAGCCAAACCCACAATGTCTAACCCAGTGTATAACTCAGAGGCATTCGGTCACATGCGAACACTGCAGATCACACCTCAACTCTCTTATATTCAAAACACCTGTTGTGGCGGAAAAAAAACTTGAACAACATGTGCAGCTATTTTCTGCGTCCTGAAAACAACAGGCAAAACTTCAATGCTGTCAGCCGTGCGTTTACTGTCCAGGACACAGAGATCCCAATGCTGGGTAATCTGCATTATCACAGCAATGACTCAACATGCACAACAACAACATTTAGACCATCTCAGATCAAAGACATCAGTAAATTAAGGCCATGAGGCTCATTTCTGGAATATTTGAAATACCAGCATAGACCACCCATCCCCCCCACTGATCTGCCTCAAAATGTGAATAAACCACCAATAAATCGGTCAAAAATACAACTGTAATTGCTAAAACCCAAACTGAAGTTGGAAATTATGAAAACACACTTATATTTGAGCCTCTTCTTTTTCTAGATTACAGCTCTGTTTACTCTGAACATCAACCAACATCATGAGGTGTATCTTTTTTTTTTTAAATGCCATATGTACTATTTAAGCACAGATGAAAATACTGTTTACAGACAAATGCCACCAACCCAACTACATTCTATATTCCTTCTGGTACTCTAGCAAAGAGACGTTCATTTTGTAGTGCTTGGCGTGAACTTGTGTTAACAATTATAAATGAAAACTACATAATATCCAATAAGACACTGCTTATTTAAGATTTGGACTTCTTTAGGTTCACTTAAGGATTGACAGATTTGATATAAATTCTGATGAAAATCTTACCATCAATTAACAGAAATTGTGAAGTCATCATAATAGATGCTAGTATGCTTTCAAAGCACACCTTGCTGACTAATATAATACCAAATAGCTTAAATCAATTATAGACAGGACCCAGTCTCGCCAAAACCACCCACTGCACATATTTACTGTGTCTTATGACAGGCTAATATCGAGTTAAAAAATGCTGATTAAATAAAGTATATATATATATATATTTTTTAATTTGATCATTTCAAAATGTTTTACTTTTATATGCATTTTATATGCATATTTTATATGCATTATATAATGCTTAACAGATCAGTAGAGTTGTAGTGTTGCTCACATATAAACCTGGAAGTGTGGTTTCTGTTTGTGTGACATCACAGTAATTGCATCTACCTTATTTGGGGACGATACTGCTGGTAAATTGTGAATATTGAACTGTGAATAGGGTTGGATTTCTAGTGCATCTCTTAAAAGATCTCCACCCTAGGCTCTCATGTAATCACAAGTTATTTGGTGTCTTCAGGAGACGTCAGTCAAGTCTATGTTGCGAGTATCACAAACAGCGCATTGGTTCTTCAGTGGTTAACGTTTCATTTCAGAGCATTAAAACTAAATTACCCTAAATACCATAGTAAAAGCTACTGAAAAATATAAGCATAAATAATATAAACATAGTAACACAATATTAAAATAAAAATCAAATAAATGAACAAATTAAACGGTGTAAATTGGTGATAAATAATAGCTTTGCCAAGGAATATGTTTTTTTACATTTTCTAAATATTAAATACACAAAACAGTTAATTGTAATAATATTTCACAGTATTACAGTTTTACTGTTTCTTTTATCAAATAAATGTAATAAATAAATAATCCAACCCTAATTCACTTAAAACAGTAATGTCATTAACACCCATTTAAACCTGAAATAAGCATTAATTACCTTTGTGAACTATTCATCAGGGTGAATGAGTGTGTGAGCGAGAGAGACAGAGAAGAGCTGAGCACCGATCAATAGCCTTCACACATTGTTTATGACTTCCTTATTACGTACGAATTTGAAACAACAGATATCTCGGCGAATGATGCCTGGTCGTGACTATTCTGGGGCCAAACAGGCCGTACAAGGGTCTGGCGCCATTTTCAAATCAGCTTGATAACGGAGGCTGTGTGGTCCTGTGGGAGGCTACAGTAGCCTAATTAATGTTTACATGACTGACTCAACAAAGACCACTTGCTTTATTAAAGCGCTCAGCGAAAGTGTGTAGCTATCTGGGGTCACATGAAATCTTCAATGCACATAATACACTGGGAAACAACAAAAATATCTAGAAGTTTTTCAGGGGGGATTGACAAATTCCACGCATTCCGGCTTGCGTTATTACAGCTGCCGTGCGAGGAGCGACAGTTGCGGTGCTGCGTTGAATTTCATTATCCGAAGGATCACGCTAACTGTTGTTGGGAGAATGTTTTGGGAGAATCTGGGACAATCGAGTGGGGATTTCGCAGCATGGTCCCATCCAATTTAAGGCATTGTGTAGTTGACAGGCTTCTTCCAGAACTGGCCCTTTGGGGAAAGGTGGGTTTGAAGGGCTGAACAATATTCAAAAGGCACCTTCCTGCTCCATAACGGACTCCACCCGGGATATTTTAGGAACAATGCTGTTTAACTTTAGTGCTTCATAAACGTCAAGTTGCACAGATTAACACTTCTAGTTGCAACCCAACACCACTCATTGATATATAAGTACAGTTATTTATTTCAAACAAACTCAAAACGTACAGCCGTGTGACTGTGGTTTCACAACTTAGACAAAATATGTGACATGAACATGCACCAACAAGAGGCTCTGCATTAGAGTTACCTGCCCTACAGGTACAAGACAAAGACATTCATTCATCAAACCCAGATTGTTTCTTACCTCCTGTGCTACGGTGTGAAATTCCTCTTTTTAGACACCTCACATGTCCCATTGATCCACACAGTCGCTCAGAGAATGAGTGAGGCACAACTAGAGAGATATTCTGTCCAAAAGTGGCAGGCCTACCTTAAGGCCACGCCCATCTGATGACATCACAGACTCTCCATGGGCCTGTCAGAGAAACCCCTGGGATGAAAGCGTGTGTTAATGTGAAGCCGAGCAGCTGATCATGGCCACAGACGTGTAATCAGCTTTGTCTGAACTCAAGGGCTGGTGGGTAAAACAACGTGGCATTCGACTTTCAGTGACTGATGAAACTGCATTGATAGTGTTACGCTAATGCAATCAAGTCTTATCGCTTTTAGCTATGTTTGTTTTGCTGTTATCAAATCACAACGCAAGCATGCACACTAGAGCACGCTGATCTCAAAGGAAATAGTAGTAGAACACAAGTTAAAAAAAAATAAATGTTGTGAGAAAAAAATGAAGTAAAGGATGTTTGCTGCAGATGCAAGCATTTGTTGATAATCAATGATCATTTCTGAAAGGCGGGTCCCAGTTTGCTGCATTTCCACCTAAGTTCAGAATGATTCAACTCTTTTCACACCCTCAAAACAGACCTTACTCTTTCCTGTCCATCACATAAAAAAATTCAGTGCATACCAAATTTCAAGTTTGACTTGCAAATGTGTATAGCAAAAATGCATTTGACCAATAAAAGATTCATCTTTTAATGCAATGCAACGAAATACAGACTAAATAACGATAAAGCTTTTATGTATATGTATGTGTGTAAAATATATATACAAATATTTAAAGATGTATTTGAAAAGGAAAATATATATATATATATACTATATACTGTATACTATATGTAAGGAATAACTGACGATGGGCCACTGAATTATTAGAAAACAATGCACACCTGAGGTGGTGATGTGGCCATTACACCTTGGGTGTTTGTTTTCTAATAATTAAACGGACTGGAGTCAATTATTCCACTTATAAGGAATCAGAATCAGAAAGAGCTTTATTGGCAAGTATATTTACACACACGAGGAATTTGTCTTGGTGACAGAAGCTTCCAGTGCACAGACAGGTTGACAAATGACAAGACACAGATTTTTAATAAACGAAAAAAAATAAAAATAATGAAGTAAAAGTAAATATGTAAAAACATATTTAAACACCATACAGATGTGATATATACGTGAGGGCTCCCTACCCTCAAAATATTTGTTACGTTAGTTTACAAGACATTCGTCAGGTTTTTGTACTTCCAAAACATAATTTTAGAGCTAGTAACAGAGGCTTGAGCCATTGATAGCAGACTAATGCAGTTATTAATGCAGTTATGAGAGAGAGAGAGAGAGAGAGAGACCGAGAGAGAGAGAGAGAGAGAGAGAGAGAGAGAGAGAGAGAGAGAGAGATCAAGCGTGTGTGAATTAGTCTCTCTCAACAGTGTCTTGCAGCAGAGTCTCTAATAATAGCAAACTGTAAGTTCATCTTTTTCAAGAACAGCGTCGTTATTACTTCACTTGTGAGAAATGTACTGTAGCTTTTAAGTTGCAGAACTATTTTACTGATAAATTCGTCCTGTGTGCGTTTGAAAGGGAGAGAGAGCGGGTGAAAGAGTATGTGCTTTCCGTACATAATACAACGTAATTTTGTCACAAAAACATGGAAAGGATCTGTCGTTTTTATCCTATTGTTTACTATATTTATAAGCTTGGTGAGTGTTGTTGTGGGTTTTGGTTCTATTGCTGTTGTAGGCTGTAAGGACCTTTTGAAATAACTGAAATCATTTGGCGAAGTGATATGGACATGTAACGTGGTCAAGACCTGCCTGGAACTAATTTAGCTGTGTGTTTCCCTGAAAATAATTGCACACCTTTGAACGCTCGTCGGCCAATCAGATTCAAGCATTCAACGGCCCTGTAGTATAAATATAAATAATCTACTGTATATATACACTATTATAGAAGTATATAGAACGATAGGACGGACGGAACAGAAGATAGATCGTAGTGATGGTGTTTAAATTTCAGTATTTGGTCATTTCAAAGGATTAGTTCGGTAAAAACAGAAGCCAATAGCATGACTCATATCTTGTTGCCATTCATGAGGGTGTAATGTGGGGTTTGGGTTTGGGTTTTGTTTCATGTTCATTGTTTTCATGTCTTTTATTTTGTAATTGTTTCATGCGGTCAGTGTCATGCTTCCCTTGCCCTCATGTATCTCTGTCTTGTGTATGTGTCATGTTCTGATTGGTAGTCTTAGTCATGTGTCTTGTTTCCCATTGGTTTGTTCATGTCATGTGACCCTCCTTGTCTGCTATAAGTAGCCATCATGTTCCCATTGGCCCACACTTGTTGTGCCCTATTGATTGCCTTACACGCTGCCCCGCCGTGAGATCTACGTCAAGTCTGTTTATGCCTCATCAAGTCAAGTCAAGTCAAGTCTGCAGCTGAACTCTAGTCTTTGCGTTGGTATGTTCTGGATCACCGTAAATAATGCACTTGGGGGTCTGCATACACTCGCCTTCAGTGGACTGACTCATTACAGAGGGTGCTAAGTAATTGCAGGGTCCTAAATAATTTCACATTTAAAGGCCAGTGCGACGCACCTGTCATCCGTTTAAAACAGACTCCGAGATCGCTTGTGCAACTACAACAAGAGCTTCAGCATAATACAGAAGTATTCGCTCAGATTCTTGCTCAGGCATGTCAGGGCCCAGAGGTTCAATTTAACCTGCTTTAAGAAAAACAACACTGCTCTTTTTCCATTGCCTGTGATCTTGTTATTATCTGGGCTTTTCCTTGAAAGATGGACCTAATTATATGATCCCTCGAGACACCACATCAGCTTCAACACGCTCTGAGCCGAAAACAGCCAATTCAATCGGTGGCTGAATGAAAATGATTGATTGGGTATTGGTTATTCATACTGCAGAGAAAACACGTGACCTTTTCCAGGAATTCTGATGCAATGAAGATCTATTAAAAAAAAAAAAAAGTATTTTATTAGTCATTTCAATTCATGTCATGACATCACAAACATGCTTTTCCAAGATTTTTGCAATGTGTTTGTGAACCTTTATTTCTCAAATGTGAGTGAAGCAAGACAAGAGTGGGAATCTCAGATGGAAAACTCTGCCAGCGAATCTGCATTTCATCAGGGGCAGGGAGTTCATGAAGTGTCCAGATGAAGAGAGTCACTCCTGACAGACTCACAAATGGCGTAATAATCAGAAGCGAATCATCTTCTCCCAACACACATCTGTGATTCATGTGGTCTGTCTACCGGATTCATCTCTTTATCATGGGACTCGTTCGCAAACAGAAGCTTGCAGTGATGCCAAACCAGACTGTTACATAGGAAGAAGCAGATTGTTTCACTAAATCTCCAGATTTCACTTAATGAGATAAACTGGCACCATACTCCAAACAATTCTGTGTCAGCCCAGCTGTCAGTTTTCGACTCCAAACGACCTTTCACAAGCCCAGTTGTGGTTACATAGCCACGGGAACTAGGGGTGCTGAGGGTGCTGCAGCACTCCCTGCCGACAGCTGTTTCACTGCACTGGAATTTAAGATGACACGGCTTGATTTTTTTTTCTACTTTTTTTATTTTTCACATTTGTTCATAAACGTACTCTAAATATTATTTTGATATGTTGTTGACTTTTGGATCAGAGAGCTTTTGGCCATTGCATTGCATCAGAGCATTGTCAATCTGATTCGCTGCCTATTGTAGCCTCTAAATTTGATAATGCTTTTAAAATATCACCCTGGGGACACCGGCCCAATATTTATCCTGCTGACTTTCATGTGACTGATCACGCTGTAGCTAGTATAAGTAACAAAATGCTTTCTCTGTGTCCAGATTTGACTGCAATAATAAAAACTGACACTTCAAATCAACATTTAAAATGTCAACTTTTACTAAAAGTAGTCCTTAATAATGTCTGAAAAATATATCAGAATGAATAACCTAACACAGCCTTATGTCTTACGTTCTCTCTCAGCAAACGGTTTATATGTATTTATATATAGGCCTATACCGCCATCTAGTGGTTACACAGTGGTATTGCAGATGATAAATGGTGCATGATTTAGAGGTTAATATTTAGTAAAATCCCCTTAAAATAATAAAAATAAAGAAAAAATATTGAACTAAAATCACAAAAGCACAAATATTCATTCTCATATAACTCTGTCTTCATTCATTTATATATTGTTCATCTATAAGTGTTTGGCCTGTTTAATATTAGGATTTTGTTTAAAATCCCTTACCGCGGCCCCGCCCTGCAACATCAAGCCCCGCCCCCAGCACCCTCCAGATAATATATGTTCCCACGGCTATGTGTGGTTATGTGATGGAAAAAAACTGTTGCAACTTATCGAAGGCTAAAGGGGAGTCGCTAACATCATTTTTAAGGTGAAGTCTGTCATTTCTGCACCACTAGAGTGACTAAACAGAATTACAAAAACAATGATTAAACCGGTTCCCTGAACACACGCTCTGTCTGTCATTAGTCATCCAAACAGATAGTCTCAACTATCTTACACTATTGATTGAGCCTAAGTTGACAGAAAAACACTTTGAAAGTACCATACTTGTAGTCCATACAGTTTGTACACTACATTCCTCTTCAAAATAATGAACTTTGTGTAATGAACAGAAATTACTGTAGGTTGTTATTGACTGAAAATCTCTGCATACATTTGCAAAATCTAATATTTTAGAGATATTAAAAATATTTAACCTTACGCAATAGTGTTTTATTTACTTCTTTGTTAATTAATTAATTTTTATTATTTATAATTACCAATTTAATCCTTTTTTTTTTTCTTTCATTTTTGGGCTGAAAACCGATATTAAAATGCTATAGGCTACTACTTTGCATAAATAAATAAAAAAGTACAACAGTAAAAACTGAAATCTGAAATTGTTTTCAATGCTGCAAGTAAATTTAAGCATCACATCAGTATGATAAAAATTAGTATTCATTTTAAGAATTGCTGAAGAATACATTTAACATTGTTAAATGCAATAAATTCTTAATGTTTTTAAAGAACCGTATGTGACAATTAGATGATGGCAAAGGAGATCTAAATATTAAAATAGGGGAAATAAGCATGTTTAATTAAATATCCAATAAATGTCTAACTATACATTTAAAAAAAACTCTAAAATGCTACAATATTTCATTTCTTGTCTCTTTTTATGTCAGTTCAGCAATGTGTAATGGAGATTGACATGTAAGAGTTCAGTGAATTAATAAATAAAGACTGAATGGGATAGCTCACCAAAAAACTAAAATTGAAAAAAAAAAAAACTCCATGAAAGTCAGTCATGTAGATTTTGAACAACATAAGAGTAAATAATGACTGGATTTTCATTGACTATTTAAGTCAAGACTAATTTATTTATATAGCACTTATCATCAGTCTTATTTAAGCATCACTGAGATACTTTAATAGTTTTCATTAATATTTTGAATTAGTTCTTATATTTCAGTCTTGACTGTGGGCGTATGAAGATATAAAACAATGATATACAAGTGATGTCTAGCTATGTAGCATTTATACATTTATCAGTCCTACAGTGACTCAGGCCACGTCTCAGTGTTCAAAGACAAATAAGAGACTGAAATACTGCATTGTTCTTCTTCAAAGTTCACTTTTCATCAGCAGGAGGGAACTTAAATGCAGGAAGGTTAAAAGTGTCCTACTGCCTGAAATAATCAGCTATGGAAAGTGGACAAAGGGTGAGGCCCCAAAAATTCCAATCATGTGGCTTTAAGACATTACAACCTCAGTCACGCAGCATATGCATGCTCAAACCTGATCCATAATCCCGAGTCTGCTGAAAAGAACTCCATCCTGTTTTAGTTTACAGAGCTTTCTGAAGTCACAATCATTGTTTGTCCAGTGGAAACTTTTATTCAGCATGCTCCATTGAAGCAGTGCGTTCGAAAGGCAGGAAGAGCCACTGACCTTCAGATCACAGTTTACCGTGATTCTGCAGTTTCCTCACAATGAAGGGGACCAGCGGGGCCTGTCCACAAGACAGATTTTCTTTCTCTTTATTAATTTGCCAGTTTTCCTTTGCCCTTATAAAAACAGTGGGAATGCTAAAAATGCTCACCGCTGACAGCTTCTGCAGATCTGCTAAAAAGGTGTGATGACCATGAATGAAAGCATTATGTGGGTTATGCTTGCAAAATGTAGGCTGGTGGAAAGACAAACCACCAGTGAGGTCTCTTTAATATCTCAATTGTTTCTCCTAAATGAGATTAAATGGAGTGCAAATTTAGTTTCAGGACCCAAATTTTGCACTGGACATTAAATTTGCATTTATGCATTTCCAGAGGTTTTTTTTTTTTTCAAAGTGACTTGCATTGCACAGGGTTTCTGCAGGTTTTATGAAGGTACATTTAAGACTTCAAGACCTTTTTAAGGCCAAGCTGAATTAAATTGAATTACAGTATGCCAATATGGTTTACATGTAAATGTCTTGTATTAACAAAGTTTGAAAATACAACTTCTAACGGATCTCCATTGCTTTTCAATTCATTTTACAAAAGAAGAAAAAAAAGGAATTATGGCTCTGCTCCCAACCACAAAAATATAGAAAAAACTTTTAACACTACAAAAAAGTGATGTTCTTCATTGTTATTTTTGTCTTGATTTTCAGTAAGAAGCATAATGACAGAAGATAAGAAGTTATGTTTTATAAGAAATGTATAGAAGGTAAGTGAGTTTATGATTAAAACAAGAACAAATATCAGCCAATGGGCTCAGAAAAATCAACCTGATTCAAAGGAAAACAAGTTCTCTCCCCATTTACAGATGAATTATTGTAATAAGCATAAACTCACCTGTTTCTCATAAAACAAGACTTCATAACTTCAATTAGCATCTTAAGTAATTATATCCTCATTTAAGGATGTTAAGTTTTTTTTTTTTACAAAACAAAAATACTGAAGATTATATTTATTTATTTATGAATTGCATACTTTTCGTTCTGATTTAATAGCTTTTCCAGGCCTTAATTTGTGGAAGGGTGAATTAAGACACTTTAAGACCCTTTTAATGACCCGCAGAAACCATGATTGCATTCAAGGTTTTCATTTTATCAATTCATGCATTCCCTGGGACATTCAGTAAAAAGTGGCCGAGATGTAATGCAAAGGAAGTTCGATTGGAGAGGGTTGTTTGAAAGGCATTTTCCCTGTGGACAGACGAAACACAGATCCAGGGCTACATATGGTAGGAGAGGTCGCTCACAGTAAACACAAGCTGTTTAGAGAAGGTCTGGAAAGGCCATTACTCTCAAAGCATTGTGGGATGGGAAGATAGAGGAAGACAGATGAGATTAGGGGAAGGAGAGGGAAGAAAATAACACAGTGACTCTTGTATGTGAATCATTTCCTCTTTGCATGCCCTATTATTTCAAACAAAACAAACCGTTTTCCCTTGTACACAGACTGACACCATGTCTACACCCTTTAAACTAAATCGCTCATGTTATAATTAAGTCATCAACACTGGAAATATGGGTGGGCGATGAACTGGTTGAACCTGGTAGAAATGTCCATTTCAATAGAATTTGGTAGTTTGGTAGAAATTTGAGTACCATTTCTATTGCAGTTATGCAAAATAATACTGTAAAATAGAGCATACTATTATTTATATTTAGCTCCACATTAACTTAAGGCAGTATTTATACCTTATATAATATATATACATGTGGCTTGTGTCTATATATATATATATATATATATATATATTATATATATATATATATGTATCATTATATCTATTATATATAATGTCCGTATATGTATATTTATATTACACTTTTTTGCATTAAAATCTGCTAACCATGCATCAAACCAGCGAACGATTTTTGTCCTCTGGGGACCTAAAATAATCCTTGCATGTACATAACAATAAAGCAATGTCAATAAATGCAAATAATCATGCTCTAGGCAAATAAGAAATACTAATTATAAAATAGAAACTATGAAAATAAGCAAAATAACAATAATATTCTTAGTGAGAAGAAATAATGCAACTAAGCAAATGATCATGCATAGTAAGTAAATAAAACATTTAAAATAAAACATTATATAAAAATCATCTTAAAGGGTTAGTTCACCCCAAAATGAAAATTCTGTCATTATTTACTCACCCTCATGTTGTTCCGAACCTGTAAGACCTTCTTTCGTCTTCGGAACACAAATAAAGATATTTTTGAAGAAATCCAAAAGCTTTCTGACCCTGCATAAACAGCAACACAACTGAAATGTTCCCAAGTCCAGAAACATAGTAAGGACATCGATAAAACAGTCAATGTGACATCAGTGGCTCAACTTCAGTTTTGCAAAGCTACGAGAATACTTTTTGATCGCAAAAAAAACAAAAATAACAATTTATTGAACAATTCTTCTCCCCCAAGTTACGTCTTCCGCCATTTTGGAGAGTATCCAAGAGCGTGATCGACGTAACCAGCACTGTTTACGTTCGGGGGAGAAAGCGCGCATGAACGTAATCTGCGTAATCAGCGTTGTTTACGCTTAGGGGAAAAGCGTGCGTATGTGTTATGATACTCTCTAAAATGGTGGAAGACGTAACTCGGGGGAGAAGAATTGTTGAAAAAATTATTGTTTTCTTTGCGCTCAAAAAGTATTCCCATAACTTTGCAAAACTGAAATTGAGCCACTGATGTCACATGGACTGTTTTATCACTGTCCTTACTACGTTTCTGGACCTGGAAATATTACAGTTGCATTGCTGTCTATACAGGGTCTGAGAGCCCTCACATTTAATCAAAAATATCTTAATTTGTGTTCCGAAGATGAACGAAGGTCTTACGGGTTTGGAACGACATGAGGGTGAGTAATTAATGACAGAATTTTCATTTTGGGGTGAACGATCCCTTTAATAATAATAATAATGCAACTGTAACAATCACCGGCTGGAGTGCCCACAAGCTCCTCCAGAGGGCACTACATTCCCCATGATCCTTGGCCTGGACTCATTATGGCTTCATTCATCACACCTGTCTATTGTTTTCCCATGCATTCTTTGTGTAGTCTTGCTTGTGTGTTACTACTGCATGTCTGAGCACTTGTATTCCTGTGCTGGACCCTGTGTTTAGTTCCTCTGTCTAGTTTGAATTTTTCCATGGATTGCATTATTTTGATATCTGCATGATTGGACCTTTGCCTGCCTTTGACTACTCTTTGGATTACCTTTAATAAAGACTGCGATTGGATCTTTAGCCATGACTCAGAGCAGTATTCGTAACTAAGCAGATAATCATGCATAGTACGTAAACAATAAATAATTTTTTTTTAAATATAATATAATATTAAAAATATTAAAAAATGATAAGATAATAAAATAAATAGACAAAATAAAATAAAAATAATAACAAAATGAGCTAATCAACATTAAACAGGAGGTGATAAAATAGTCTTATCAACAATAAATGGAAGCTGAATACATTTTACATTATCTTTGGTGGTTGCTATCAAAGTACAGTACTGGGTGCCCACTTGATGTCCAGCCCTGACGTAAAAACCTAACTGACTTTACAGAACACTGCAAACATTCAATTTCTATAATGTATGTGTGATAAAAAACTCCATCTCACCAGGAAGCCAATGAGATGTGAGCAGAAACGGAAGGTAATGGCATTTAACGGAAGCATACCACATTTACAGCCCACATTGAAGCAGCTCTCCCGTGACGAGCGCAAGGGGGATACGTGCTACAATGGAGATGTAACGTTCAAGTTGGGATTTAGGACGCAATGGGTGATCCCTATGCGACCCGCAAATGACCCCATGCATCCTCTACAGGTCACGCAGAGGGTCAATGTACTGCCTGACGAACTCTCACTCTACCATTTCACCCACGCGTCTCTCTGGGTTCACACATGTCCTGACCTCGACATTCCCACCGCAGAACCGAGATACAGAACAGTCAAGGCCAACCAAACATCTCCGGTCAAAACATCTGCCAAGCATTTAGATAAGCAACGCAGAGGGGAAATGGTTCCGATCACAGACTTGCAGGAATATTTTGTACCATTTACGAGATAAGTAGACTGGAATTAAATGCTCTGCTTACTTAGAGGACCATGAAATTCAAATCCACTAACCTTGTTGTCTGCTGAAATATGCAGGAATATACTGGATATAAAAAGGTTGTGAGAGCCCTTATTAGAAAAGAGCCAACATTTACATAAAAGTAAAAAGAGGAAAGTATTTCCTCTGGAGTCATAATTAAAACTATTACACTGAATCTTTTCTTCTGAGACAAAGGGACATTGTCTGCAGAGACACACTTGCCAGAGATACAGCAGCCAGTGTTTTCCCTCTTAGCCAATCACAAGCACAGTAGCGTCCAAAAGTCACCAGGCGGCCAAATTCTAGACTTCACAACACTTCATCGTCACTGCTTGGGTTTGCAGATTTTGTCTGCGTTATTGCTTTGTGCTTTATGACTAGAATTACACAAATTGTGAGAATATTTGGCCTAGGTACATATCAAATATGGTACAAAAAATCTAATAAAATAAAATAAAAATTTCTAATATTAAAGGTAAAAAATATTTATTTTCTTTATTAAAAAAATTAAATAATGCAACTAAAAAATTCATTAATAGTATTACATTTGTTATTAATCTATAGTATTGCACAAATTATGGAACTAATTTGGCATAGGTACATATAAAACACAGTATTTAAATAAAATAAAATAAAATATAAAAAATATAACAAATTAAAAATATAGAAGTACAAATATATACAACATTTAGTAAAATATTTATTAAAATAATTCTGTAATGCAATACTATGCAACTAAGCAATCATTATGAATATTATTCAATTTCTATATATATTATTACACAATCGAAGGTAACATATAAACTCAAATAAAGATAAAGTAACCACAAAATATAAAATAAAGTAAAAATCAAGAGTCATCATTCAAATAATGCACAACAGTAAATTTGTATTATGTAGCATTACATAAATTATGGGAACACTGTGTTGGATACGTAATATAAATACAGTATATTAATCTATTAACTAAAATTTACAAAAACAGACAAATACATATAAAAGTAAAATACTTTAGAATATAATTGAAATAGTTATTTATAAAAATAACCCATCGTACTGTAATCATGAATAGTATTTAAATAATTAAAGAGCAGGTCATATGGGTTTTCGAGAAATATCTCTCTTTTTGCCATTTGTAACGTAGCTATCCTTCAATGTAAACAGTCTGCAAAGTTGTTAACCAAAAAAAGTGCATGATAAATAAAAATATTGTCTCTCAAAAGAAAGAGTCGACTCTGTACCGCCTTAAGTCGCCATATTTTCGAATCTTCTGCCTGTTACCTATATACGTCACAAGGTAATACATTTGCATAATCCCCACGAAATACGAACACTCTGACCTGCCCACAAACACTTGTGCTAGTTAGTGTGTTTACATCATGTCTAACACAGTTCCCACATGTGCACCTCAAATAAGTAAATAATAATTATGAATGCAATAAAACTGCTGTCACATCAAGTAAAGTACCACATACAAAGTTTAAACTAACCACTGAGAAACGTCCTGATCTAGTCGAGCTTGCGATGGAGTTTCCGGTTGAGCGACTGCATCAGTATCATCCTCGGACTCGGGCTCGAATTGATAAGGTAAAATCGATGCCGTTTTTGTAACCGTATGGCATCTTAGTTTTCAAGTAACCCTCCGGAGCAAAAAATGTATTATGGAAATGGACGTTTCCGACATGCATTGTATACGGAAAGAGTAGGCTTATGGAAGGGAGGGGTTTACAGAACCTTACACTCAACTGTTCGAACGAATCATTTCAAATCATTGAAAAATGATTCTAATATTAAATGTATATTTGAGAATATTCTGATTCAGCTTTCTATACTTCACTCGTACTGCGTCTTGCTTAAGATGCATATGGGAAAAAATATGCAAATTTTTTTCTCCTGAACTGAAGTATTTTCATTCACGCAGTGAAACTTCATGGCCATTGGTTCGTGCAGTGCTTAAAAAAAACGAACCAATGGCTCGGCAGCGGAAGTTGCTCGAGCCTATGGTGACGAAGCCCGCCAAAGCCTGCCAGAATGGGCGGGGCATCTGGCTATACAAGTAGGCGCTCGCCACAGGATTCTCAGATTTCTTCTCCTTCAGTGACGACTCTACGTCCTCAAGCTGATCCGAAGCAGCTCGCCCTAAATGTGCGCCGACTCAGCAGCCCGCGAAACCAGCACCTGCCGCCCCCACTGTTCAGCCCGATAAAGCGCAGCAGACGCAGGGACGCTCTTGCTCGGCCAAATGCTACCCTCCTCCTAAGTGCCAGGGACCCCGACCCAAGATTGCGTTGGACCCGGCGCCTCAGGCTTCATCCTGATCTGCAAGACAGGAAGAGGATGGGGTCAGATCTCGCCACGGCTGGACTGCCCCTCAAGCAACCTCTCTTACACCTCTTGACACCCCGTTCAGCTCCGGGTGCAGAGGGAAGTGTGTTTTGTGCAAACAACGGGTCCGTTCATGCGCCCAAGCATTCAAACGCTGTGATAGTGGAAAAAATAATAAAAACACAAACATTTTCAAAAAGAGAGCAAACTTCCTCTTCCATCACTTGTAAGTGTTCTGCCCCCAAGTGGCCAGTCACCAGAGTTAATTCAACCCCTTGTCATGCGGGCCGAGGCCTGGCAGGCCATCCCCGGAGTGTCGAGATGGGTTATGGGGATAATAAAGTGAGGATATTCACTCCAATTCGCTCGAAGACCCCCGCGCTTCAGCGTTGTGGTCCCCACCTCCGTGCAGAGCAAGGTGTCCTGCGCTCAGAGGTGATGAAATTGCTGGAAAAAGGAGCCGTGGAAAAGGTTCCTCCAGCCCAGAGCAAGTCAGGCTTTTACAGCCGTTACTTCCTCATCCCCGAGAGAGATGGTGGCCTCCGACCCATCCTCGATCTCAGAAACCTGAATCGTGCCCTCATGAAAAGGTTGTTCAGGATGATTACACTGAAACAGATCTATGTGCAAATTCGCTCAGGGGATTGGTTCTTTTCTCTGGACATGAAGGATACATACTTTCACATCCAGATAGCCCACCGTCACAGGCGATTCTTGAGATTCGCCTTCGAGGGAGTAGCTTATCAATATACATGGTCCTTCCCTTCGGGCTGTCCCTGGACCCCCGCACTTTTATGAAGTGCATGGATCTCTCTCCCTTCTAAACTCGTCCTGGCCCAGTCGGAGGCAGAATTAATATCTCACAGAGCCCTCCTCCTCAGCCGCCTGGAGTGCCTGGGACTCAGGGTCAATTTTGCCAAGAGCTCGTTGCTTCCCAGCCAGCGAATATCGTTCCTGGGAACAATTTTCGACTCAGCCCAATGAGAGCTGTAGTCACACCAGAACGAGCTCTGGCCATACGGAGGCTGGCGACCTCCTTCAAGATTGGTACCGCTCGCCCTCTCAAAGCGGCAGCATCTCCAGTGCTACAGTTGGGTCTGCTGCTTATGCGCCCCCTTCAGCGCTGGTTGAAACCACGGGTTCCATCCCATGCGTGGCGTCACGGACGCCTGCATATCAGGGTGAGTCAGGCCTGTGTATCGGCCCTGACCCCCTGGAAGAACTCCCGCTGGATGGAACAGGGCATGGCCATGGGGATGGTTCACAGAAGGACAGTTGTCACGACAGACACCTCCAACTCAGGTTGGGGGGCGCTGTGCGAGGGCATACTGACTTTCGGCCACTGGTTGAAGGCGGAAAAGGCTTCCACATCAACTGCCTGGAAATGCTAGCAGTATGTCGAGCCTGTCAGTTCTTCCTGCCAGTCCTGAAGGGGCACCATGTGCTAATCCAATCGGACAACATGTCTGTGTTGTCCTACATAAATCGCCAGGGAGGCCTCTCCTCGAAGCGCCTCTTCACGCTGGTAGAGCGCTTCTTAGAGTGGGCTCAACCCAACCTGTGCTCACTGAGGGCAGCGCATATACCGGGCAAATTGAACCAGGGAGCGGACATGTTATCAAGGAGCAATGTCCCCTCAGGGGAGTGGACGCTCCATCCGCAGACGGTTCAGAGGATCTGGGAGATCTTCGGCGAGGCCGAGGTGGACCTCTTCGCCTCAGAAGACAACTCTCACTGCCCAATTTATTTCTCAAAGACCAGGGACGTATTGGCCCACAATTGGCCCAACCTCCTTCTCTATGCTTTCCCCCCGATCACTCTGATCCCACAGGTAATCAGGCGAGTGAGGGAACAAGAACACAGGGTTCTCCTGGTGGCCCCCCTTTGGATGAACCAGCTGTGGCTATCAGAGCTGACTCAGCTACTGATAGCGGCCCCTTGGTCTGTTCCACTGAGACAGGATCTCCTCTCTCAAGCGAACAGGACATTATGGCATCCTCGGCCCGACCTATGGGCCCTGCACCTCTGGCCGCTCGACGGGAGCCTTCGTGCCTCCCAGAGCGAGTCTTAAACACAATTTCTGAGGCTAGAACTTAAAGTGGTCTCTTTTCTCCGCCTGGTGTCTAAACCGCGGCAAAGACCCCCTCACTTCTGAATTTGTAGAGGTGTTGTCATTTCTACAAGAGCTGCTGGATAAGGGTCGTTCACCATCCACGCTCAAAGTCTATGTGGCGGCTATAGCGGCCTCTCATGCTCCTATCGAGGGTCAATCGGTGGGCAGAAATAGCGCAGTCATCCGCTTGCTGAGGGGTGTTAGGAGGCTGAATCCGCCTCGTCCCCCTACCATCCCTTCATGGGACCTGCCCACTGTGCTGAGGGCCTTGAAAGGCCCCGCTTTCGAGCCGCTACAGTCTGCCAACATTAGGTCACTATTGCTGAAGACTGCCCTGCTTCTAGCACTGGCATCAGTAAAGCGAATAGGGGACCTGCAGGTGCCCTCTATTAGCCCTGCCTGCCTGGAATTCGGGCTTAACGACTCTAAAGTCGTCCTGAAACCAAGGCACGGTTACGTACCTAAAGTGCTCTCCACGCCATTTTGATAATCTATATTGAGCGTTCCACTCCCTATAGGCGATCGGAACAACTCTTTGTCAGCTTCGGTAACCGCACCAAAGGGCTTCTGGTTACGAAGCAAAGACTCTCTAGATGGATAGTAGACTCCATCTCGCTAGCGTACTCTTCCTTGGGCCTCCAATGCCCCATTGGAGTACGGGCCCACTCGACTAGATGCATCGCCTCGTCGTGGGCATGGTCCAGTGGTGTGTCCATTGTGGATATCTGTGAGGCGGCCGGCTGGGCCTCGCCGTCCACATTCGCAAGGTTTTATAACCTGGAATTACCGGCCTTACAGGCCAGGGTCCTTACCGCTTGAAGTGGCACACGCTGCATAAACAGATATGGCAGAGAGCCCTTCTCTGCCACGCCCAAGTTCTCTGGCATTGTTTCACCTGTTAGCTCTCGATCCCTGGGTGTCGAAGTTACGGGAATACTCTGGAACGATTAACCAGGCCGGGTGTGACCTAGAAAGCTCAGCCCGTCTTAGCCTTGGGTTATTGTTGACTTCTCTATGAGCATTGGTTGCTTATGGAAGTTTATACCTTTAGTCGTTCCACTACATTAGCACGGCGTGATTGTACTATGTTCCCATATGTGTCTTAAGCAAGACGCAGTATGAGTGAAGTATCGAAAGGGAACGTACTCGGTTACTAACGTAACCTCGGTTCCCTGAGATATGGGAACGAGTACTGCGTTGCTTGCCATGCTATATAGCTCCACGATTCATTCGTCGCTTCAGTCGAAGTAAACCTGAGAATCTTGTGGCGAACGCCCGCTTATATAGCCAGATGCCCTGCCCATTCTGGCAGGCTTTGGCGGGCTTCGTCGCCATAGGCTCGTGCTGCTCCGCTGCCGAGCCATTGGTTTGCTTTTTAAGCGCTGCACGAACCAATGGCCGTGCAGTTTCACTGCGTGAATGAAAAGGCTTCAGTTCAGGAGAAAAAAAAGGAGTACTCGTTCCCGTATCTCAGGGAACTGAGGTTACGTTAGTAAAAGAGTACGTTTTCTGACCTTAGATGCATTTAAACCTGTTGTAGGGGACTCCAACACAACACTTTAAAATAGCATATGACCTGCTCTTTAAATAAAAAAAAACCCTCAAAACTAAAAGAGAAGGATTAAAAGCCACAATTTTGATTTCATGAGCTCTCTACGGCATTATCAAGCTGCATAGAAACTATGCATTATGAAAAGTGCCTTAAATGGCATATACATTTCATTGGATAGTTGCTGGACGGCTTCATCAGAATGAAATTAGGAAATCACAAGAAGATTGTACAAAAAATATAAATCAATGAGTAGAAAGCAATCTTCTAATGAAATCTGATACGAGTACCTGACACCGAGAATAAAACTCAAGAGATTTTTAAAACAAGATTGATACACTTGATAGAAGCCATTACGAGCTGGCAAGCTCAACCGCCTGAAATCCAGTCCCTGAAAGACTCTGATCTCTAAGTAATGCGGCAGATGGACATTTATACCGCTCATGTTACATTGAAAAATTACTACGAGAGTAAACAATCTACTTTTTCAAATTTCTATGTGCTGAAAAACAAAATGCCTTATCATATAAAAAATTATGTGTAGTGTGGGAGCTTAATCTATTTAAACTAGATTATCACATTTTCTGAAGACAATGCAAGTGGTGTTGGCCCATGCAAAACTCACCACCACGATGCAAGGTTGTTGCTAGGGTGTTGCTACAGTATAATAGTAACAACATTCATCCGTTCAACTAGTCACATGATTTGACATCATTCGTGAGTGTAGCATAAACAGTGCTGCATTAATTACTGAAAGTTTAATACTTAGAGTTCGTTATTATGTCAAACCACTCAAACTAAATATGTATAAAAGTAAAATTTGCCTTAGAAAGCACAATTGCTTAAAACCACCTATTAAAGACTTGTATCTGACTTTCTTGGTTACATCTGTTTTCCAAATAATAATAATACAAAACTGCCAAATTGGGTCACATCAGATTATAAGATTATTCTTTTTTATTTTTTTTATTATGAATATGTACATAAAGAGTAATAAATAAAACAGATAATAATAAATAAAAAATATAAATATTAAAAAAAAATGCAAAAATAGGCAAAATAATACTAATAATTATTATTATTATGGATTTTTAGATGGATTTACGCTCAGAGTAAAGAAACCAACTTTAGAGTGGAAAAGTCTGTAATGGAGCATTTCTTCAAGAAAACTGTGAGCTTTCAGTTCCCACAGCAGGTTCAGCAGGTTTTTATGATGTGATGAGGCAATCTCAAAGCGTAGACAGAGTTCTGTTGTGAGCTTTTTAGGCCAGGTCATTAAAAAGAGTTGGTTCATAAGACTAATGTGTTTATGAATCGAACTACACCGGCTAAAACTACACAATGATTCAGCTAAAAATGAGTGCAGGAAACACCATCAGAGAATGCAGACATTCAAGAACTTTTAATAACACCCAAGTGTCCAATTTCTACTTCATACCAATGTCTGTCCTCAAGAGTCCAGAGCTGCATTTGTAAATGCAAGCAAGCACATGTGCATACAAGCAAACTCAAACAGGCAACACCAACTGCTTACAGTTGCACCAACCAATGTGTCACACTTGAGGAACTCGATGAGCATCATCTTCTGGAATGCAACATTCAACAGGACAGCATATCTGATGGAGGCAGTTTAACAAAACAGTCCTACCCCTGATTAACACAGGGCACACACCAAACTAATCAATTTGGAGCATATTCCTTTTTGCTGCATTCAAAGCAGTTCACGGTCACTGCCTGCAGGCCTGACAGCACAACAAAGAGCCTCCATTCTCCTGTGTTTTCTGGAGTGCTGCCACATGCTCTTTCAGTGCTCTGAGAGACACAACATAGAGAAATAAAGCCCTTGTATTCCTAAGACAGGAAAGGCAGTGCGAAATCAGGAATTCTCATGTTCCACAGAGAGAAACGCTGCATTGAGTCTTCGTGGAAGTGTTGAGGAGGCCGGAGTGTTAAATACAGCTGTGAGAGAGAGAGAGAGAGAGAGGAGAGAGAGCGAGAGAGAGAGAGAGAGAGAGAGAGAGAGAGAGAGAGAGAGAGAGACAGAGAGAGCGAGAGAGTGAGTGTATGAGTGGAATGTGGAGGAGTCAAGATGTATGGTATGTATAGAAGATCTATGGCATCTACAGACACTGACTCTGTTCCAAACCATAGTGAGCTGTCAGCATTTTAAGACCATGCACCCAACATAGGCCTTCTTGCATACAGTGCCTCATTTTGGCCAATGTCTAAAGCAGCACTGCAAGCTTCCTTCTCAGTGAAGACACTGCTAGAATGACAATATGATTAATTTAACATAATAAAAACAGCAATAAAAAAAACTCAATCAAACTAAAAATTGCATGTACAATATATATTCCCATTCAAAAGTTTGGGGCAGGTTTTTGAAGGAAGTCGTCTCACCAAGGCTACATTTATTTGATCAAAAAAGTACAGCAAAAACAGTAATATTATGAAATATTATTACAATTTAAAATAACTGTTTTCTATTTGAATATATTATAAAATGTAATTTATTCCTGTGATGCAAAACTGAATTTTCAGCATCATTATTGTCACATGATCCTTTAGTAATCATTCTAATATGCTGATTTGCTGCTCAAGAAACATTTCTGATTATTATCAATGTTAAAAACAGTTGCGCTGCATCATATTTTTTGTGGAAACCGTGATTTAAATATGAATAGAAAAGTGAAAAGAACAGAATTTATTCGAAATAGAAAACGTATGTAACGTTATGTATTTACAGTCACGTTTGATCAATTTAATGCATCTTTGCTGAATAAAAATTATTTTCTTTCCAAAAAAAAATAAAAATAAAAAATCTTACCGACCTCAAACTTTTGAATATATCGTGTTATATTTTTTTATGCAACACATTTATGCTGCCTACTGTATGTGTTCCAAATCATCAATCTTGAGGTTGCATTTCAGTTAGGGCACTGCCTAAGTAGGCTCACTAGGTTTTAAAACAGAGCCATTGTGTTCATTCTGCTGGGCCTGTCACCACAAGAGAGTCTCATTGAAAGGATACCCTATTTCTCAAGTGAGCAAAGGAAGCAAGAATTTAATGACGCTATAGTCTGGCCATTATCAAGCATGCTATGCTACAACTCACATACAGTACACACCGTATTTAAAGATATACACAAAAATTCTGGTGTCAACATCTGATTGTTAACATCAACATCAATAGCATTTTCTATTCTCAAATGCATGCTTCCACATATTCAAAAACAATCTATTCTTATATGTCATACATGTTTAGAGAAACATTAAGGTGAGTAAAAACGATAACCAAACTTTCATTATCTGGCATCTAAAATGAGAATGAGAACCATCCCTGGGCTTGTAGTATTTTTTTCTAGTGTGATTTGAAACGTAAAGAGCCATTATTAGCTTCAAATTGCCTCAAGCTGTTGATGTCTACATTTTCCAGACTAACCATTGTTCAGTAAGCGTCTTAGTTGGGAGTTGTCTCTTAAAACCACCCTAAATGTTACACGGTAAACTGTACATGTTAAACGCCGGGTTATTAATCATTCTGTTGATTCTATTGAGAAAACACCCATCCTGATTCCTTTCATTACCTGTAAAGCGTTCACTAGACAGAAACAACTGCAAGATTTCCTGCAATAATCCAGACAACTAAAAAAAAGAAATGTCCAAGTCAAGACAAATGTCCAGCGCTCACTACACACAGCTTTAAGTGGGTTTTGCCAGGTGTCTTCTAGGCAGTTTGTAGAGTGTTATGGTGTTCTGAGTGGTTGCTAAGCAGTTGCTAGGGTGTTCTGAGTAGTTGCCAGTGCTGGGTAGATTACTTACAAATTGTAATCCTTTACTGATTCCAAATTTCATGACAAAAATTGTAGTAATGTAATCCATTACACTACACATTTGAGGTACTATAATCAGACTTTTTGATTACTTTTATATTACATATTGATTTAAATAGGATAAGCTTGTACCCTATAGATATAAAAATACAGATAAAGACAATATATTCCATTTACTGTTATTAACAACATTAAGTGCATTAAACTTTCATTACTTCAAGGTTTCCCAATCATGAAGGAACTGCAGGGAGTTTAATGAAAAGCTAATAATTAAATCATAAAAAAAATTATATCATTTTAAAATAACAACAATCAAAATAAAACTCTCACTTAAAAGATTCATTATTTTATTTGTTTATCTGCATGTCATGTGACCATTAACCAACATCAGAGAACCGTAAACATGCAAATGTGTCACTTAATTATTGTCTTATACCTTAAAATCTCACTGAGTGATAATTCAAATAAAAATTAATGTGATCATCAGTAGTCAATGCAATGTTGAAATGTTGAGAAAACACTTTTTGACGAGTATTTTAGAATGTAATTTAATCTAATTACAATTACTTAATTTCTTGGAAACTGATTACATAATCCAGATTACATGTAATTACTACCCATTTAAGTTACTACCCAGCACTGGTAGTTGCTAGGCAGTTGCTAGGGTGTTCTGGCTTGTTAAAATAAGCCAGGCCTTGGCAAGAAAGTGTCACTTGAGGGATGTTTTTTTTTTCTAGTGTTCTGGTGGTATCTAAGGTGTTGCCATGTGGTTTGTAGAGTGTTCTGGGTGGTTTCCAGAACGCCTTAGTCAAGCCAGCATAATAACATCACTGTTGTAGTACTGTAGCTTTCGACAACTGGATTGGATAGAACAGCTGTGCGAGCGGAGTGAGTGTGTGTGTGTGTGTGTGTGTGTGGAGGTGGAAAATAATTAATTACAAATACTTTCGTTACAGTACTTGAGTAGGGGAGAGCGGGGCACAAAGTAACACTAAATCCACATGGGGTTCAGAATATAATTTTTTTTAATCCGCAGTAATTTTACTCTTGTCTAGTACAAATATGTTGCTTTTTTCATAATTAGTGTATACGTTTTTCTTTATTTACCTCAAAAAATGGAAGTGAAATGTGAACAACATGCCCTGTAGGTGGGGTACATTGTAACATCTGAGGGGCACGTTGTAACATGATCATATAACAGCTCGAAATGTTATCTGATCGAATGAAAAAAATTTACAAGACAAACTAAAATATTGTGTTAATAAAATAATTTAAAAAAAAATTTCAAATAAAACAATGGTGTTTTTTTAAAGAATTAAAAATAATCTGATTTTGGAGTTTGACAATGAACACATTGCAATCATGCTTGGGACGGTGGGGGGGGGGGGGGGCCCAACATAAATGAGCACAAAAAATGCTTTACATTCTTGAATAATAATTTCTAAACATTTAACCATTTGACGGTCGTCTTTTATTCACTGTTTCTTTGTTGGTTTCATTAACAGCATTAAAGTAAATAGTTGTAAAATACATCGCTAATTGTCAGAGGAAAAAAAAAAAAAATTTGAATAGCACATTGACCGCAGTGTTACAACATGCCCCGTCAGCGCAACTGGAGTTTAAAACCAGTTGCTGTCTTCTGCTAGTTATTTTGGCACACTTTTTTTCTATATAATGTTGATATGATAACTAATAATTACTGTAAATTTTGTTAAGCTAGCATGTGTGGAAATATTCAAACCATGTGTTACAACTAACCCCGCGTTACTTTGTGCCCCGCGGCTCCCCTACATTTTTAAATGTTTTCTACTTTCTTGAGTATATTTAAATTGTGGTACTTTTACTAGAGTAAAATAAAACTAAAGTATTCAACTTCGCTACATTTATTTTTCACCAAAAGTATAAAAAAAATAAACAAAGGAGCGCCGATGGAGAAACAGAGCGAGCCGGCGTTTGACGGGCACTTTTCAAACTCCTGGGGTGGAGCCCTGCGCTTCCGCCAATAACAGACAGGTCTGACTCGGGTGCAAAAACAATCAAAACTTCCAGTTCAGCTGCGGGAGCGGGGCGTTCAAACCATGCTTTGCTTTGACTGTCAATCACCGGCGTTGTCGTTTTGAATCAGCATAGCGTTTCAATATTTTAGTGAATGTGAGCTATGCTCTGATTTTAAATCGTAATTTTGTCAGCTCCTGAAATGGTTCATACCATTGAAATTACACAGCAGTATAAGTAAACAGAAACTCGGTTGATAGAAGGATGCAGTTATTGCATGGATGGAGCAAGAACAATGTACAGTAAGTGTCTAAACATGCACACAGTTCAGATGAATGGTAAAAATCGCCCTCTTTAACAGTGCAGTTAAACTAAATGTACGAAGCTAAAATAACCTCAACATTAACAACAACATTGAAATAAGAGCGCATGCATTTTTACGTGCATCTGGCTGATAGATCCACCATGATTTATCTGTCAATCAGATGCATTTTAAATCTTGTAAAATTGGATGTGTGCACATGGGCGAAGAAACAAGGTAGTCTATGTATGACCAGACGATTTATTCATGTCCAAAACAAGACGATGGAACATGCAGTGCATGTTTCATTCATACTCAAACATTCATACAGGAGGGCCAGGGTTGCCAGGTTTTCACAGCGAAACCTGTCCAATTGCTACTCAAAACTAGCCCAATCTCATTTCGAGGGGGCTCCCATTACAAAGCGCGTCAGGGGGTAAAATACACATTTTTGGCAGGGTTCCCCATGTAAAATTCGCACTCCAGGGGCTTAATATCACGTTATCGGGGGTGCTTTAACCCGCTGCAAGAGTGATAAAGTAGCCCAATTGGACTTGGAAACTCTGCAGAGGGAGCTCTCACGCAGAAAGTCCAAAACCGCCCAGTAGAAGTAATATAATAATAACTTATGACCTGCAGGAAATCCCTAATATGGACAAAGGCATCCAGCTATGGCTGTAGCTAAAAAATTAGCTAAAAAACTAGCTAAGGTCATTTCCAGGTAAATATAGTATATGAATAATGCAGTGCTAATTGACATAACATTTATAACAATATAGAAACTATTCTGCCTTATGTGTTTATTTATATAAACCAATCCTAAAATTGCAATTAGGAAAATACAGAAAAAATATTATAGAATACAAATGATTGGTTATAGTCCAGCAGTGTCTTTGATTTCTTAGCCAATTAAAAGACATAAAATAAACAAAATAAAGCCTGTCAATTAGACTCTTTTTTTTCATCATTTCTAAAATGATGGCTATGCACCTATGTGTGCAGTACAGAAAACAGTGCACGAGTCTTCTTGTGTTAGAATGGTTTAAAGTCATTTTAAAATGCGCACAAAGGAATCAAAATTTTAATTTTATAACAACTAGACGATTCCTGACCTTAACCATCCTATTCCAGATTTGGAATAGATTTTGGATTCCCAAGCCTAGGTATGTGTTAACATGTTAAATAAAATGCTATTTTTTTTCTGTCCTACCGAAAATGTCCCTGGAGTCCACCTTTGTTGTTATACCAAACTACACTTTCAATGTGATTTTAAACCATTGAAGTCAAGAAGACTCGTGGGCTGTTATCTCTGCTACACACACATCCTTGTGTAAGTGTTCTTTAGCCTGTTGATTTTCATTCATAGTATTTAGCTAACGATGAAATATTTTGCAATAAGATGATCTTGAAGATTTTTTAATTTATTATTATTTCTTTTTTTTTACCTTATTGGAATCTAAATTAGGAATTGACAAGAATTAGAATCATTAAAATTCAAACGATGCCCAACCTTACCCATACCCCACATTATTTTGTACTGGCACCTTTCTATTCACACTGTTTTAGATCCTTTCTTTTCTTTAAACCTTCACTTACCCTTCTTTGCTTTTGCCCTTTTTAAAAACAATCACATAATCTTATGTGAATGTAACTTTTCAAAATTCGTTATAAACACAGGGATAGGTATTATGTTTGCTTAACATAGCGTCAAACATGACAATTAATGAGACTAATATCATGTTTTGCTCCAAAATCACTATATAACATCAGTCGTGTTTGAAACAGTTAGCTTCTGTGGTTCCATGTTGCTTCTTATCACAGTGAGACAGAACATATTTTGTATAAAATTGTATACTGTGATACAAGCTGTCAATTAGCGTTGCATTGCAAGTGTGTTTATTATCTTCCACGTTTCATCAGTCAAAGCGTCTCTATCTGCATGTTACTCAGCTGTAGTGATATCTGATGCATTTGTCCTTATAATGGATTGCCTGGGTCTCACTTGTGAAACAGACATTAAAGTACATGAGTGTTAGGGTTAGGGTTAACCCTGCTCCATAATGCTCACATGGTCTCATTTTGGGTAAAAATAGAAAAATAATACTAAAGTACTTTGTAACGCAGTAACTTGAGTTGTTTTTCAGCCAACTACTTTTTTACTCTTAGTAATTAAATAATAAAAGTACTGAAAAATAATATGACTTGAGTAAGAGTCTCTTTACTTGTACTCAAGTAAATTATTCCTTAAGTAGCAATACTTTTACTTAGGTACAATTTCTCAGTACTCTTGCCACCACTACGTGTGGGTGTGTGTGTGCGTGTTGTAGCGCGGTGCGTGTGAGTGAGTGTGTGTGGGTGTGTTGTGAAGTGTGTGTGGTGTGTGTGTGTGTGTGTGTAGTGTGCTCTAGCATCGAGTGTATGAAGAAGGAAAGATAGAGTGTGAGAAAGTATGGAAACATCTGCAACCACACTTAAGTGCTTCCATACCCCGTCCCTGAGGTGACACTTTGTTGTCAAGGCCTGGTCCTTGCTGCACTGAGGTAGAAGTGTCTGTGCTGATCGTTAGAGAACGACCAAAGATCACACAAGATGACATCATAAGCGAGTGAACATTTCGACAGTTATTCACACCGCTGTAGCCATCCATCCAACTCGGAATTCCAAGAACAGATGTCAAGAGTGAAAGGTGCCAAACTGCAGCAGCGTACAAGAGTCCTGCCAACACCTGTGAAGGTCCACATCTTGCTTTCATATTTGCAGAGATCAAGCTTAAATTCCCCTCATTTGTCAGTCTCTTCTTTTACCATTCTGAGCTTTCAGAATATGAACACATCGCTAAATGTGGGCACATCTGCAGTCACTATACGTTATTAGCAGGCTCACATTGTCTGCACTTTCTTGGGGGGAATTCTCCAAAACCGATTGTCAAATGTGTTGTAAGGAGGTGACAGTGCAACATTTGTATTGGTACATGGAAGCATCATTAAAATAGCCATTTAAAAAACAAATATGCAAAAGGATGTGTATCACTTTGTGAATGATATCAGGGTTTCTGCAAGACCTTTTTAAGTATTAAATTAAAGGGACACAATATGTCATTAGGTTCTCTAAATGTAAATGTCTAAGCAGAACACAATGAGTTGTATTAGCAGCACAACTTCCAAACGACCTCCAATACTTTTTAATTAATTTGACAAAAAATAGAATGTGGGAATAGCTTTCATTGTACCTTCTAATCACACTGCACAAAAGTAATGATCCTTCCAAGTATTTTTGTCTTGTTTTTCAGTGTAAATATGCATTAAATTAAAAATCCAGATGCAAAAATGACATTTGATGAGAAGTCTTGGTTTCTGGGAAATGTATTAAAATTAAGTGAATTTACGATTTAAATAATATCAAACATCTGCCCATGAGAGAAATCTAATTCAAAGGGTTTTCGAAAAAGTTTTCATACCCCTTTGACAGATATTTGTTCTTGTTTTAAGCATAAACTCACTTAATTCCTCAAAAAAACAACACTTCATATCTTCAATGTGCATCTCAAGTAAACGAATCTTGATTTAAGGATGTTCAGATATTTGTACTTGAAAACAAGACAAAAATACTGACAAAAATATACATTTTCTGCAGTGCATGAAACATTTAATGCCATGGACTGTATGAATTTAAGACTTTTTGCTCCGATTTAAAACCTTAATTTGTGGAAGAATAAATTAAGACTTTTAAGGACAAGTCTTAATTTATTCTTCCACAAATTAAGGTCTTAAATTGGAGCAAAAAGTCTGCATAAACGTCTCTAGGTTACGTATGTAACCATGGTTCCAAGAGGGTAGGGAACGAGACGCTTTGGCGTCGAAAAAAACTTTGGGAACGCCCCTGGGTGACCGCGTTCTGAAGCACGTGTCAAATCCGTCCAATGGAGCAGCGAGACGCCACGAGCAGGGTGACGTAAGCACCAGAAAGCATAAAAGCACATCCGGCCGGGCGCAACCCAGCTTCTGCTCTTCAGTAGCGCCTGCAGGGATGCAGGGAGAATGGCAAAGAGACGCAGCGTCTCGTTACCTCGGGGAACCATGGTTACATACGTAACCTAAGACGTTCCCATTCAGGAACTCGAGCTGCGTCGAAAACACTAGGGGAACGAGAATGCCCACACCGCCAGACTTTCAAGTCCCTGCGTAGTGTGTATCCTAGGAGCACATCACGAAGAGAGGACTTGGGAACCTGGGGTAGATGCCAGGTGTTGGTTGTAAAAGCGGACAAAAGTGTGTTGAGAGGACCAGCCCGCCACAGCACAATGTCTGAAAGGCCACACCCAAGTTGAAAGCCTTAGAGGCCCCATACTCCTGGTCGAGTGCGCTCTGAACCCCATAGGTGATGGGAGGCCAGAGGACCCGTAGGCTAGTGAGATGGCCTCAACCACCCACCAACTCATAGTCTGCTTGGTCGCCGGAAATCACTTCTTTGGCGGAACAAAACAAACAAAAAGCTGATCTGCCCTACGCCACGGGGCAGCTCTGTGTGCGGAAGCGTCCAGTGCTCGAACTGGACAGAACAGATTAAGCCTTTCTTGGCCTACTTACTGGAACGGAGGAGGACAGAATGCCTTGAGTACTCTGCACCTTGGTGCACTGTACCGGCCTCAGCCTCCGGGTGCCACGGAGGAAATGTATAACTAATGGGTGCTTCCCCAATTATTGACCACCCAGAAGGACGTGGTAATGAGCTAAGGCCGCCACGTATACCTTCAGAGTGGAGGGAGATACCCCTGCGGAGAATCGCTCCTGCAGAAACTCCAGAACTGTACCAATTGGGCAGGTGACTGGGTCCTGCAGTCGCTGTCCGAACCATGAAGCGAAAAGTTTCCACTTCAACATGTACTGTTTCCTAGTGGCGGGAGCTCTGGACTGGAGTATAGTCTCAACAACTCAGTTGAGAGACCAGATGCTAGGAACTGTGCCCCCCTCAGGGGCCATGCCCACAGCTACCATAACTCCGACCGCATTGATGTAGGAGGACCACCGTGGTGTTGTCTGTGCGGACAAACACAGATGCCCCTTAGGTCTGGAAGGAAGGTTGTTCAGAGCTCGAAACAAAACCGGCCAGCATTCCGGCCGGTGTGTATCTTGTGCCAAAGAGATGATGGCCTTCCTACAGACCCTGGGCAGAGTGGCCACTCATGACTGCTCCCCAACCAGTGAGGGACACATCCGTCGTTAATGTTACGTGACGACAAAGAGCTCCCCGCACCGGGCCCTTAGACTAGAAACCAAGTTTTCTTCCACATGTATAAGGCACGTAGGCATTGCTGCGTGACCTTGATCATGCAGAGCGGATTCCCCCTAGGGGAAAATCCTTTGGTTCTGAGCCACCACTCCAAGGGTCTCATGTACAGCAGGCCAAAAGGTATCACGGTGGACGCCGCTGCCATCAGGCCCAACAACCTCAGAAACTGTTTGACAGTGAGTGACAGGCCTTCTCTACCCCGCTTTGTAATACGGGATGAGTAGGTGTCTACACGATCTGGGCACGCAGCATGGAGATCGGGGAAAACGGAAGGCAGGCTGTGATCTGGATTCAGAACATGATCGTCTAATTATTTTTAGGACGAGCGTACTGTTTCTAGGCTGGCCAAACTATATTTTATTTTGGCGCGAAACACACACCCATAATCACGAATCACACCTCATAAGCGAGGGACTGTGGTGGCGAGTCCACAGTCTCCTATGTCTCGACCACTCTCAATCCACCTCCTGGATGGAAGATAGATGAAGCGGTCCGGATATTTTATCTCGCAGGGGGGGGGGGGGGGGGGGGTGCGAGAGAGGAGAGCCGCGTTCAGCGGGTGAGGACGAGAAAAAAAGACGAGCCTGTCTCGGATCCCTACGCTAAATCCACCCGCGATCCCCACGACAACAGTCGGCGCTGTGCCTCGGCAACAGCGGGACCGCTGTCAGCGGGATTGCGAGCATGGCCGCTCTCATCAAACATGGCCAGGTGAGAGCGGAGCGTGCGCAGCGAGAGCTAGCAGTGATGACAATCAGCTGCTCGAAAGCTGACCGTGCATGCTCCGCTCCCAAACAAACGACACACACATCGTGTGTATCCCCCGCCGCCAGATATCGTGGGCAGGGAGAAACACAGCGTTTGTAATGCCGTTCGCTCGCCATAGACTTCTCATTGTTTTATATATGAGTGCTTGTGCGGACAGACAACAGTAAATAGACAGACACATACACAGAGCGCTACTGAAGGGCAGAAGCTGGTTTGCGCCCGGCCGGATGTGCCTTTATGCTTTCTGGTGCTTACGTCACCCTGCTCGTGACGTCTCGCTGGTCCATTGGACGGATTTGACACGTGCTTCAGAACGCGGTCACGCAAAGGCGTTCCCAAAGTGTTTCGACGCAGCTCGAGTTCCTGAAGGGGAACCCTGGATATGTATCACTGAGATGCGGTTGGACTGGGTATCAATACAGATTTCCAAGTATGATTTGATCCTGATTCAAGAATCTTGATTCAATTTGGTTCAGATTTGATTCAGCTTTGATTAAGATTTAATTTGATTCAACTCTGATTTACTTGGGTATATGGTAGCTATAGTTTTTTGTCTGCATGTTCTTTTATATAGAAATTATCTCACTGCTTAGGCAGTGTTTAATTACATTTATCCACTTAGCACTTTATTTTTTTAGATGTTTTTAAATAAAGCTATTCACAAATGAGGAAAATCACAAGCAATTTGTCACAGGAACCAACAATATTCACAATGCCAGGTTTAAAGTACAAACAAAACTAGAGCAGTTTCACACAAAATTTGATCAGTTTCACACTGATTCAAATTGGTAACTCATCTTTTTTGAATTGCTTATTTAAAAAAAATCGTGTTTGAGAATCGGACTACAATGGTTGTGTTTTATGGTTTTATCTTTCAACTGGCAGATTGCCATTAATCAAAAAAATCTATATTTTTACCCAGACCTACTGCACACGCTCTAAGATACCTGCAGGGCAATAGGGTGAAACCAAACTTGTGCATGGACCAAATAACCAAACCAAATGTAAAAACAGTCAAAATGAGTTGTGCAACTTAGCGAAAGGCTGAAAATGTTGGATTTACAAACACAGTTGCACCACAGACATACATCAAGACGGTTGATGGCCTGATGCCCCACAGTGCCAGAGAAACCAAAATCCTGCTGCCGAATTACACAACAACGTCTGTGTGGTTAAGTGTCACGCTGTTTAACACAACTTTCTCTTCATAAAGCCCACGGACAACACTAATCAAATATTTCTGGGTGGAAAATCAGAGAGTTTGTACGAGGCTCAAAAGGCTCTCATAAAAAGCCTTCAAAATATCAGACTCGCCTCTAATTAAAATCACAGTAACCCAGGGATGTGCTCATAGCCAACATGGGAGACATAACGTGTGTGTGTGTGTGTGTGTGTGTGTGTGTGTGCGTGGGTGAGGCGAGAGAGAATAAATGCAGAAAAAGAGAGTTATGAGAACGTGCTGGAAAAAAAAATATCTCTGATTTCATAGAAAACGCTTCCAGCCATTGGAACGCTCTCAGCTGACTTCATCCTCCGTGAGCTAAATCTGAACCCATGGAGCACAAATTTCCAAAGTCTTAAAGTCCAAAGTGTGTTAATAAAGGGCATATTTGACGCTAATGTACTGTATATGGAGGATTCAAAATCCAGTTTTCCTCACTCATGATATAGACAGCTAATCGGCCTCATGTGGTTTTCAAAGACCAGGTTCTGCGTCTGGTTTGTATATTTTAAATTTCCTACTCTTCTGATTCTGAGTCCTGCCCCACAGCCATGGATTATTACACCAGATAAGTACAATTGCCTCTGAGGTCAAATTAACAAGCTTCACATAGTCATTTTTCTGTAATCTCCAGTCATAGCTAAGAGGGAAATGAAAACCGTAGACCCTGTGCTTCGCTATATGACACTTGTCCAGTAAAGTTACAAATGCAATACAACATCATCCTCATTTCCCCAGCAAAGAAATTAAGCAGGAGAATTTTGCAAGAGTCTCCCCTCCCTAAAGTTCATTTCCCATGACCTCCACATGTGTCCAAGAGCGTTTCTCAGCTCTGCAGGCAGGAAATGCACCGATGTCAAAGGTCGAGGCAATGCCTAGGACAACAGAGACTTTAATTACAGTCAGATTGTCTTGTAAACAGACATACAACTAGAGACATATTTAGACACACAACCTCCAAATCTTCACTCATAAACAGCCCAGTCTGCAGTAACAGATCACACGAATGCTGTTCCTGCTCAATGCATTACATTCATTCATTTATTTTCAGTCAAATAGTTTGTTCCAGACCTCACATGATTTTTCTTCACATAGAGCTGGAATGTGCAATCAACTGCATGCAGGTTAAAGAAAACTGGAAAAACTTTAGCTAACTTTTCTCCTCATTCCAAGCTTTAAATATGAAAGAACAAACACACTTGCATAACGTATTACAATCTTTCAATTCACTTTCCTATCAGACTCAAATATCTACACCTGCTGTATAACTGTAAAATTTCTATAAAACGTTTTCAAAGTTCTTCCCATGTGCTTACTTTCTATCTGTCAGCCTTCTGCAAAATCCCTTTACAAACAAAAGCCAGTTCCATAATGACATCAACCTCCAGGAAGTGACATCATTCGTTTTGATGGTTAAACAGCACAAATGTCAGCGCATATTAGAAACTGCCACAAAATTGCCACTTTTAAAGCATTCCAACCTATCTGATCAAATTACAAATCTGTATGATAATATCAAAACTTTCAAAGATGTTCAAAACCAATATGACAATGACAATTAACAATGACAAACTCGTGCAAACGAACTCTCAAAGTGTCCCTCGGCTCTTTATTTCCATCCTCTTGACTGCATGCCGTTGTAAAAATTGCAAAAAAGTTATAAAATGGAAATTTGAAAGAAATACTTCCTTTATTTACAATGCAAGCATATTCATGTCATGTTCAACACAAACTGAACAACACAAATGACACAACTAAAGAGATCAAACCCAGAGCTAATGAGTAAATCGTTCAGTGCTTACGGTGTACCTTCGGTCAGGCGGTCGGCTGTGTGCATCGCCATCCATCCCTGCTGCAACCTGCACGGCTCTGAAATCCCTGGCACTGTAGGACAAAAAGCAAACACTACTGACTCAGGTACAGCCTTAAGGGAGTGCTAACAGATAGAGAGGTTAAACTAGATGAGTCAGTTCTGCAGAAGGTGGTGCATCCCTTCCCATCTTACATGCCACTGTGTCAATAATAGGCATGGTTGGCTTGTTGAAAAACAAACATCTTGGTCTCAAACCAGTCTGGTTTAAAAATTTGGCGTGCTGTTCTCCCAGTTGGTTTTAGAAGGACTCTGGCCACCTTTCATCTGGTCCAGCTTAAAGACCAGCTTTAAGACCAGCAAACCAGTTTAGGCTCTTTTAAGTTCTTTCAGCAGGGTGTGTAGAGGTATTTTCCCAAGGAGGGAGGATATTTACTGTCAGTCAACATTTTATTTAGTCACAGCTACAGGTATGAAGCTTTTTTACCTAGTTATTTATTTTTGGAGCATGCAGTCCTAGCTAAGTTAGTCTAATAATATGTTTTTTGCACAAACACAATAAGACCAGAGTTCGAATCCCGCTTCAACATATAATTTTTATTTTATAAGCCACACAAACTTGCTAAACGAACTGGTTACACTTTACTTGAAGGGGTGTGCATAAGACTGACATGACACCTTCATAATCATGACATGACACATGTCATGAATATGAAGGTATTTTATGCATGTTTATGACAACTGTCATTAAGTGTCATTCACTCAGTTATGTAATTTTTAATGCAAAGATGACATTGTTTGAGATGTCTTTGTTATGGGCTATGGTTAGGGGTAAGGGTAGGGGTAGGGTTAGGTCAAATAATGTCATATTTGCATTAAAAATGACATAACTGAGCGAATGACACTTAATGACAGTTGTCATAAACATGCATAAAACCTCCTTCATATTCATGACATGTGTCATGTCATGATTATGAAGGTGCCATGTCAGTCTTATGCACACCCCTTCAAGTAAAGTGTTACCAATTAACTTAATAGCCAGCGATCACCCTTAAGTTGTGTCACATGGAAAATGACAGCTTTGGCATTTTGATAACTTCCTTTTGTATTCAACATAAAAAAATTGTACCAGCTTAATCAGACGCAAACTTTGCATGGCTGACTGTCAAGAAGAAGTCAAAATCATCACTTGAAGCCCTAGTAGCTTGACCATTTTTTAGTTATATTATTCCTTTGACTTAATAAACTCAAGTTTGAATCCCATTTTCCAACTGCTTTTGTGTTTCACATAGAAAAAAAAAGTCATAATAGTTTAAATAGAAATGACTGAATGCTGAGAAACTGTCAAAGTCATGATGCAAGTCTTCTGAAGCACTATAATAGCTTGACTATTTATTTTGGGGTAGCCTAAACTATAGCCTACCTTTAATCATAATAATAGACTACATCTAACATAAATAAAAATAATATTAACATTTAAAAAAAAATAAAAAAATTGCCATGATTTGCGTTCAAAACAACTCAAGTTCCAATCCCGATTCGACATACGTTTATGAAAACAGCAAATAAAAAATGTTAAATGTCAAAATTAAGTCTTCCGGAGGTCTACAATATCATGACAACGAGATTGCATTTTTGTGGTAAAATATTGCTTTAATGAAAACGACAGATTACCTCTAACATGCTTGAATTTTTTTTTAATTTTTTTTACAAATTAGCAGGCGACTCAAGTTCGAATCCCGACTCGACACGCGTTTTTATAAACCAAGCAAAACAGCATAAAATCTTGACATTAGTAGCTGATCACTAGGAAGAAAATTTGCCGTTTTATCCATAAATCCTTTTTTGTTTCACGAATAAATAAGTCAAAATAGTTTGAATGAGCATGACGCCTCAATCTTACCTTGATCGCCCTTGAACTTTGGCGCGGCTGTCAGCTGTCATCGGTCTCGCTACAGATACGTCAAAACAGCCTCAACAACAACAGCTTCAGCAGCGCCTCTCCAGACTTACAGCACTGCTTATAGGTCCATGCATAACTTCTGTCCCGTTACCCCCTTAAAATCCTGCAACTCCCACCATATTTCCCAGAGTCCTGCCCCTGTCAACAGACGCTCCTCTGTTTCTATTCAACCGAGAGGAGACGGCAGCCCCGCATTTTCAAGTCATGACACGATGAGTTACAGTCTCTGCCAGCCCTCGCATCCTCACACTGGATTCATCGACTCTTCACACTCCGGTTTGACGGTGGAATGCGAATTTGCATGTCGCCCCCGAGTAGAAAAGTCTCAACAAAACAGTGAATGTGCTAAAATCCCACGTAATACCATGCGAGACAGTTGTTTATTTGAGTGGGAAAATGCATATTAAAAACTCAAACGCAGCATAATGTAAATACGGTTGGGATGTGTTAAGAAAATGTTGATAGGCATGCCAATGATGATCATTTAAGTACATTATCTCGGATTTTAGATATACAATACACTGCCTTGACGTGGCGGACCACTACTTGTAAAACAGCGACATCTAGTGATAGAAAAGATGTAGTGCATGGTTTTCAACCATGTTTAAAGGGGTCATATGATGCTTTTTTTAAAGATCATTATTTTGTGCATTTGGTGTATCAGAATATGTTGAGATGCTTTAATGTTCAAAAAAGACATTATTTTTCAAATACTGTACATTATTGTAGGTCCTCTATGCCCCGCCTCTTTCAAACGCTTCGTTTTCTACAAAGTCCCTCCTTCTGACAAGCGCAGTTATGCTCTGATTGGCCAGCTGACCCAGTGCATTGTGATTGGCCGAACACCAAAACCACGTGTCGGAAATGTAACGGCCCCTTACCATAATCGCGAGCTTCAAAATAAATGTAAAGACAGTAAAAAATGTCATAAGTTTTACCATCAGTTCAAGCCCGAAAAATGGAACAGAGTCACGTGACAGACACAGGGATGAAGCTGGTATGTGTTTGCAGTACACAAGCCACGGTTAAGACAGATGACTCCACTGTGATGTGAAACTCTCCTCCTCTCTCTCTCTCTCTCTCTCTCTCACACACACACACACACACACACACACACACACACACAAAACACGATGTGCAAAACTCCGCATTTGAACAGTGAATAGCAAATACTTAAACTAATAACAAAACAGTAGCTGATTCAGAAGCGCCAGATTGTCATAGCAAAGTCAGAATTACCTCCTCTCCTAGGTTCACGAAACAGTCGTCCATAAAATGCATTGCTGTTCTGTTGTAAGTGAGCTTAAAGATTCCTAAATGCATCTACTACCGGAAGGCCAAATAAAGCGCTTTTGCTTTCACACTGAAACACACAGCATCTCCCTGACATGCTGCTTCAACACTAACTGCTGTTACTGAAACCACGCCTTCTTTCTTTGCGTGCACATTTGAGCAGCATTATGCAAATATTTCCACATAGTGAGGTAGATATGTGGGGGCGTGTTAGAACGAGCCGTTTTAGGGGGGGCGTGGCAGAGTCTTAACTTTGATAAAGAATATCTCTTTGGGTTTGTGACTTTAGTCTTTGCAACTTCAGGGATCTTATCTATGCACAATCAGCTTGTAACACTCCAAAGAGAAAGGAAAACTTGAAATCGCATCATATGACCCCTTTAAAAGAAGACATTTCTGTTATTTACTCACCGTCATATCGTCCAAAAGTCGTGTGCCGTCTCGCAAATCTAAGGAGAGTTTCAGAAGAATATTCACACACACATTTTCCCTACAACGATAGTTGACGATATATTCGAGCGAGTATTTTGTCACTAATCCAAGTCAATTCTCAAAAAAGTGGGTGCGTGCCTTTAGTGTGTTGCACTTGTCCAGTCGTAATTTCCCCCATCAGATTTAAAGCATTATTCCAGCTGTTGTCATATACACGACAAACTTGTGTATTCTGAGGAAATATTGCTCTTTAGGGTGTTAGTCACATGTATCTAATTTGGGGTCGACGCCAAGTCTCAATTCAATTGCTTATGAGTCTCAAATCATTTAGTTAGCGAGTGAAGTCTCGTGTTTTCATCTTCGGTTAACCACTACAGCACGCCACACTAACCACACACTAACTAGGTTATTTAGTTTGACCAGTTAAATTGAACTCGGCAACAGACGAGCACGGATCACATGAGGATTTCCTTTTCTTTTCTTTTTCTGAAATTGGTGAATGTTTCAACCACAGCTTTGACAACATCATGTGATGACAGTTTAAACATGTTTTGACTGAGTAATTCTAAAACTAATTTTATAGGTAGCATTTTATGTATCTCAAATACAAAAGTGAATTATACCTTTTTTTTTTTTTGTTTTTTTTACATATTTGACAAATTAGAGAATGGTGAAACTGGCACCATATAAATCGCTATATCACATGTCATGTATCATATTTCATAGGGTTTCTTTAGTAAAAAAGTATACTAAAATAAAATAAATAAATAAGCACAAGTTTTAGGTTATTGCAAATGATTTAGAGAAATATAGCTTTAAACGTAAAAATGAATCTTTTTATAATGGATTTTCAGAATCTGGCACAATTGTAAAAAAAAACAAAAAAACCCGCATTTACAAAGTAGCTTTTTGATAAAGGCATGATAAAAACATGAAATTTTTTTTAATAAAACTCAACCTCTGGGACATAGGCCAATAGTGACTGAAATCAATAAACATCTACATAATATGCAGCTTTTCCAAGGTTTTTCTTTTTTTTTTAAGCAATACACTTTGTGTACGAAACAGGCTGAAATTTTAGCCATTTAGGCCTTAATTTCCATCTCCATTCTGTATATTCAAACTTGCACATCACATTCAGTTTAAGATTATCAGTGAATAACTTAAATTTGGGTATGTTCCTTACATAAAGCTACTGTAGGCCCTACTGTGTGGGCTCAAAAGACATTGCAAGTTATTTATTTATTTATTTATTCATTTATTAGAGGCTTTTATCCAAAGCGACTTGCAAATGAGGACAACAGAAGCAATCAATTGTAGTATTAAAACAACTAAAAATAGATCCAAAACTAAAACTTTATAAATACTACCTAGACAGACAGACAGACAGACAGATAGCTTTTTTTATCCCTTTTAGAGCCTGAATCAGACGTGATCATTATTAAAGGTTCTTCATGAAACCACAGATGCCATGTGTATGACATCTAGACCCAAGATGAATGAATTTAAATGGGACACATCATGTGTTTATTGTACTATGAAAACATGCTGTAACTTTTGGAAATCAAAACTTCTCAAATCCATTGATTAACACAAAATGATCCACATTTGCTTTTCAATCATGACTATGTGGTGTTCAGAATCATAAAATGGCAAATGCAGATACTATTATGCCATGAATGAAAGCAGCAACAAATTGTGTCTCATTTCATATGCTGTCTACAGTACATAGAAGTCTTAAAGGTAAAAAAAGACAATACAAATGGAATGCTATGACCTCTTCAAAAAGTACATGTAATAATATCCAGCTCACCTCCTTGGATTCTCATAAACACTTTGGTCAGCGTATCACCTGTGATGATGTTGTAGCTGATCATTGCAATATGCGAGATGCAATAAAGGCAAAAATATATATTCTTTAAAATCTTATTTCACCTATAAATACAATAAAAGGCAATTAGGACATATAGTAGATGTCTGTGATTACCGATGAATGGGTAAAGAAAATGTAGAGCCGACACGATCAAATATCCTATCTGGCCGAATGTGCTGAACCAGAGACGTTTTAAAAGAATTAGACAGTTATGTGTAAAATACTTTATGCATTGGTTATAAAGAAAGCATAGCAGTGCTATGTTAAAGGTGTAGTTCACTCAAAAAATGACATTTTGGTCATCATTTACTCAACATCCTGTAATTTAGATCCCATTTTGTCTTTTTTTCATCTGTGAAATGCAAACGTTGGGTGGAATATCTGAGCTGCTCTTTTTTATGGTGAGGAAAGCATTACAGAATATATTTATGAGATAGTGAATTGGTGGGTTTTTGTTAAATGTGAGCCAAAATCATCACAATTAAAAGAACCAAAGACTTAAACTACTTCAGAACTTTCTTTTTTTCTGTGTGTGCATTTGAATTTATTTAATACACGAGTTTCAGAATTTGAGTTGAATTACTGAAATAAATGAACTTTTCCACGACATTCTAATTTATTGAGATGCACCTGTATATCATAGGACTAGAAAAGTAGACTTAATTTTCTATACAGATATTGCACTGACTACTATATCTTGCTTTAACTATCCTGTTTTATGTAAAATAAGTAAAGGACAATCAACCCCAAAGAATAAATGAAAAATTACAAATATATATGTACATATATATATTTTTAATATTTATTTTATATATCTGTAAGGCAAGAGGTATACAGTCATCAAACTATGAAAGAACACAAATGAAAAACATAGGAAGTCTGTGATGCCAACAAAAAAAAAAAGGAAAACAAATCTATTTTACACAAATTTATTAACTATTTTATAATATATAAACTTAAATTGCACATGTACACTTGAGGATGACTTTCCCTTACGCATCACTTCAACTAATCAACTTAAACATAATAATAATAATAATGATGATATTAATAATAATAATAACTAGCAATACTGATAACCAATATGTACTGATAATAATAACAATAATAATAATAGTTTTGTAATCAAATTTACATATTCAATTTACATTTGTCAACACATTTTTTTTAAGATCAAGAGGAAGATATATTCAGTTCAGTGTGTCCAAACTTTTGACTGGTACTGCCTGTATGTATTTATTCATTCATGTTATTTTCTAGAAGCATTGATAACAGAACAATTCCTATAATTCTGGATCCTATAATGGAATTGATTAAATTAAATGAAGCCGAGGACACTGAACTAGTTTTCCCATGTCCTTATGTGAAGACAACAAACAATCCCTGTCACCGTCCATCTGTAAAGACAAAAACTCTTGAATGTTCGATATGTTCAATATATCTCATGAATGATCAGAAAAAAATGCAAACTCACCTGTTGAACAGTGCCGCTTTTCTCTCTTTTGTGGTTTTCCATTAAAAACAAGCCTTCTGAGATGTCCTGCTGCACTAGATGGAGGTTCACCATGTCATGGACTCCAGCAGCAGTTAAAGTGCTCCACCTGATTCATTCAGTCCACCCACAGAATAAAAATATGCCCCTTGTTGTGTTTAAGCATCGGCTGCAGGCTATTTGAAAAGTTGTTTCTGCATGAAGAACTTAATCTGTGTTTGACACACAAAGCCACTTAAACCGTATTATAGCTGCCGGACCAACATTTGCTCAACAGTCTCACTTTATTGGGAAATAGTGGAAAGTGCCTGAACTCTGTACAAATGTAACGAACAAAGCACTGGGTAGATAGATAGATAGATAGATAGATAGATAGATAGATAGATAGATGATAGATAGATTTGAGCAAAGTTCCCGATCCTGAGTGTGAAACAAACAATGCACAACTTAGATAATTAGATACATAAGGTGCATGGATATGTTATGTTATGTTATGCTGTGTTGTGTTGTGTGTGTTGTGTTGTGTTGTGTTGTGTTGTGTTGTGTTACGTTACGTTACGTTACGTTACGTGTTGTGTTGTGTTGTGTTGTGTTGTGTTGTGTGTGTGTGTTGTATTGTATGTATGTGTGTTGTGTGTGTGTTGTATTGTGTTGTGTTGGGTTGTGTTTTGTGTTGTGTTGTGTTGTGTTGTGTTGTGTTGTTATGTTATGTTGTTATGTTATGTTATGTTGTTATGTTGTTATGTTATGTTGTTATGTTATGTTGTGTTGTGTTATGGTGTTATGTTATGGTGTTATGTTATGTTATGTTATGTTATGCGTGTTGTGTGGTGTTGTGTTGTGTTGCGTTAGTGTTGGTTGTGTTGTGGTCGTGTGTTGTTATATGTTATGTTATGTGTTGTTGTGTTTTGTTATGTTATGCTATGTGTTGTTATGTGATGTGTTGTTATGTGATGTTATGTTATGTTATGTTGTTATATTATGTTATGTTATGCTATGTTATGTTATGCTATGTTATATGTTATGTTATGTTATGTTATGTTATGGTGTTATGGTGTTATGTTGTGTTGTGTTATGTTATGTTATGGTGTTATGTTGTGTTATGTTATGTTATGTTATGTTATGTTATGGTGTTATGTTATGTTATGTTTATGTTATGTTATGTTATGTTATACTAGATTATGTTATGTTATGGTTATGTATGTTGTGTTCTGTATGTTAAGTTATGTGTTAGGTTATGTTATGTTATGGTGTTAGTTATGGTGTTATGTTATGTTGGGTGTTATGTTGTGTATGTTGTATGTTATGTTATGTTAGGTTCGTTGTTATGTGCTGTTAGGTTCTGGTGTTATGTTATGGTGTTAGTTAGTTAGGTTAATGGGTTATGTTAGTTATGGGTGTTGTGTTATGTTATGTGTTGTTGTGTTTTGTTATGTTATGCTATGTGTTGTTATGTGATGTGTTGTTATGTGATGTTATGTTATGTTATGTTATTATGTTATGTTTGTTATGTTATGTAATGTTATGTTATGTTATGTTATGTTATGTTTATGTTATGTTATGTTATGTTATGTTAGGTTAGGTTAGGTTAGGTTAGGTTATGTTATGTTATGTTATGTTATATGGTTATGTTGTGTTGTTTGGTGTATGTAGTTATGTCTGGGTTAGTTAGGGTAGGTTATGTTATGTTATGCTATGTTTTATGTTATGTTGTTATGTTATGTTATGGTGTTATGTTATGTTATGTTATGTTAAGTTATGTTGTTATGTTATGTTATGTTAAGTTATGTTGTTATGTTATGTTATGTTATGTTGTTATGTTGTTATGTTATGTTATGTTATGTTACGTGTTATGTTACGTGTTATGTTATATGTTGTGTTTGTTATGTTATGTTATGTTGTTATGTTATTGCGTTATGTTATGTTATGTTATGGTGTTATGTTATGTTATGTTATGTTCTGTTATGTTATGTTATGTTATGTTAAGTTATGTTGTTATGTTATGTTATGTTGGTTGTGGTGTTTGTTATGTTTGTGTTGTGTTGTGTTGTGTTGTGTTATGTTGTGTTATGTTATGTTGTGTTGTGTTGTGTTGTGTTATGTTATGTTAAGTTATGTTGTTATGTTATGTTATGTTAAGTTATGTTGTTATGTTATGTTATGTTAAGTTATGTTGTTATGTTATGTTATGTTATGTATGTTATGTTGTGTTATCTTGTGTGGTTTGTTATGTTTGTGTTGTGTTGTGTTGTGTTGTGGCATGGCGTTGTGGCGTTGTGTTGTGGTGTTTGTTATGTTGTTATGTTGTGTTGTGTTGTGTTGTGTTATGTTATGTTATGGTGTTATGTTGTGTTGTGTTATGTTATGTTATGTTATGTGTTGTTATGTTATGTGTTATGTGTTATGTTGTGTTATGTGTTATGTGTTATGTGTTATGTTATGTTATGTTATGTTATGTTATTTATTTATGTTGTGTTGGTTATGTTACGGTATTATGTTGTGTTATGTTGTGTTGTGTTATGTTATGTTATGTTGTTATGTTGTTATGTTATGTTGTTATGTTATGTTATGGTGTTATGTTATGTTATGTGTTATGTTATGTTGTTATGTTATGTTATGTTATGTTGTTATGTTGTGTTATGTTATGTTATGTTATGTTGTTATGTTATGTTGTTATGTTATGTTATGTTATGTTATGTTGTTATGTTATGTTATGTTATGTTATGTTGTTATGTTATGTTATGTTATGTTATGTTGTTATGTTATGTTATGTTAAGTTATGTTGTTATGTTATGTTATGGTGTTATGTTATGTCATGTTGTTATGTTATGTTGTTATGTTATGGTGTGGTGTAATGTTATGTTGTATGGATGTATTGATGTTTGTGTATGTTATGTTATGTTATTTTATGTTGTTATGTTATGTTATGTTATGTTGTTATATATTATTCAGTAAAAGCTTATGCCATTATTTTAGTTTACTATTATTGAATGTGGTTAATCAAAAGGCTGATTTTGATTCATTTTTAACTTTAACTTTTGACCTTCTGTTTTACCATCTGCATTGCTATTGGTGGTTATTGGTATTTTAAAGTACAACACGGTTTTAAATAGTTCAACAGGCTGGTAAATTAACAATATGTGTTAATTATATAGCTTATGAAATGTAGGCCTAAATAAACACAAGACAATGTTAAAAACGCTTCTGCTTAAATGTTGAAGTTGAAATCACATAAGCAGTGTTTTGGTTTCATCATCTACGGAAAATGTACGTTTATGAGAAGAAAAGGGGAAAAAATGGACTAGGTGAAAATAAAATCCACTAGGTGGCGCCATCAGGCTTCGCTGTCCTCGTCTGAAGCGTGTGACTGACGTTTTGAACTGTCAAAATGCGCTGGAAGTTACTGGAAGATGTATTAAAATGACAAAATGTCTTAAAACATTTTATGTTACGTTTTTATGAACTCAATTAAAAAAGTTTGTGGTAAAAGTCTATTAAAATATACCTTTTGCAAGGTGAATTTAAAGTATATTCTTGAAGTGCTTCATAGAAAGATAATTGTCATTTCTTTACTCCATCACGTTGATATTTTACAGTAGCCTACTGATGTTTTATTACAGAAAACATGAGATAAGGTGACACACCTGTCTTTTTACCTCGTCTTTTTGACGATACTGTCAATTAAAATCTACCAGTATCTATAGAGAAAGAAAATCAAGACAACATACTTGTCTGTTATTTTAATTTTGTTGTAATCTATTTTGTTTTGTCAAAATGTGCGTATTTTAAGTTAAAAACAAAGGGTGGGGCGATCAAGACATCCTCGTGACAAATAAAATAAAATATGAAAAATAAAAATATCTATATTAAATCAAAGTTCTGTCAAGTTCTGAAAATGCAGGACTCCTCCTATGGCGAAGGTCAAGTTTTTAACATTCATGAGAGAATGTTTTCCATTGGACGGTTAAGATGGAACGTCTGCACAGTCTAATTAATATTCATGAGGCAAGCCATTGCCAACAGAAGATGAACGAGGCAACGTTGGCATGGCGTACTTAATATTCATAAGCCCAGCCTCAGGCATAGTAGGATTGGTGATTTCGTTCTGTATCTAATGAATAACCGGAAGCGCTCATCTCTGTGATCTCAGGCACTTCGCTCTCTTTGATCAGTCTTCTACAATTTTTTTTCTCTCGCAGAAAATCCCTTGGAGTTTCATTGGGTAAAGTTGCACACACTGTCTGTTTTCCTCCACCTTGTATCACTGCATCAAGTTTTGCTCCTGGGCGCTGAGGATTAATTTTTACACAAAACAATTGCGATTTTTGCTGGAAGATGGTGAGTGGATCATGAAGTGCTGATGAAAGCTATACAAAATATATAGTCAATAAAAAATGCTTCAGGTTATAATTGAAGGCAAATAACAATACCATGTCTGATGCATTAAAGAGTTATGTCTAACCAGGGTTTTAAAATGAAATCAGAGGTTGTCTAAGCTTGTTTGTTATTATAAAGTAGCAAAAGTCATTAACATGCTTTGGTTTGAGATTATTTTCTCATTCGGTTGACAGTATGCAATGTAACGCACTCCTGTCTTTTTCAGTGATTCATATAAATAGCTTAGTTGGCTGTGATAGGCTTACTTTTCTATTTCTGTATTACATACAGTAGCCTAAGTCATTGTTGTCATAACAGCATCATATGCAAAAGAAAAAAGTTATTTACATATCTTTACATTGATTGATTTGTTTGGTTTTCCGACATCCATTTATGCACTGGTCCGCACTGGTCTAGACTGCGCCACGGGTTTTGTGCTTTAATTTAACGTAGAGCATTTTATAATACTTCTAATGCATTTGATTAGCGCACTGTTGAAACGCCTATAATATTGAAAACAAATTATCAAAGCGATCCTCTTCTGTTAGTTTTTATTTTCACGCCTTGGTTTTTTTTTAAGACATGTCAACTGTCCTAACCCTGGTTGACGCCCTGGAAATCCACTCTTCCAGTGATTGATTCTTGAATCTGAGGTGGAAGAGATGCCACAGGATAAAAAAAAAGGTTAAATCAGCTCGCACGGTGATTTATGTTTGTAGCAGACTGCTAAACCGCGTTTAATTTGACTTTGGTAATGAACCATGTGCAGTTCGACTCATTTCCCGGAATCGGTTCTTTCGAACAGTTCAATCTGAATCCCTCACGTAATCTCTGACATTCTACACGACCAGAGAAACCATATGAAAGCTAATTTACTCAGTTTCTGCCTAGTTATAAATACATAATAATAATAATGTTTTTTAAATTGTTTATTGTAAGTTCCAGTATGTTGTAGATCCGATTCGGCTCATAAAAACAAAAATTCAAAACAATTCAAACAAAATCAATTTACATAAATTAAAATAAAATTGATTCCATATTTATAATGATGTTTTGTTAAATGATGTTGTATTGCATTGGTTTACAGTGATGGGGATAACGGATGACAAGTAACGCGAGTTACGTAATCAGATGACTTTTTCAAGTAACTAGTAAAGTAAGGAATTACTTTTTAATTTACAAGAGAATAAAGAGTACTTTTTCAAATAAGTAACGCAAGTTACTTTTTTTTTTTCAATTTATTGATTGACAGCTCTCCGGTCCCCATGTTGAGAAATCAGATGTTACTTTAGTTCAAAATAAATATGAATATTCATTAATTCATCTCACTCACAAAAAAAAAAACAGATTCAGTATTCCTCAAAATGAATAAAAATAACGCAACTCAGAATATGACGAAACCTGCAATAATTAAATGTTAAACAAAACAAATATCCTTTATGTATTTAATCCAATTCCCAATGTCTTTGCTTCTGACCTTCGAAGATCCAGTTCAACCGTACTAATAAGCAAAATTACTCTAGACAAACATTTGTGTGTCTTTTTTTTATTGCTGAAGTGTGTTGAAATGTCTTCTTCTGCGTTCTACTGTACAGACGTGAATTTACATTTCCTTCAGCCTGAGGCTTATTCATTTCATGTTTGGTGTGAAAAGGCTTTTATATTTGCCAAAAATATAACTTTTTTATTTTAAAAACAAACAAGCCAGCCCGTCTAGCCTTAAAACCGTCCCGCTCAGTAACGTAACGCCTTAATGTGGACCGTGCTGAGAGATAGACCGTCCCAGGACCAAAAGTAACTAAGTACCCGTATGTGTTTAGTAGTTACTTTTTTCTGGAGTAACGGGGTCAATACTTGTACTTGCATTCTTTTCAAGTAACTTTCCCGGGATGCAAGATTGTTATTGTGGGATGTTCTGGTAAGGTAGTAAATGAGACAAAACGGTCATACAAAGTCATAAACAAACTTATTCCTGTCAATCAAATTTTCTTCAGTGGAAAAGGCTTTTACTATCAGCTCACTCATATGAGTCGATTCAATGAGTCGACGATTTATTGATTCGAAAATGTATCTGACTCGACCGAATTTTTTGGGGAATTTTTCAAATCGGTTTGGTGAATCAGTTCATTAAAAAAATTCGACTCAAAAGTATGACTCGCTTCGCTTCTGTTCACTTTCCCAGCAATTGATTCGTGTATCTTTGGTGGAAGCGTTCATTCAACGCATGTTTTATAGAGAACTAAGTTTTATTTGACTGCAACTGATTGAACAGTGGTTATTCATGAAGAGAGTAAGGTATGGATGGTCAATCGTCAGAAAGATTTGATCACAAAGATTGCAAGTGCATCCAAAATCGCCTCATAAATCGCTTCATGCAGGTTGGATTTAAAGGGGTCATATGATGCAATTTCAAGTTTTCCTTTCTCTTTGGAGTGTTACGAGCTCATTGTGCATAGATAAGATCCCGGAAGTTGAAAAACTAAAGTCTCAGATCCAAAGAGATATTCTTTAGAAAAGTTTAGACTATGCCACGCCCCCCTAAAACGGCTCGTTCTAACACGCCCCCACATATCTACCTCACTATGTGGAAATAGTGCAAAGAAAGAAGGCGTGGTTTCAGTAACCGCAGTTAGTGTTGAAGCAGCATGTCAGGGAGACGCTGTGTGTTTCTAGGCGAAAGCAAAAGCACTTTATTTGGCCTTCCGAAAGTAGAAGCATTTAGGAATCTTTAACATTACTTACAACAGAACAGCAATGCAATTTATGGACGAACCTAGGAGAGGAGGTAATTCTGAATTTGCTATGACAATCTGGCGCTTCTGAATCAGCTACTGTATGTTTTGTTATTAGTTTAAGTATTTGATATTGACTGTTCAAATGCGGAGTTTTCGCATCGTGTGTGGGCGTGTGTGTGTGTGTTGTGTGGGGTGTGTGTGCGAGAGAGAGAGAGAGACAGGGCCACATCACAGTGGAGTCAGCTGTCTTAACCGTGGCTTGTGTACTGCAAACACATACCAGCTTCATCACTGTGTCTGTCACGCGACTCTGTTCCCCTTTCGGGCTCTGTCTTTACATTTATTTTGAAAGATGAAGCTCGCGATTATGAAAAGGGGCGTTACATTTCCAACGAGTGCTTGCGGTGTTCGGCCAATCACAATGCACAGGGTCAGCTGGCACGCCGCGCAGCCTGAGCGCTTGTTCGGACGGCGGCGCTTGGTCGAAACCGCAGTCGTTTGAGAGAGGGGGGCCTAGAGGCCCTATACATACTGTCCCGTATTGAACAAATGTGTTTTTTTAACATTAAAGCATGTCAACATATTGTTCCCCAACTAACACAAATAATGAGCTTTAACACCGATCCTATGCCCCCTTTAATAAAAGAAGGCATGTTCTTCTGTTTCTTCCACCTCAGCTGAGCACAACAGTCTAGAAGGTGCCAAATTGAATTAAATCAGGTATTTCGCCGTAGTCAGTCATATTATGAATTAAGGCTTTCTTCACCAGTTACATAAGATGAGGTGGACTACTGATGTGGACAACAAAAGTTAAGTTATTGTATGGAATAATATCAATATCTGTCAAATGTGCTTGTCCAGGTTGGGCAAAAGTTAGCAAAAGACAAGTCATTTTCTTTCTTTCTTTCTTTCTTTCTTTCTTTCTTTCTTTCTTTCTTTCTTTCTTTCTTTCTTTCTTTCTATTTCAGAGTAAATATTCATTGAGTAAAAACTTTCAGGAGTTGATTAGATCTTGAAAAATGGACATTACATACCAGCTTCAGTGTCACATCACATGATTCTTCAGAAATGGTTCTAATATGCTGATTTGCTGCTCAAGAAACATTGCTTATTATCATCAATGTCGAAAATAGTTGTGGAAAACTGTTTAAGAGGGTAAAAGAGTACATTTGTAAAGTGTAAATTTAGCACCGATATCGGCACTGAATACTGTAATATAGTATATTATGAATATTATATTATATAATCTACATGTTATAGAGCTTTTGCAGTGGCTGTTAAGATTGACACTCAGTCTATTCTGTTCTGTTCTTTTTGCATAGAATCAGTAGTAAAAAGCATTATAATCTGACAGGAGGTATCATTGAATATGGGCTGTTAGATCCATTACTGAGCTTGGTTTGTGATTCAGAGGCGTTTTGCTAAGTGCTCTTGGAGGTTTTTGGTTTCACTCCAGCATATATCCACACTTGGGAAACTTAATGTTTTTCCTCACAAGGCAATGGGAAACACTTGAAGTGCCTAACATGATGGCTCTGATTGAATCTGTTTGTAGATGTGGCTTCACTGTTTTGGACTGTGTGACACAAACAGAGAGGTGGGGAGATTTGCATAATGTAAACCAAATTGTTCATTCAGACAAGAATGTCTGAAACAGCTGCTCACATTGCTTCAAATAAGTAGAGGTCAGAAGGAGTGTGTTGTTTCATTTTTACATAAATGTATATGTTATGCTGAATGATGGAACATTATTTCACCCATATTTTGACATTTTATTTTCAGTTATTTATTTTATTATTTTATTAACAGTTATTTGAAACAATTAAGACACTTTACTTGCATTTAATGTACACCGATATGGAACTCATCTGAACCATATACTGTATGAATGTATATGTGACCCTGGACCACAAAACTAGTCTTAAGTCGCTGGGGTATATTGTAGCAATAGCCAAACCAGGTACATTGTATGGGTCAAAATTATTGATTTTTCTTTTATGCCAAAAAAAATTATGATATTAAGTAAAGATCATGTTCCATAAGGATATTTTGTCAATTTCCTACTGTAAATATATCAAAACGTAATTTTTGATTAGTAATATGCATTGCTAAGAACGATTTTCTCAATATTTAGTTTTTTTGCACCCTCAGATTCCAGATTTTCAAATAGTTGTATCTTGGCCAAAATATTGTCATATCCTAACAAACCATACATTGATGGAAAGCTTATTTATTCAGCTTTAGATGCATGTTAAATCTCAATTTCGAAAAATTGACCTTGATGATGGTTTTTGTGGTCCAGGGTCTCACACACACACACACACACACACCAACCACACACACATATATATAATACCGTATATGGATGCCTAAATTATATGATACAAGTGATTCCATGATACTGTATCATATAAAATCAACTGATTTTAATTTTTAGTGCGTCATTGCTAATTTATGTAGACAATATCGTTTCAATTCTAATAGTAGACAGTGCTGGTTTTAAGCCATGATAAAGAATAATAAAATAATGATATATACAGAGCTCTTCTTGTCATTCCGCATCACATTACAGTCTAATGCTCATATTTTTTGTTTGTTTCTTTGTTTTTCTTGCTGCCCTGTCAAATTTCTATAGAGTTCTAGAATGGCACAGTGTGAGAGCCGAAAAATGGTTTCTACAGACTGATAAAGAGCAAATCAGCTGGCCTTTGGTCTGGCGGCTTCAGTGTCTGTTGTCAGGTGTATTTGTCTTGCAGAGGAGTCAATATATCATGAGGAGAGATTAGAGGCTTTGAGCGAGAGTCAGGTTGCTGTTGTCAATGGTAATCGTGTGATGAATATCATGTGTAATTTGGAGTAACCTCAGCCATCGTTTAGATGTTGACTCGTGCCTCTGTTTGAAGTTTATTTTGGCTCTTGTTTGGGGAACCAGGCCTGTCAGTCAGTTACTCGACCTCTAATTAAAATGAATGGCGAGTCTGCTGGGAGTACAGATGTGATCAACAACCTGTTAATCTCTCAGAGGACACGATGTACTACCTGCATATAGTAATCTGGATTTATAACATCCTTAGGGTGCTGCTGAAGATGGCGACTGTTGTAAACTCTTCATGGTTGGTAACAGGTGGGCCAGTTAGTGGGCCAAAGTAACATAATGATGCTGCCATCTTTCTGAGGTCATTTTTACCCTCCTGTAATTTGGTTCCGAATCTAAGGTGAAAATTGCCATTTTGACCCCCCGCTACAAAATAGTGGATTACTCAGTAAATAAACATCGGTGGTAGTGTTGTCAAAAGACCCGGTACTTCAGTACCAAGTCGGTACTAAAAAAATGAAAACGTTACGGTACCAGGTTTTTTTAATGTGCTATCCGAAAGGTGCGCAGATGCACTCTCTCCATAAAAGCACTGAGACGTGGCGACATCAAAAGGAGGAAACACACCAAACTAACAAAACACAAAACACCCAGATCAAATGAAAGAGTTCAAGCAGGCAAGTTTCATTTTAATTTTTAATATTTAGATCATGTTTCCCATGCGACCCGCCACAATATCAAAACTGACGGCCACAAATAGATTTTCCAAAAGGCTTTGACTTTGTTGAATAAACATGAGCACTGCACGTGTCAAAGTCGACACCCGGTGATGGTGTTTTTAGACAATATATTTCTGAGAAAACCGACTGTTCTCAGAAAAAATGGAGTCCAGTTTAATTTTATGGCCCTGTAATGCCTGAGCAGTTTGTGAGTGCAGTGCTTATTTGATTACAGCCTTTACCGGGGAAACCGCTATTTCTGCCGCTTCTAAAGTGCCTCCTGCTGGAAGAGAATGAATTTGTATATATATGCAGCCACAAATAGAGTTCAAGTCTTTGGGAAACACCGCTTCTGTTATGAATATTATTAAATGTTTTAATTTGAATGTCGGAATGAAATGAATGCTGTTATTAGTGTAGTTAATCATTAGCATAAGCGCGGCTTATATGCGTGTTAGATTAAACACATTAAAATATGCGTGTTAGAGAATGTACAAACGTATGGTTAACAGTGTTTATGTCATATCAGTCCATCAGAAAAGCAGTTCTGGGCTTTTTTGGGGTTGGTTTTTTTGTTATTCTGGCTGAATAATTCTAGACGGTTTTTAAAAGCCCTTTAAAAATTAAATATGTACACAGTTGATAAATTAAAGGATAGTCAAAAATTTTTTAATTACGTGTTTTTGTTTTTGTTTTGGTACCGAAATTGGTACAGAGAACCGTGGATTTTCACTGGAATTGGTACCGAATACTGAAATTTTGGTACCGTGACAACACTAATCGGTGGTATTTAATATTTTGGCTTTCATCACTATACACGTTTATCTTTCTTCAGAAAAAAATATATTGACAAAATCAAAACTTTGAGCCTGGGACGTTTCTGAAATTTGGTTGACTTGACACTGAACGGACCCTTTTTTTTAACAATAACTGCTAAACTTAAAAGACGACTTGCGTTTTTGAACCCATCTGTTCATTTTTAAAGGGGTCTATGATGCTGCTAAAAAGAACATTATATTATGTATTTGGTGTAATGAAATGTTTATGCGGTTTAAGGTTAAAAAAAAACATATTTTCCACATAATGTACATTATTGCTTCTCCTCTATGGCCCCGCCTTTCTGAAACGCATCGATTTTTACAAAGTTCCTCGTTCTGAAAGAGAGGTGTGCTCTGATTGGCCAACTATACAGTGCATTGTGATTGGCCGCCCACTACCTCCCAGGTGTGCCGACGGCAATGTTCCGCCTTCCATACTGTTGACCCCGTGTCGGCCGGTGAGCGCGGCGCCCCCCCCCCATTACCGCCTTCTACACGCGGCCTTGTGCCTCCAGTGGGCACCCCTCATTCGGATTATCCGATTATACGTCTTTTTCCCGTGGGTTCCTCTTCGTGTGTCGTTGAGACGGAGTTTGGAGCGACGAGCAGAGTCCCATCGAGCTATTAGAACTTCGCTTGCCGTAACCGGGTGGTTGATGGCTGGTGATTTAACACTAGACCGGCCCCACTGAGGATTCAGGAGGTAGTAGTGGGAGTGTCCTATGGGAGCCAACCTTTTCGCTCACCTATCTCTTGGGTTTGAGACTTTAGTCTTTGTGACTTTACAGATCTTCTTTATGCACCAAGAGCTTGTAACACTTCAAGGAGAAAGGAAAACTTGAAATTGCATCAAATGACCCCTTTAATCAATTATTTTTAAACATCGTGTGGAGATTTTGTGGTGAAAAACTACATTACCCATGATGCTATACAGAAAATTCGACCAATCAGAAAGTCACGCCAAAAGATATCTTTAGCTCCGCCCACTCCCATGAAGCACAGCGAATGATGCAATCATTCCCTATGCCCTCAAAATACTTAAATATTTGTATATGCATATTTTGCAATAAACAGTATATATTGTTTCTATAGAAACAACTAACAGTAACAACTTTAAATGAATAGTTCCATGTTTCACCGTCATTTTTATCCATTATAGTCTATCACAGTGCTTCATGGGATTGCAGCTCTTTCCCTCATTAAAGCCATTAAGTATACAGTCTTACACCTTTGACTTTTTGTCAGAGTTTCAAATATCTTTTGGCTTCAAATCATAGTTTTCCTCAAAGTTTGTTGGATTGGTTCATGGCTTATAATGCTTTAACAAAGACTTTTTAAAAACCCTATGGGAAAAATGAATTGGAAAAATACTTCTGGAACCAACACCAATTTTTCTTGATCATCTAAACATTTAACATTCTCTATATAGAGATTTATTTTTTGCAGTTCCATTTAATTGTGTGTGTTGCCTTTGCAATGTCAAAACAGCTATTTCAGACATAGCAAAGCACTACTAAAATCAATAAATATGAACTAGATAATACAGCAGGCTGTAGTTTGTAGTAGGCTGACAGAGGTTCCGGGCTGTTTTTTTAGTCCCAGTACATCCCTGCCATTACTAAAAGCACACTGAAATGCAATTAATCATTTGTCAGAATGTCATGTCCCAAGTGATGTAGAGGGAGTATGTTGGCTTAAATTACAGTATCCTGCAAAGTACCATGAAATGGGCGATGATCCCTCCCTGGTATGCAGCTGCTCCCTAAGGTTTTGAACTAAAATGAAAAGGAAAAAATAAACGTTCACTGTACATTAATGTTGAAAGACTGAAGCATTACTAATAATTTTTTGCGTCATTTTATAGGCTATTGATGACACATTTTTTTCAGTGGGTGGTTGTGTGGCATATGATGGTACCGGGCCAACTCTCTGTAACAAAAAACAAACAAAAAATTATCTCCAACAAGAATTTTTTTATCTCCATTTCTCCAGATTTTTTATAGATGGGCTGCTTTATGGCCAATAGAAAAGCACAGAAGGAAAGTGCAGGACTTGTTTCTTCATATTTTTTGTCTTTTTTTGAAAAATTATGTGGGAAATGGATTTGAATGTAGTATTAAATGGGGCCAAAAGGTTGCATTAACCAAAAAAAACATTTTTTTTTTTAGTTTTAAAAACGTAACACATTTATTAGTATAGATGCTATTTACTTAGATTTGTTTGTTTTGGTTTTTAATCTAATACAATGACATTTAGTGTAAGTGTCTAAATACTTTTTGGGAACACTGCATTTGTCTTGTTTAATTAGAAAGTGCAGGACTTGTTTCTTCAGATTGTTTTATGCCATGTTTTGAGAAATTATTTGGTAAATTATGATTTTAAGCATAGTAAAATTTATTAAATGCAACGAAAGGTTGCGTTAACCAATAAAATGGCATTTATTAAAACATTTCCTAATCCCTACTTTACTATCTTTTGCACAGAACTTGATACTAATAGGGATTGGAAGGAAAGAAAAATGGAGAGAATTAAATTTTAAAGGGTCCCGTAAAAATAGACCAGGAGAGAGACGTGAGTGAGGATTCGAGAAGATAAATGAGAGATTCCAAGTGGAATAATTCATGGGATATTGTTCATTAAGTTGGGTGAGCAGATTGCAAGACAGAATGTGTCTGTTGTGCTTTTGTCTTTCTGAGAACAGGATAAATTGAAAAGGCCAAGAACTGGAAAGAGTACAGTTCACATCTTACACTCTTAAAAACAAAAGTCTTTTATTGGCATCGATGGTTCCATGAAGAACTTTTGACTTCCATGGAAACTTTGCATTGCACAAAAGGTTCTTTATAGTGTGAAAAGGTTCTTTAGATTATTAAAATGTTCTTCACACTAAGTTATTTTAAGAACTTTTCCCTGAAAGGTTCTTCCTGGAACCCAAAATGGTTCTTCTATGGCATCAATGCAAAAAACAAAAAAGTCAGATAACTTAAGAGTGTAGATCCCAAGAGACATGTTTTTGTTTTTCATACTAAGCATACTAATAGTTTCCTCAATTTTGACCATTGTTAATTTTCAACCAGGATCTGAAGGAAATGATGTCTCCTCTTAGTGGCCCGTAGACGAAGATTATGATATCTTAATGCAATTAGGAAATGATATCTGATAACGATTCTTAGTATTACAGAGGAAATGTCCCAGGACCAGTGTCTGGCTGTGTGTTTCTCACATAACAGGCTTCACTGTTGGACCAGGTTCTCCTGCCTGATTGAGATCTTTGCTGGTCTTATACTGTGTTTGGTTCCTGGAGTGAAATGGTTTCCTTTCAACAAAGTGCAGAGTTGGTTTTTCACTCTTGGGAGCTCTTAAAGGGGTCATATAATGCTGCTAAAAAGAACATTATGTTGTGTATTTGGTGTAATGAAATGTGTTTATGTGGTTTAAGGTTAAAAAAACACATTCTTTTCCACATATTGTACATTATTGTTTCTCCTCTATGCCCCGCCTTTCTGAAACGCGTAGATTTTTACAAAGCTCATCGGTCTGAAAAGCGAGGTGTGCTGATTGGCCAGCTAGTGGGTTGTGATTGGCCGAATACCTCAAGCGTGTGACGGAAATGTTACGCCCCTTACCATACTGTGATGCCCTGTTCGGCCGGAACGACGAGACAAAAACATTAAAACCCATTATAAACGAGGCATTTGTTGCATCCAGTGGAGACATAATTACAGATTATAATGACTTATACTGTCTTTTTACGCGTTGCATCGCGCCGCGTAAACATAAAAACATGTCTGCATTTGTGATCAGAGAAAAAAAAGAAGAAAAAAACAAGCGCTACTCTACACTGCCCAAACTCGCGTTTGAATCACCAGTGGCAAATTCTTTAAATATAAAAACTACTACAGTCTGTGAGTCAGAACAGCCGGCATTTTAGTCTAACGTTACTCTCACAGGATCAGGAAACAGTCCTCCATAAAATGTGCTGCACATATCTGAATATTTGGGTTGAACTGTTTGGAACAGTGTTGTAAATACAACTTAAAAACCACTGATTTCTAGTCGTGTCCTCATTTGAAGGCCAAACAAAGTAGTTTCGATTTCACAACGAAACAGCGTCACACACAGCAGCCTTGAGTGAGCGTGCGCCTGTCGTGGTAGATTCAATTGAAGCGGCGCGAAGCCGCGAAGTTAATGTTTCCTCAGCTACCAGCACAGATCAGCTCCAGGCATGGCGAAGCAGATATCGTCCGCTTTGGAAGGACAAACAAAGTAGTTTCGCTTTCACAACGAAGCACACAGCTCTTCCCGACATGGCGGCGGCGGCAACAACAATACTACAGCGAGAATAAAAGTTACGCCTTCTTTCTTTGCGAAAAATGTGGGAAGAGTTGCATAACGCCACCCAAATAGTGACGTAGACATGTGGGGGTGTGTTAGAACGAGGCGTTTGTAGGTGGTAGGTGTGGCAGAGTCTTAACTTTGATAAAGAGTATCTCTTTTGTTTTGAGACTTTAGTTTTTGCAACTTTATAGATCTTCTTTATGCACCAAGAGCTTGTAACACTCCAAAGAGAAAGGAAAAATTGAAATCGCATCATATGACCCCTTTAATGTTCAGTGTTTTCTAGTGAAATCCTATCAGAAGAGATGTTTTTCAGTGGTTAGGCTTATAGTGATTTATCTGAAATAAGAGAATCACACTCAACAAACATATCTGTGATTGGCAACAATGCTCAGCGCTGCAAAAACACGTTGTAAATTGAAACCTTTGATGCTCTTCACAGACACTCACATAAATACAGGAGCATTTGAAAGCAGCCACCTATCAGCAAATCGGTACTATACCGGTACTGTGGAAAGGCTGGTATCATTACGTTTTTAAAATGTAGGTATTGACTTAGTACTGAAGTGCCGGTACTTTTGACAACATTACTTCTGATGTTCTTTACTTTACAGTTTTCCAATAGTTGACTATTACATATTCCATAGTATTTGCCTGTTGGTTTTTCTAGAATTTTTACGTGATTTGAGCTTAGGAAGCACTTAATTTATTCTACCATTGTCAGATTTTATTCCTGATTTGAAAACTAAATTTTGGCAAACAGTTATGGGATTTCTTACCCCATTCAAGTAGCTGCCTTGGGGAGTTACAAATATGGCCGCTTATTTGCAGTACCTTAAAGGGACTTTCTTTTTAAGCTTTTAAGTGATGTCCATCAAGATTAGCACAGTGCCTCACTTTGAATTGGTGGGCTTTTATTTTTATTTTTTTGTAATTGATCGGATGTACAGTTTTCCTGTTGCAGACAAAAATCAATCAATATCCCATGGAGTGAATGTTCATAATGTTTATGCTTTGATTTGAACTTTCAGGCCAAGTCAGCATTTTGCCTTTACTAAAGCAATAAGCCCCAATAAGCCGTGGTTTACAGTGAATTTATAACATCCTTTGTTACATGAGCATGATGTGTGCTCCAAATGCTGATCCAAATTAGCAGCTTAAAGGCAGACAGGGTAGGTGATTTAGTTCAGAAACATTTTTTGTTATGCTGGTTGAAAGTCTCTTCACATCCCGATATCAATCACTAAGTTAAGTGCTCTAAATGTATTTATATGTACTTATATTGTCTGTGGAAGTTTTATCATACATGAGGTAATCTGACAGTGTTGCATTAAATCCTCCACCAACGCCGTCTCTTCCACCATCGCTGGTTAGCCTCTGGTCTGCCTGTGCGCGGTCTTGTGTTTTGGAGGAGGCGTGGCTTTGGAGAAGAGGTCGACCGATGTATCGGTTTTGCCGATTAGTTAGATTGCTGATTGCTGGAACTATCGGTTATCGTCAAAAATCCATGGCGAGAGTTTTCCTGGGTTGCTGTCCATTGCTGGGACGGGCGAGAAGGGTCTCTGTCATATTACAGTGCGAGACGCGGCGGCTAGTGGTTGAATCATTGACGGCACGTGATTTGTTTAGACACGGGACTACACCCTCGCTGAACAGAGGCTGGAAACTTCAGACCGCGCGATTAATTGCAGATGATAGAAATCCTGCCACGCATTCACATCGTTTTCCTTTAAATTACATTCTATGGTCCGGAATCGTTGTTAATGTACATAAGATTGTGTATTGTGCATTTTTTAAGCAAAACGTTTGTCTTTCTGTGGCTAATAAAGTCTTTATGCTTCATATAGAGAGCTGTAATACAGATCACACTTTCTCTTTCCCTTTGCTCTGTTTTTTTAAACACCAAACTTCAAACTCATATATGCTACATTGTTCATTCTGGAAGTAAACTTTTGCTCGTTTGGTGATTAAATAAACTGTTTTAGACCGCTGCTCAAGTTGAACGTGACGCGTCCGGAGTGTGTGTGATACCGGTGAGTTCTCCTAGACTCAGCGCTGTGCTTTTATTTTGATTAGATAATCATCAAGTGTTCAAGAATAGAAGCAGTTTAAGTCTGAGAGTATACATACAATATCCATAAGTATATGTTTTTAATGCTATAGCCTTTGTGTATAAATTTAAAGATGTGCATCTTTAAGCATGACAGTTTAAATTAAATAGTAACACTTTAAAATAAGAGTCCATTTATAGCATTAAGATTAATGAAAGCTGTGTAAGTATTGTTCCTTTTTAGAGTGTGTTAATTTCAACATTTACTATAATTTTTTTTACTACTACTACTAGTATGGTTCAGTACTGTTTTTGTTAATAAAGCACTATTTTAGTTTTGTTCAGTATCAAATTTAAAAACTATCGGTTAATTAATCATTATCGGCCAGTGTGGTCCAACCTAGCATTGGTATCGGCAAAATCCACTATCGGTCGACCTCTACTTTGGAGAGTGATTTGCAGGGAGGGAACTTATGCTATCAAAGCTAGCTTGCTATTGCTAGCCTCTCCGAAATAGCCTACCCGCCCTTTAACCAGCAACACCATACATAGACCAGCATGCGAAAATTGAACTTAGCGAAGTTTTTCAGCGTGGGCCGAGGGGACATTTCTTTAAAAAAAAAAAACTGTTAAGTCAAGTGACCAAAAAGGGCCTGAACCTCATAAATAATGCTGGTGCTGGAGCGCAGGTGTGCTGGTTGACTAGTAAATGTTGTGTTTTGGATGCTGGTTGATAAGTAAGGGATGTTGTTGGTCCATCAGTTAGGACAAATTTAATTTAAGTAAATTAAACAAATGAAAAAATTATATATACTATTTAGAAAAATAATATATAATTTAATTAATTACATTTGCTTGAAATGTAAAATGTATTTAAATGTAAATGTAAAAAGTATATGTATAATTAAGTTTAATTGGTTTAAAATATATAATTTATTTAAATGCAATTATTTAACTAACATATATCATTCACTTACATTAAATAAATTAAATTAATGTAATGAAGATTGTTTACACAAATGTAATTAAATTTACATGTATGCCTTTAGTGGATGTTTTTATCCAAAACAACTAAAAGTGTAAATGTATAATTTTTTTATAAGAATGTGTATTCCCTGTGAATCAAACCCATGAGGTATTGCTTGTACCACACTCTACTAGTTGAACTACATGGACATAAGCTATTAGTAGGTTTAAGGTCCTGTTTAAGTCGGGTGGGACTGAAAAGTATTTGTGTGGTATACATAACCCTGATTCCTTGAGAGCTCTGTTTCTGATAACTCTGATGGTTTAGAGTATGGCAAGGCATTTCCATCACTAATAGGATGCTGTTTCTCTTTGTGGTTCCGGAAGGATTTTATAGAAAGCTAACCATACAGTTACCGATCACATCTAATGAGTTTCTGTCCCTCTGACTCACTCTTTCTCTCTTTCTTTGTGGTTCTACCAGTTGTTTCTCATGCAGACGTGTAGAGAATCACTCTGAATGTTCAGGATGAGAAAATGGCGCATTCGTTTACTCCACCAGGACCTAAAAGTTTCCGTAAGTTCACCCGTGAATCTCTTAAGGCCATCGAGAGTCAGATCGCTGAGGAGAACGCCAGGAAGTCCAAGGACAAGCACGAGAAAAATAAAGACGATGAATGCAGGAGGAAACCCAACAGCGGCCTGGAGGCCGGGAAAAATCTGCCCTTCATATACGGAGACGTTCCCAGAGGATTGGTGTCCACACCACTGGAGGACCTGGACCAGTTCTACAGCAATCGGGCAGTGAGTTTGGATTTATATTTCTCAACGAACCCATGAGAGTCCACAGGCACTGCAAGGGGTACAAAGCATCACCCTGAAAACTGGGATTTAAAGTTTAAATCTTAGAAAAATGTAAAAAGAAAGACTTGGAAAGAAACTTTATAAATGTTTTTGAAATTTGAAACATGTAAAAAAAATTTTGAAAAAGACTTGATTTAATAATATAAAAAGCTATTTCATGGTCAATAATTAAATAAGACATTTTCACAAATAAATGTTTCAAATGCAATTAAGAAGACCTAAACCTATCTATGTTATTGTTGTGGTCATGTTTATTTATTATTTAATTTTCTATATTATATATAATATGTTTTTTTATTATATATAATTTTTTTTTTTATTTTTTACACAACACCACCACACCCACACACACACACACACACACACACACACACACAACCCAGTTTTGTTTTTATGGTTTATGGGACTCTCCATAGGCGTAATGTTTTATCTACTGTACAGACCCTATATTCTATTGCCCAACACCAACCCTACACCTAAACCTACCCCCTCACAGGAAACTTTCTGCATTTTTAGATTTTCAAAAAAACTCATACTGAATTATTTATAAGCCTTTTGAATTAAGGGGACACTGAAATGTCCTCATACTCACCTTCTCGTTGTATACCTATGTCATACCCATGTTATTATACAAATTTGTGTCCTCATAAACCACATAAACCTGCACACACACACACATATTTATTTTATATTTATTTTGCTGACTGTTTTGCCCACCTTTAATGTATTCATCTTCTTCATCTCCCTCTTGTTTAGACTTTTATAGTAGTGAACAAAAAAAAGACAATCAGTCGTTTCAGCGCCGCTTCTGCCTTGTACATCTTCAGTCCCTTCAACCTTCTGAGGAGAATATCAATTAAGATTTTGGTACATTCATATCCTTCTCAACTGCTGAAACATGCAGATGGCGACTGTCTTGCTGTGATGGATGGGTCTTATGTTTTTACTGTTTAATCCAGTGGGTTTCAATTGATAATTTACAACCCAAAAATGAGTTGTAGGCCTGTTATGTTTGATTGGTAATAAATGCAAATAATTAAATGAAAATAACCATGATGAATCAATGTAGATGTCAAATGGACATGTTGTTCTCAGAAACCATTAACAAAATTACACAAGGTCAAAAAAAATATGACCCAAATGGCATTAAAGAAAGGTTTGCTTCAGGATAAACATACTTTGTGTGATAAATGATAAGCAGCTGAGAGCCTGAAACTATGGCTTGCCACTTGATGTCCAATGTAAAATCTGATCCTGAAGCAAAACCAGTTGAGAACCTCTATATGATTCAATCATTTATCAAAAAATCTATTTTAAATGGATTATCATTTTACTAGCTAAAGCCTCTTTAAACCTCTTTTACTCCATACTGCAGGAAAATTTCATTTCAAGTGTGTATTTCAGTAAGATTTGTTAATCATTTTGAAAAAATCTCTTCTGCTCACCAAGGCTGCATTTATTTGATCAAAAATACACTAAAATCAGTAATATTGTGAAATATTATTACAAATTACAATAACTGTTTCTATTTGAATATACTTTAAAATGTCATTTATACCTCTGATGGCAAAGCTGAATTTTCAGCATCATTACTCCAGTCTTCAGTGTCACATGATCCTTCAGACATCATTCTAATATGCTGATTTGCTGCTCAAGAAACATTTTATTATTATCAATGTTGAAAACTGTTGCGCTGCTTATCATTTGTATGGAAACCATGATGCATTTATTTTTTCAGGATTATTTGATGAATAGAAAAATCAAAAGAACAGCATTTATTTGATTTATTTTATTTTATTTTTATTTTGTTGTATATTAACATGTCTGGCACTATAACTTTTGATTCAATTTAGTTTTCCTTTCTTAAAAAAAAATCTTACTGACCCCAAACTTCTGAATGGTACTGTAGTTCTGTCACTAAGTTTCCTTAACTGCAGCTTTCACATTGTTCAGTATGTTTATAATGTTCACTATACTGGCAAACTGCGCTTTCATGGTCTACTCACAGCCTCCAGACTGGGCCAAGAATGTAGAGTGAGTTGATCTCTTTGTTGCTTTTCAAGCATCGTGTAGAAATGTTCACTATGTTTGCTGAGTGCAGAAACTGAGGGTCTTGTTTTTAACAGATATGCCTTCACTGGGATATACACCTTTGAAGCGCTCATAAAGATCATCGCCAGGGGATTCTGTGTGGGACAGTTTACGTTCCTCAGAGACCCATGGAACTGGTTGGATTTTATGGTTATAGTCATGGCGTAAGTATGACAAATCTGTTATTTACCCCGGCTACGCTGCTATAAATTATTATAATCCATTTATTATCATTGCTTAAAGGTGGCTTAAAGGAGGGTAAGCGATTTTTCAAAAACGCTTTAGAAAACTGATTCGGGCCGACTAGCAAAACAAACTTGTAGCCAGTCAGCAGTAAGGGGCGTGTCTACTCATGATGTGGAGGGGAGAGAGTTCAGTGCACAGGACGGACAATAGCCAAGCCAAGCGACAGAAAGATAGAGATGGCGGATAAAAAACAAAAGAGGAAAACGTCTGCGGAACAAAAGAAGGCTTAAGGCAAGAAGTAGGTAAATATCGGATCAGCTTTCCAGCGCTGGAGAGAACTCAAGGAGCGGAAGGCCTGCGATCGGACGCCGAGGTTGCTTTGTTTCTTCTCGGTAACACCGTGTCTGTGCCGCAACAGCTAAAGTCTGTCTAGTACACTGGACGCGACAAAGCGACCATTGAAAATCATTTTAAATTTGTGTCAATACGTCATGAATAGAACGCAGCAGCAGTTTTCTGTCGGGGATTTGTCGTGTTATGTAGCACTGGTGTAGACAGCATCACTGATTATAATGAGTTCTATAGTATTTTGTCGCGCCGCTCGCGTCTGATGTAGACACGGTGTAACATTGGTTGTGCTTTGTTTCACAGAATTAATAGTTGCGTGGGTTGCGTACGTATGTGTGGGGCGCAGCTATCAAAATAGGGGCGAGACCCTTTTGGGGTAGGGGTGTGTTTGTTTTGGTGATTTCAAATGTCAACATTGGCTACCAGAAATCGCTTACCCCACCTTTAAAGGTGAAGAGTGTAAAAAGACTTTGCTGGTTTCTAGCTGACCAGATTTACTTTCTTAATTCACATTCCCGTCTTATCGTGGATGATTTATCTGTTAAAACTGTTGCAGATAAAAAATTCAGCATTTACAATCGTTCATTAAAATGTAGTAATTTACTCTGTCTCTAAAACCACTTTTCTTTTTGACTGACATCACCTAAACCTCCAGTCAATTCTTTAATGATAAAAGTCCCATCCTACATTTTTTCATAGTATTTAACTTTAAAACATGTCAGAAAATGATGATGGAAGGGGCAAGTTGGAATTTAGGAATGTTCATTATTTTTGCAATTCTGTTAGGTGCTGCTAATGCGTATAAATTACACTCTTCAACTTTAGCGTTTCTTAGTCCATTGAGTGGTCAAAAATTATCATCTTCAGTTGTTATTGTCAGCTTTCAATGATAAGAGTGCTGCGGATAAAAATGTCTGGTAAATGTCAAAATATAAATGTAAATCTGTAGGTTGAAGCACATTTCTTTTTTTCTTGGTTTCTGTCTCTAACATTTAAAATGCATTATTAAAGGATTGAATTGATAGTTTATACATTTAGAGTAAAATGTTTAGAGTTCAAAAAAGTTGTTCCAAAAAGCTTGTGGTTCAAAAATGTGTTTCTTTGCTAAGACTTCTCAAAAACTTCTCAAATTGGCATATTTGTCTATTTAAAATCACAGAGAAAAGTTGATTGCTTTGCCAGCCCCTATTAAAACAAAAAATGCTTACAATTGTTTATAATAGTGTTTTGTATTTTATTTTAAATTAAACTATTTCTTAAATCTTAAATATGTTATTTTATATTTAATTTTTGATATATGTTTATGCACTATATGTTTATTAAAATACTTAAACATTATTACTTTTTAGAGTTAAAAATACTCAATACTTTAATTTTAATAATTGTTTTAAGAAGCGGATATGATCTTTAATTATGCATTCTTAACTTATAATTATTCCATAAAATGCCCATAAAAGCCACTAGCATCTTCAGTGCTCATCCGCTTTATTTGTATCTGTATATTTGGTCCCACAGGTTTGTAACAGAGTTTATAAAGATAGGCAATGTATCAGCTCTCCGCACATTCAGGGTACTCAGAGCTTTGAAAACTATTTCAGTAATTCCAGGTAAGCAGAGAACGCGATTAGATGTACGACCTCTGTGTGACCTTTCAACCCGACTGCAACCCTGTGTCTCGACCTTCCTGTGTGTTGTATGTCTGGCAGTGTTTGATTTCCCACCCTCCATGTTTCAGATATGTAACAGAGTTTGTGGATCTGGGTAGTGTGTCCGCCCTGCGAGCGTTCAGAGTTCTTCGAGCCCTGAAAACTATATCGGTCATCCCAGGTGAGAGTTAGGGCAAAGGTCAGGGTCACAGATGCTGACACTGCTTTCTTCAAGCATGTCATGTTCTTCTTTAAGTGCTTAAATAAGCATTTTTTTCAAACATTTTCCAGTTTTCTTTTTCAGGTGTTCTTGCTTTAATTTATGATTTGATGGTTGCACGCAAAAAACAAACAAGCAGTGATGTCTGATTCACATTGAAGAAGTCAATTCTTTTTAATCAGTAGGTCAAAAACTCACAAATCTTGAAATGTATCAGTTTCAATCTATGAAGCGACACCTTGAAATGCAGTCATTACTTTTGTCATATGCAGTTTGAGAACGGTTTCATTTATGTGTGCTTACGAGACTTAAATGGTTTACTAGTAAAAGTACTACAAAAGCAATAGTTCACCCAAAAATTAAAATCTGCTGAAAAATGTACTCATCCTCTGGCCATTCAAGATGTGGATCAGTTTGTTTCTTCATCTGACCAGATTTGGAGAAATGTAGCATTGCATCACTTGCTCACCAATGGATCCTCTGCAGTGAATGGGTGCCGTCAGAATGAGAGTCCAAACAGCTGATAAAAACATCACAGTAATCCACTTTTTTTTTTTACACACAAACGTGCAGCTTTTCACTCTACTGCTCTGATAAAGAAACTAATTCATCTACATCTTGGATGGCCTGAGAATGAGTACATTTTCAGCAAATTTTCTTTTTTTAGTGAACTATTCCTTTAACGATCACTGTAATGTGTTATTGAAATCGGACCTAGATTCGTTATGGGCGAGTGTTTGCTGTTTTTGTTTCTCCTCTCCTTTTGTGATGAGTTTGTTTGTACTGTAGCCGTCTTGCATGTCTTTAGCAGTGATGTGCATGTGATACATGAAAAACTACTGTGAACTTTATCCTGAAACATTCAGAGATTTCCTCTTGTAGCATTAAAAACATATCAGTGTTAACATAATCATATAAATAAAAAACACTATTTAAATACATTCAGGGTCCAAAATTAATGTAATGCATTAAATACAAAGTGCTGTTACATGATTTAAGTTGAATTGTAAAAATAATAGCCTGACCCTTGATGATGTGTTATTAGTGAAATAAATCATAAACTGAAGGAATACATCTGTCATGACTTGCACATCTTCAAATGGCTAAATTTGGCAAAACAAGGAGTCTTCTCACATGAAGAGTCTCTCGTATGTTGTCACAATGACCTGCGCTTTTTGTCATAAATATACATGAAAACAAAGTCAGAATAAAATACTTGAATTGAATTTTGGACCCTGATTACATCAGTGTTAAGTTGGAAAGTGACAAGGTTTACTCTGTTTTGCACAGGGCTGAAAACAATCGTTGGAGCTCTGATCCAGTCAGTGAAGAAGCTGTCAGATGTGATGATCTTGACTCTTTTTTGCCTGAGCGTCTTTGCTTTGGTCGGACTGCAGCTGTTCATGGGAGTTCTAAAACACAAATGTGTGCTCCAGCCATCCAATCACAACTTAACTTATTATATTGTTAACAAGACAGAGGTGTGTTACCTAACACCCGAATGCAAGGATTATATTAACAATCAGAGTAAGTTCATTTTCATTGTTTTGCTGAATGGAATGGAATTCAGAATCTGATGCAGCTGCACTATTTATGTAACGATTATCAACATTTGCGTTTTGTTGTGAAAACTCAAATAATCATGCAATTAATTTTAGTCATATTAGAAGTACATGCAGCTGAAAATATGTTAGTGCACAATAAAAGAATATGCAGTAAGCATGCAGATATTAAACTATGCAAAACCCTCACATGCTTTCATGCACCCAAAGGCAATTAATAGAAAACAAAAACTTGTGTTTATTTGATTTTTTTTTGTTTTTTAACACAACATAGAGAAACAAAATAACAAATTGAATTAAACAAGGCACAAAAACAATGTTGGACCAAGGTTTCCAACAAAAAGTGTAACTGTTGGTAAACATGAATTTTGCTCCATCCATACATGCATCAGTACATCCATAAATGCATCCATACATTTATCCACCAATGCATACATGCATCCATGCGTTTCAGCAGAAAGCCATATACAATTATATAAATGAATGACTGTACAACACTAATTTACTTATTGTATTAGTGATTTAGAAATGGTACAGAACATTGAAATCATATATTATTGCTGTATGTGACAAGTTATTGCAAATAATATGGGTATCACAACATCGCGTAATCCAAAGAGACTAGAGGTTTTAGAACACCTGAAAACTTTCGATCAGGGCCTATATATAAAGGCAGTGAAGAGTGACAGGTCCAGTATACTAATTACAAGTATTTGTGTGTGTGTGTGCATGTTTATGTGGTTTATGAGGACACAAATTTGTATAATAACATGGGTATGACATAGGTATTACAACGAGAAGGTGATTTATGAGGACATTTTCAATGTCCCCGTAATTCAAAAGGCTTATAAATAATTCAGAATGAGTTTTTTTGAAAATCTAAAAATGCAGAAAGTCTCCTGTGAGGGGTAGGGTTGGTGTACACTCTTAAAAATAAAGGTGCTTCAAAAGGTTCTTCGAGCGATGCCATAGAAGAACCATTTTTGGTTCCACAAAGAACCATTCAGTCAAAGGTTATTTAAAGAACCATCTCTTTCTCAATTTTTTTTATAATCTGAAGAACCTTCTTTCTCCTCAAATAACCTTTTGTGAAACAGAAAGGTTCTTCAGATGTTAAAGGTTCTTTATGGAACCATTTAGACAAAAAGGTTCTTCTATGGCATCGTGAAGCACCTTTATTTTTAAGAGTGTAGGGCAATAGAAAATACGGGTTGTACAGTATAAAAACCGTTACGCCTATGGAGAGTCCCCATAAACCATAAAAACAAACTTGTGTGTGTGTGTGTGTGTGTGTGTGTGTGTGTGTGTGTATGTGACTCTGTGACCCACTGCCGACAGCCAGCTGGTCTCATTCAGCATTAGGACTTTACATTAGCTCCCAGCAATGAAAAACCTTTTTGAGAGAAAGAGGAAGAGGAATTCTACCTTGTTCATAGGGGTGTGAAATATGATATCCATTGGAAAGTACTTTAGCGGGATGGGGGAAAGCTATCATAGGAGTGAGGTAATCTGGACCGCTGCTTGCTGAGGACAGTGCCTTCCACATGTACTATTATTCTGGTACATACACAAATTCTGCTGGCATTTTGACATTTCACTCATTTGCATGGGGCTTGGCCCTGCTCCATTAAAAAAAAAAAAAACATGTCCCATTTAATTCGATGGGTCAGAGAGAGGATGGAAAATGGTCAGTCTGTTTTCTGGTCTTTTCTGGTGTTAATGTATGACAATTTACTTCAATATTTTTTTGGTGCCAAAAATGGACCAATAAGAAAATTGTCATTTATTAAGGGACATTTATTGCCCAAAACATGAAGAAATGGTCCTTGTTAATTTTTTTTTGTGTGCAATAAATAAATAAATAAAAATTACATATAAAATACATTAACAGATGAAGAATATTAAATGCAAAAATGAAGAAAATAGTAATATATTAAGAACTTTTTCTTTGCGAATGGATCAGTCTTAATAGCATCATTGGCCCATTTTCTGCACGCAAACATGGAGAAATGGTCATATGTTAATTTTTAGTGGGGGAAAAAGTACCAGTTCAGTGAATCCATTTTATTGTGTATATATATATATTATATATATATATATATCTATAAATTTAAAATATGACATGGCCTATAATGAACTGAATAAACTCATGGGTTATAGTACAAACCAACTAATACACCTTAACTTTATATAAGTTCTATTATGAATAGTATTCTTCTTTTTCCTGTAGGTAACCATTATATCCCAACAGGAAAGAAAGATGCTCTGATCTGTGGGAAAAGTAGTGATGCTGGGTAAGCTATGTGTATTGAATTATTTCATAAACCTTGGCATTATCTTCCCTTCAAACATCATTCGCCAAGAGCAGTTACACGTTTTATGTTATGTTGCATGGTGAGTTTTTGACAATTGCTGTCTCACACGTGTTCATTTCAGGCAGTGTCCAGAAAATTATTTATGTATTAAAGCAACTCCCAATCCAGATTATGGTTACACAAGCTTTGATTCCTTTGGCTGGGCCTTCCTTTCCTTATTCAGACTGATGACTCAAGACTACTGGGAGAATCTTTACCAACAGGTGCGTGTTTTGTTTGTCTACGTAGAGGAAAACAAATTTGTATTATTATTTTTCTTTTTTGTAACACAAAAGATGTTTTGCAGACTGTTTGTGCAGTTTCTTCTCCGATCTGTTCTTCACAAAATCAGTCATATGATTTAGAATGTAGTCATATAGACTATTCTATGGTATTTTTATAGTGTTTTTTGTCATTTATAAAGTCCCCATCCACTTTCATTGTTAGGAAAAGAAGATAATCATGCTGGAATGACACAAATAGCTTCCTATGTTTATTCGACACTAATTGTGGATTTTTCTTGCAGACTCTTCGGGCCGCAGGAAAAAGCTACATGATTTTTTTCGTGCTGGTCATTTTCTTGGGATCCTTCTACCTGGTGAACCTGATCCTGGCTGTGGTTGCCATGGCATATGATGAACAAAATCAAGCCACTATTGATGAGGCTTTGAAGAAAGAGGAGGAGTTTAATGCCATGCTCCAGCAGCTGATGAGACAGGAGGAGGAAGCTCAGGTCTGTTGGGTGTTTTTATTAAAACGGGGTATGAATACCATGCACATGGTAGCGTACAGCGCCATCAATGCCAAAGTCACGGGTTTGATTCTTGGGAAAATGCATGCATCACTAGTAGAATGTATTCCTTCAAAGCATTTCAAATGCATGAATGTAAATGCGGTAAACCTTTACAAACTGCATAAGTATAATCTGTTGCATGATTGCTTGGCAGGCTGCGGCTGAAGCGTCCAAGTGTGATGGGCTCAGTGGAGAAAAGACGGACTCTTCCTCGGACGCCTCCAAACTCAGTTCCAAAAGTGCCAAAGAAAGACGCAACCGCAGGAAAAAGAGACAGCGTCAGGGGGAAGGTGAGAAAGAGGAGGATTCGAACATAGAGGGAAATGATAGAAAGGCCAGCTTCCGTTTTACAGCTGATGGAAAAATCCGGCGCTCACGTGAAAGGACTTGCACGTCTCCACATCAGGTTAGAAAAAAATCTCATCTGCTGTGTGGTTTTATCATTTGATGCTTATTTTACCAATAAGGAAATGTCATTTGCTTAAATATAGAAGACAACCGTCATATCAGTGTTTGTGAAATCAGAATAATTATGGAAATGTCTTATTACTTACATGTGATATTATTACAGTTTTAGAATAGTACTGCAAAGACAAACTTTGACATTTTTTGATAAATGAAGAATGAGGTTTGAAAGGTGTACAGGAATGATAAATAGATGGGTCTAATTTACATATCTGATTCATGATTTAGAGATGATACTGAACATTAAATATATTATTGATAGACAGATAGAAAGCTTCTACATTATTCAGCATTAAAAATTAATTTTATTTGATTCTGCCACCCTCATTCTCTGCTTGACTCAAATCTAAATTATGTTCTCCTCCTCGTTCGTAACAAATCCATGGATTTTTAAAAAACTTCATCTCAACTTCATCAAAACTAAAGACATCTATCAACTTTTATTTATTTTTCATATTCTCACATTGTCATCTTTCTCCTACGTCATTGTTCTTTTTCATATTCAGCATAATCATCAACATCATCTTCATCAAGATATTCATGATTTTTGCCAATTTTGTTCTGTTCTGCCGTTGCTTGTCCAGTTGATCTGTTGCTAGACTCATAATTTTCTTTAAAATGTTTAGATTAGATTTTATGTTATTCTTATGTGGGCTGAAATTTTGAATTGCAAAGCATCACTATCTGCCATTTTTCTTTAAAGAAATTGCTAAACTATGTAATTGCATGACTAAAAACTACAATTAAATACACAGATTGCAATTACAATATTTTTGGATCATTACTGTAAAATTAACAAATTAATTTAAAAACACAGGATTTCCATGAACTTACACTAATAATCACTCCACATCACAGCTATAGAGATAATGACACAGAGGAACAAAATCACTAGAATCATTTTTTTTTCCAAATCATAAATAATAAAAACATTGACAAACAAACAATTACCATGCATTGGTGTGGATGCCTATGTAGTTATTGCTATAGTTATGTATGATAATAAGGTGGACAGTTGGATCGGCAAATTGTTAAAAGTTGTAAATTGGGATATCTTCCATCGGTTAGTCAGGTTACATCCTCATATGCCTTAATTTGTTTGGCAGTGTATTTGTAAGGCTCTTTTCTCTCCTCAGTCCCCTCTGAGTTTTCAGGGTTCAATCCACACCCCACGTCGGGACAGCAAAGGTAGCATCTTCAGCTTCCGCAGGCGTGTGCATTCAGAAAACAACTACGCTGACGACGAGCAAAGCATGTGTGAGGAGACGGGCAGCCGAAGAGACTCTCTGTTTCTACCCTCTCGATCCGAGCGGCTTTACAGCACTCTTAGCAAAAGCAGTCTGACGCCGCGTATATTGTTGCCGTCTAATGGAAAAGTACGGTACGTGGTTGACAGCAATGGCATGGTGATAGTGTCGGGCGGAGCGTCTTCACCCAACTCGCCCTCTGGAATACTGACGCCGGAGGTGTCCAGAAAAAGAGCCATGTTTGACGACACTTGCGTAAGCACATATAATGCATGTGCTGATGCTGTGGTGCTATGCTTTGTTTTAAACTGCACATTTTTATTATCATTCTCTCTCTATTAGGGGTCCAAGCACTGAAGGTGTCGGAACCCTATTGTATTTGTACTGATTATTTTCGTCTTCTTATCACTATTCTTTTTCTGTCCTAAAAGTGTCTGGCCAGCCAAAAACGTAAGTCCTAGAAACACCAAATTTGGCAGGATGGTCCCAAATCTCCTCCACTCAGGTGCATGCAGACCCCGGTTGGACCATAGGTGGTGCTATAATCAGTACTTTTAATTTTTTTCTCATATCTCCGCAACCATAAATGTTAAAATAAAAAAAATGTATCTGAGACAAACTGAACAAAACGTACTGTATATCTTGGTTCCCTTTTAAGGGAACTTCGAACTGCGTCCTCTAGTGGTCGCTATGGGGAACGCCTCGCCGGCCCGGGTCTGAGCATACATTGACAAAATCACCAACAACACGTTGCCGTCCGACAGCCCTTACGTCACTACAGGTGTGACTTACAGTATACATAGGCGCCGGGAGAACACATCATTCTCTTCTTCAATCTTCCACGGGTGACTGTTTTGTTTTAAGGCGTCATTTTCCGGCAGGCTTTGTACACTTTCTAAAATCCACACTGTGGTAAGTTCGCATGCTAGTACTTTGCGTTCTTTCTAAAATCCTGTATGGTGAGGGCTTCGCGCGGCAGCTTCGTGCCCTTTCTTGAGCTGGTTAAGCCCCGGTTCCACTCCACCTATGTATCCTCCGGATACCCACTTTTAACAGGGTGTTGCTACTAGGGGTCTGTTGAGACAGTTCCTTTCAGACCTTATTCAAGAGCAAGCGGTAGCCCCAGTGTGACAGGCCAAGACTTAGTATGATTCTAGGCTCTTGGTTGTATTCCCTTAAAGGAATCTATTCCTATTCCAAGCCTTGAGCTCTACTCCGGGCCCAGGAGTCTGGCCCTAAAAGGTAAGTATTTTGGGGTATGTAGCCAAGGCCTTTGGCCATAGGGGATAATGTCACTGATAGCCATCCTAACATCCCTGGGGCAACTCCCATGGCTATGGTAGAGTTGGTACTTTGTGCTCGCCATGGTTTCTGGCATGCACTCCCCTCACCATGGTGGCGTGGGTATACCGTTACCCATAGCGACCCCTAGAGACGCAGTTCGAAGTTCCACGAAAGGCAACGTCTCAGGTTACATATGTAACCATGGTTCCCTGAGTAGGGAACGAGACACTGTGTCCTCTAGGTTTCCTGCCATGCTTCAGATGAAGAAGTGGATGATGTGTTCTCCCGGCGCCTATTTATACTATAGTCACACCGGTAGTGATGTCATGGGCTGTCGCCAGCCAACGTGTTTGTTTTTTTTTTTTTGTTGGTGTTTTTATAAACCTACTTTTTCAAACTCATTTGTCCAGTTAATGCCAAATTTTGTATGTATCATCTAGAGACCCTGTTGACAAAAAGTTATCAAAAGAATGTGGATTCATCAAATGGAAGATATAATTTAATAAGTGTATGGAGCCATGGCTACAAAATTAATTGGCTTATGTCTTCTAAACGGTTTGACTAATTAAAATTATTTTGATAACTTTTTGTCATTATTGTCTATAGATGATGCATGCACAATTTCATGAGAATCAGTCCAATGGTTTAAGAGGAAATCTAAAAAGAATTATTTTCCAACTCAAAATTGTCGACGAACACGTTGTACTAATGTTGTTCACTAGAGGGAATCACAGGATAAGAAATCTATTTTTTTCTATCCGTTTCCATCACTCTGAATAACGAATAAATAATTTTTACAGAGGTAAAAAAACAAAAAACAAACCTATGCTTCATATCCTTAGGCATATTTTTGTCAATAGTTTACTTTACATTTAAATTTACCAATTGATGTCTGTGGTTCACATAGACAATACTCACAGAAGATATCTGATAACTGACATAGTGTATGCAGATTTTTTTGAGGGTTTCAGCAATTTCTCAGGGATCAACTGTTAATGTGAATGACACATGAATGCTCATAAATTGAAATCTGTATAAATGGTTCAGAATAATGACTTGTAGTAAACAAGATGCAAAAAATATTATATTTCAAAGTTTCATATGGATGAATAAACTTTATCAGTTTGCAAAAGAATATGTGATCACTAAAACATTTCAAGATCATCAAAGGTTACCTTTGTTTTAGTATGTCAAAATGATATAAAAAATTTGTCAAGCTGCATGACATGACTTTATTTATTGCTGTCCAGTTAAAATGAAAAGTTGCCTCTTTTTATTGCAGTAGCCTAAATATTGCTGCCTTCAAGTGTACTTATGCCAAACTTCATGAATTTCTGATGCACTGGGTCATCGTTTAAAATCGCATCGTTTAAAATCTGTGTAAATGGTTCAATAGATTTACTATGCATAACATTCATTATAGTTTCATAGTTTCAAGTTTAATAAAGGCTAAAACAATCTAAGTCTAATCAGTTTCCAAAGAAATCTGTGATCTCCAAAATACCTTCATATATATATATATATATATACACAAATTCGGGTCCACTGTCCATGTCAAGTTATTACATCAGTTTGATTTGCATATTTGACATGTTTTTTTAGGTAAATTTTGATGTCAGTTTGATGTGTTTTCAACATTAATTGCCCACTGGGTTGTGCTTGGACCCCGATGATTGCCGCTTGCGGCTATATTTTGACATGAATCTGTGCACGTTTTTTTTTTCTTCTTTTTGGCTAACTTTGGGTGAAAATCTGAAGAATTCTGTGAGATGAATTTAAATATGTAAAAAAAAAAAAGCTGCATACTCAAATGCAAAATATATATTTAAAAATAAAAAAACATGAAATGGCAGGGAACTTATGAGTGATCAGATTCACATTCTGCAGAAATCTGCAGAGATTTCTGTGGAAGTTCATTGCATGCAGATTCTGAGTGTGAGCTTGCAAATCAAGTTGTGACAATAAACTATTTTTAATTGTTTTCCAGGATGACAGCATATCATCAGCATGTAAAGACATAAAATGGGCAATATTAAAGTTACTGCAACTAATATATATTTTGGAAATCGATGAATTTGTCAATTATTTGTTCAATTAATCAATTAATCATTAAAAAAGCTAAATACACATTATATCCAGCTTTTGATTCAAAGCTTGTTCAAGCATGTGTTTAAAGCATGTTACTCTGCATAATGTCTTTTAAAAAAAAAGGTACATTTTTTTACAACTTTTTAAAACCTATTATAAAATATCTAAGTATAATTATTATCGTATCTATAAGCATTTCATTGTATTGTATAAACATTTACAATGTCTTAATATTTTTAATATGTACTAATATGTACTACTAGTGGCATTTAGCACAAACAAAGGCATTCACAAAGTGGTTAAAATGTCCAGAAGGAAATAGCAGTGTTTGCAAGGCAGCAAAAGAATTGTGGTAAACGAAGGAAATTGAAATATAATGATAGCTATAAAATACATTAAATGAAACATGCAAGACCTTTTAGTAGGATCCCCCCAAAATCAGAAGTTTATCAAAAATAAGATGTTATGTTTCAAGACATGTTTTGTAAATTATTTTGTTTTTAATTAAATATTTGTAATTTATTTTTTGCCAAATTTATGCCACATTTCTTGAGAAATATCAGTCCAAGATGTTTTACAGGTTGCCTGAATTCATTGAGTTGAATACAAGAATGATTGACAAATAGCAATAGATTGCTGCATTACAAACACTAATGAAGCACCATCGTAACATTTGTTGATGTATTTGCTGTTGATTTAATCCCTTTACAGTATGACACAGATGAAGAATCTCGACGCCGATGTGATTCAAGGAGCTATTCAAAGGCTTTTCTATATGACCAGTCAGCGAGACAGCGAGCTTTGAGCATCGCAAGTGTCAGCAACAACCCTACTGACTGTAAGAAACCCTAAATGCCAAACACACTTAGGGGCTGTTCACACAGAATGCGTTTTTATTTTGAAAAACGTGAGACTCTGGCAGTGGAATGGGGGGAAAATGCAAAGTCTTGTGATGCAAAGTTGAAATTATTCTTATTAAGGAAAAGTAGTGTATTCTGTGTGAACAGCCCCTTACAAGAAACTCAATGTGAGATACTGTATATTTGTTGGATTTGTCTCTGTACTTTTAAAGAAATAGTTTTATTCAGTTGTTATCATGTACTCACCTACATGTTGTTTCAAACCTAAATGACTTTTATTGCCTTGTAGCACAAAAGTTTTCAATATCTTCTCAATACAGGACAATCTTTTATAATAAAATGAGGGCCGAGGCTGTCAAGCTTTAAAAAATACAAAAGAACCATAAAAATCTCATAAATATTTTTCATATGACATTTTCCCAATATTTAAAGTCATATGATACCTTTGTTTGAGTAATAGACCGAAAACTAATGATGCTTTTATTGTCTTCTTGAAGTTTGACAGCCTCATTTCTCATTGACTTTCATAGTGGCCCTTTTTATTTTTCACAGAAGAAAGATGAACTGTTCTTTTAATCAAGTGCTTGTTTGCTCATTTCTGTTTGTTACAAATGTTGCCAAAATTCATACTAGTTCACATACAGCTTTCAGATTGTCTTTATTTTTATTTTCACGCGGCAGCGTCGGAGGTCTGGAAACAGAAGTGTGTGGAGTTCTGGTTCAAGTTTGCCGAGGATTATCTGATTTGGGATTGCAGTCCCACATGGCTGAAGATAAAGAAAATTGTCCACATGGTTGTGATGGACCCCTTTGCAGACCTGTTTATCACCATTTGCATAGTGATAAACACAGTATTCATGGCCATGGAGTATTATCCCATGCAAAATGACTATGTTTACATGCTTTCAACTGCCAATGTGGTAAGAAGATTTGTAGCAGCATTTTAATGACTATGAAATGCCCTCATGTACAATATTTTGAGGCTTGTTCTGTTATTCTAGAAAGAGTTACTGTTATTAGTGTGCAACCCCACTGAAATGGAGGAGTGTGAATTTACTAATTAAATTTATATATGAAAGTATATATAAGACACTTTATTTGTATATATGTTTTCTCATAAATGATTGATAAAAGTGATCAAGAAATCCACATATGTAATCAAATTTAGTTAGTAGACAGCTCTAGTTTTTTAAAAATACTTTTAATAGGGTGACTGAAATCCTATTTTTCCAGGAAATATCCTGGCCAGGATTTCTAAATTGTCTAAAACAGCGGTTCTTAATCCTGGTGCTTGGGACCCCCAGCTCTGCATATTTTGCATGTCTCTCTTGGTTAACACACCTGATTCAAATCATCGGCTCATTAGAAGAGAGCTCCATGAATGAACTCTGTTCCAATTGATCCCTACACAGTGTTCACTGCTCCCTACTCCCGCCCGAAAATCGGCTAAAGGTACTTCCTTAAGAAACAAGTATTTACTCTCAACCACGGCCTCACGTCTTCCCACACAGCCAAAACGTTGAGGTTATTTACGTAATCATTGAGATTTGCATTATCCACGTCTTCGCTCACTTTAATGCCCTTTAATTGGAACATATCCTTTTGAATAATATCCTGTGATGTCCACTTCGCAGGGCACTTACGGTCGAATGGAACAAATATCTGAAGCGATAAGAGAAACATACAAACTGGTGCAAAGGCGGGAGGTCATGAGACCGGATTAAGAACCGTCTGTTTCGTCAATTTAGAAACTCCCAGCCAGAGGACATGTCTGGGAAAAAGAGGACGAGTGGTCCCTCTACTTTTATGTTGTTCATTTTAAAAAGTTTTAATTGTCGTCTTACCTACAGGTTTTCATAGGTACAATTTATTTATATACAAAACAAAGTGTTAAAATGTTATCATAAATGATTGCTAAACGTTAATGACTAATCAACATATGTAAAGATTTAATTACACATTTAGTCAGTAGATGGCTCTAGTTTTAAAAAAAAAAAAAGTCAAAAAAAAAAAGTTTTTTAATTGTTCCTTGCCTTCAGGTTTTCATAGGTATCTTTGCAGCAGAAATGATATTCAAGATCATTGCGTTGGACCCGTACACTTACTTTCAGGAAGGCTGGAATATCTTCGACAGCATCATAGTCACACTGAGTCTGCTGGAACTTTGTTTGGCAAATGTGGTGTCTGGAATTGGTTTTCTTAGGCCATTCAGACTGGTAAGAGTATCCCACTGTCATGCTTTACACCTAATGGCTCTAAAATCTATATAAATGCATATAAGATGTGCTTTACTATACGTAATGTTGTCTTCAAAGTTACCTTCTCTTGGCCAAGCAATGCATTTTTATATTTGTTAGCATATTACATTTAAAATTTTCTTGAGAGAAATGTTGTTGGGGAAGTCGTGGCCTAATGGTTAGAGAGTCGGACTCGAAATCAAAGGTTGTGGGTTCGAGTCTTGAACCAGCAGGGATTGTAGGTTGGGGGAGTGAATGTGCAGCGCTCTCTCCAGCCTTCAATACCACGACTGAGGTGCCCTTGAGCAAGGCACCGAACCCCCACTGCTCCCCGGGCGCCGCAGCAAAAAATGGCTGCCCAGTGTGTGTGTGTTCACTGCTGTGTGTGTGCACTTTGGATGGGATAAATGCAGAGCACTAATTCCGAGTATGGGTTGCCTTTCGTCACTTATAAGTATACTTGGGAAGTTAACATGAATACTTTTGGGAATTTGACATGCAATATATATATATATATATTAAATAATTGAAAAAATCCATAATTCATAACGAAACACTACAAAACTTGCATCCTCTAGTTCCCCAATGCAACCCCTAAAGGACGCAGTGTTCGTTTCCCTTCTCAGGGAACCATGGTTACAAACGTAACCCGAGACGTTCCCTTTCAAGGAACTTCGAACTGCGTCCTCTAGGAGTCGCTATGGGGAAACCTAGAGGACGCAGTTCCACGTTCACTGTCTCAGGGAACCGGTTACATAAGTAACCTGAGACGTTTTATTTATAGAAATACAAGTGAGATTTGCTGAAGTTATTTAATTATTATTTTTTTAAAGATTAACTTTGAATCAGATTAGATGACATTAAAGCAGCATATCATCTTGACCACTATCTTTTTTTTTAATCCTATATTGTGTATCTCTACTTGCCCATACTAATCTTTTATGCCCCTTATTGTCACAGCTGAGAGTCTTCAAACTAGCTAAGTCCTGGCCGACTCTGAACATGCTAATCAAGATCATTGGCAACTCACTAGGCGCCTTGAGCAACCTGACACTTGTGCTGGCCATCATCGTCTTCATCTTCGCCGTGGTGGGCATGCAACTGTTCGGGAAGAACTACCGTGACTGTGTGTGTAAGATTTCTGAGGATTGCACGCTTCCTCGCTGGCACATGTACGATTTCTTCCACTCGTTCCTGATCGTCTTCAGGGTTTTGTGTGGAGAGTGGATCGAGACCATGTGGGACTGCATGCAAGTGTCGGGACAGCCCTTGTGCTTAATTGTGTTCATGATGGTCATGGTCATTGGAAATCTGGTGGTATGTAAAGTTACTTCTAAAAAATGAACTCTAAAAAAATCTGAATTGTGTCAACATGTAATTGGTTTCTTCCCAATTTTGTAGGTTCTGAACCTGTTCCTCGCTCTGCTGCTCAGCTCATTCAGTGCCGACAACCTCGCAGCCCCTGATGATGAGGGCGAAAAGAACAACCTGCAGATAGCGGTTGGTCGAATCAGGAAAGGTGTTGCTTTAGTTAAGGCCTGCCTTCAGAATTTCTTCCGGAGCGGCTGTTTAAGAAGGAGGAAGCCGAAAAAGAAAACCGTAGATGGGAACACGATCGGGAGAAACTGCAAGGGAATAAATGATAACTCCAACCACACCACACTAGAGCTGGTTAAAGGCACTGGAGGAACAGACATGGATAGTGACACTGAGAATTATATCAGCAACCCAAGCTTGGATGTCAGGGTCCCGATCGCTGATGAGGAGTCTGATTTTGAGTGCCTCAACACTGAGGATTTCAGTAGCTTTTCTTCAGACCTAGAGGATAAAGAGGTAAGCTTGCGGTTTTTAACTTTTTTTTTCAAACACCAGGAAAATGGGTGGATATGAAGCCCCCTTTACATAGACATTTGAACCCATGCGTCCTTAGGAACATTTTTGTCTTTTTTTATGTAATTTTATTAAAAAAATATTTAAAAAATTACAAACAAAAAAACAATTAAGTAAACAAAATGGCATTTAAAGCGTAAAATCCTGAAACTGAATGCATTTTTGGTAGTTATGATCTGGACTGATATTGGTAAAACAATCTATGTCAGTGAAAGCAGAAAAATATATTACTAAATAATATTTAATTATGTTTTTTTTTAATTGCTTTTTTTAAATTGACACACAAGGGTTAAGCCAGATTGCATCGAGATCTTTGTTCTAATGCATCTTTAGTGGGTTTTGCTTACTGTTACCTGATCAAAAAGTGGAATTTATTGAAAATATTGTGGTCCTAAATTTTCTTGCATTTGTTGTCAAAACATACGTAAAAATTTTGCAATATTATAATTTAAAATAACTGTTTTCTAATTTAATATATTTTGAAATGTTATTTATTCCTGTGATCAAAGCGGAATTTTCAGCATCATTACTCCAGTCTTCAGTGTCACATGATCTTTCAGAAATCACTCTAATATGCTGATTTGTTGCTCAAGAAACTTTTTTTGTTATTATCAATGTTGAAAACAGTTGTGCTGCTTCATATTTCCGTAGAAACTATAATACATTGTGTCAAGATACTTTGATGAACGGAAAATTCAAAAGAACAGCATTTATATGAAGGAGAAATCTTTTGGTATATTATAAATTCCTTTACTGTCACTTTTAGTCAATTTAATGCATCCTTTCTGAATAAAAATATTAATTCAGTGGGTAGATTAAAAAATGTATATTACTGACCCAAAGTTTTGAGCGGTAGTGAATTATGTGAGAAGTTGTAGTACACAATGTAGTACATTACAGTTCATAATTCAGATTTTTTTTGTCATTTTAACAGACAGAGATAAGGTATATGGTTTTGCATTCCTTCTCTATGAGTATTCCCACAGTATAGTATGTTATTAGGGTTTAGAAGAGCTTGTGTTTGGGGAAAGAAATTAGATAAATGAGGTTCCAAGTTGTAATGTGGTGAAATTATTTGATAAATATTGGGATATCGTTCATTTAAATCAAGTGAGCAAATTGTGTGAGCAACATCCGACATGGCATTTCACTGAAATGATCAACATTTGTCTTTAGAATCCTAATGCATTTTTTTTATCTCAATGCATTTTATCTTGGATCCATTTACTCCTGGCTTTTGATATGGTCAAGTGCAATCCGATCGTGATCCGGTCATTGAAAATGCATTAATACCACAAGTAAAGGACCCTAAAGTCTGTTTGAGATCAGGCAAGTGGTTTTCCGACACCGCTTTCACAGATCCATTGAAATGGTGGTTGTGGAGTTTGTCTGAATTTTATTTGCCGCACAGTATGTATGACAGCAACGTACCCTAACTTGTGGGGAAAAAAACTGCTATTGGTGACATACTATATAATTTACATCTTTACATTCTCCAGGTTGGTGTAATGCAGTCATTCAGGGTAGATATCATATTTAATTTGTGTTGGCTTAAGGTTCTAGTACGGTGGCCGTTAGACTTGCATTTGCGTTTGTAATTTGTTATTTTGTTTTCAGAATTTTGATTTGCTTTGCACTTTACGGCCACCGTATTCTAGTCTAAATTTTTGCTGACATTTTTTTGCAATGTCAGAGTTACAGGTTTGATTTTGAGGGAATGGATGAACTTCTAAATATAATGCATACTTTCAGTGCAGTGTAAGTCACTCTAGATAAAAGCGTCTATCAAATGTAAATATCCCTGCATATCGACTTAATGATCGAACAATGGGACAAATACCTGAATAACAGTGCAAATGATGGCTTCTCCTGCAGACTCCAGTCCTTTGCTGTAGTTATTGTCACGTACATGGTGCCAGAAATGAAAGATTTTCAGTTGTGTCACTGAATTTGTCATTGGTGTAATCATGGTCAAGTTTTTTTTTTTTCCAGTAGGTTTAATTGGAGTTAAGTGCATTGTGGATTACATCAACATGCAGCTTGATCCATAATGGAAAAGAGGTCAGGGAATATCAGTCTTCAGATCGCATTATCTGCCATTTAAGTGCTGAGTGTGAATGTTAGCCTCATGATAACATGCTCATTTGCTTTCTGCTGAGAAACGAGGATGTGGCGGTCTGTGGTTTTGGCATATTACCGACTATATACTGATTGTTTTTTATGGCAATCTCTTTGAAGTTGTCCTAAAATGTCTACTGCTTCAGTTTTGTGAAGGGTGATATGTTTTCAGTTGAAACTCTGTTGCAAAAATCCAGTGAGCTGACTATGTAGGCAGCATTTTAAGGATTGTCAGGACAAATGATTGCATAACACTGCCTAACACAGGAAGCTGAATTACCATTTTAATTTATCATGTATCTACAATAATTCAGAACAATGAAATAATAGTTCACCCAAAAATCAACTTTTTCTGGATATTTACTCACCATCAGGTCATCCAATATGTAGATGAGGTTGTTTCTTTTTCAGAACAAATTTAGCATTACATCATTTGTTCACCAATGGATCCACTGCAGTGAATGGGTGCCGTCAAATGAGAGTCCAACAGCGTGATAAACACATCACAATACTTCCACACCACTCATCCACTACAATTAAAATATGGTGAAGTGAAAAACTGCATGTTTGTAGGAAGCAAATCCATCATAAAAGCATTTCAAACTATTGCTTCCGGCTACAATATGAGTCATCTAGCCATAATATTGCTTTCTCCAGTGGAAACGTTGACTTGCCTAAATCAGGAGAGAAATATGCACAGACTAAGCACTGTTTACAAGCAAAAGCAGTCTAAAACAGCACAAAAAGCATTGGTGAGGAAGTGATGTAATACTACATTTCTCCAAATCTGTTCAAAGAAGAAAAACCTCATATACATCTTGGATGGCATGAGGGTGAGCTAATTTGGGTGAACTAATTAATTGGAATAAATAAATCCAAATCCAAATGACCGATTCTGCCTCCTTATAATAACTCACAAAATGTTTACATTCACATACTTGCATAGAGTATAATCCATTCAAAAGACAGCATTAAATGTATCCTTTATGAAGAAGGCATTCCCATAATGCAACAGGCTCAGTGAGCTGGTAGATAAACCTGGTGAAATATTGATTGTAAATATAATAAACCAAATAATAAAAATACTTAAAAAGTTCTAAAAATATCTAAATAAAAAACACTATTTAATCCAATGTTTGTGTGCTATGTTACAGTTAGCCTAATCGGTTCTTCTGTGCACTTTGCATGTGGAACACAATTTTTTTCTGAGAGTGTTCTAGATCAGTAGCTTATGTGGTTGCATTTCAGATTTCAGTTAGCATCATAATGTAGGCAGCAGACAGCAAGGCAGCTCACTACGTTTTGGACCAGAGCCATGATCTCTGATTGATTGCCTCCTAGACCTCAACAGATGATTCTGTATTATTGCTCCCATTGATTTATCTGTCGTTTTAGCACTCTGACCAATCTTTTTACCTCCAGACAAGACAGTGAGTGTTTTTTCCTTGTTGTCTGTATCACTCCTTTAACGTGATCTGTCTTTGCAGCACTTCTGAGACGCTTTCAAGGTTTACAATCAGTGGAGACCTGTAAGACCTTTATAATATGCATCCCAACTAACCATAAAGACAGCTATTGTCATTAATGAAAAAGAAAATATTTGTACCTAATGGATTTTTTGTGCATTTCAAATCCTGCCATACCACTAATATCATTCTTATTCATCTTCAGTCATAGATAATGGTGTTAGTGTCCTATTTCAATCATTACGGTTACAGTAGATTTCAGGCCTCTCTGCAAATACATACAACCATCGAGAAATGGTTCTCGTTCGGCATAAAGTTAATTGGACAAGCATAATAAAGAATCCCAGAGTGCTTGACAACAGTGGATTGATTGAAGATTTTGTCTGAAAGCAACTTTACAAATACAGTAAACAGTAGCATTGTGCGAGCAATGCCAATGTCATGGGTTCAATTCACAAACTGCATAAGCTGATCAATTGCAAACTTTCAATCGCAGTGTAAATTGCTTTGGCGAAAAACGTTTTTGCCATAATGCAAACACGTACTTAGGCCAAACAAATCCCCATTATCGGTGAATTCCATGCATTTTTACTAAAGATCGAGTAGTTTCCAAACCAATTACATTAGTGCCCTGATGTTCAAATCATTAGACAGAAAATGTCTGGGGCCAAACAAACAAGGACTTGATCGCCAGACTTCTTGTTTGCGTATTAATTTCCATCATAGCCTCTTGCATCAGTGCCACAGCTGCATTTAATCTGAAGATCTAACAGATTTTTTTGCTTAGCAAATTCACCAGTGTACCTACGTCAGAAATCGTTTGGACCGACATGGCACTTGTGTCGGCGATTAAAGGGGTGTGCCCCCCGCCCCCCCCGTATGTCGGCCTATTGCCTACGGTAATGCATCACTAGTAAAGGATGGTTCACCCCAGAATATCTGAAACTTTCGCTGACAATGTGCACTAAACACCTGCATTGCTTACTCATGACATTGCTATTCATCTCCTTTGATGTGTTCAACGCTCCGACTTCCTTCTCTCTTTCTCCTACCACTGATCCATATAAATAACGATATTATATATTAGATTGGGACATAGTATAATTTATTATAGATATATATTAGATAATGAATAGACTCATTGGGGCTTCCTATCTGCTCGAAGTCTTGTTGTTATAGTTGGCAGTCATAGCTATAGCCCCAGCTGTCTTATTTTAGACTTCAAATTTTTTGGTTTTACTAAATTAGGAATTTTAAAGACTTCAGTCTTATTTTTTATTTTCAGGTTTAATTTAATTTGTTTTAGTAATTTTATGTTTTTTATAATTTTGTATCTCTATTTTTTTAGTGTTTGTTTAAACTATAGTATCTATAAAGTTACATTTTTAGAATTTAATTAACCCCATTTTGTTACTTTCTCATTACTAATCGTTTTTGGTGGTTTTAAGACTTTTTCAAGTTTCAAAATTTTTTTTATATTTTACTAAAAAAAAGCGAAAAAAATATATACCACAACAATGAGCTTTAATATTAATATAATGATTTTCAAATTTAGTCACCAATAACAACACTATCCCAGAAGATTCATTCAATCAGACGACCGCACGTCTGCCCCTATATACATATATAATACAGAAGTATATATAATATAGGTGTGGTCTGTCTTTTATTGGTTAAAGCCGTAGCGAGCTGATTTAAGTTGATAGTGAATGAGACGACGAATATTGTTACTGATATACTAAACCCATGATCGTCATTTATGACATGCGTACCTATGAGCTGCTATGAATGGTTGTAATATACTTCTGTAGAGCAGTGTGATTTCAACTTTTAACTTTCCAATGTTTGGACATAAATTCACAATAATCTTAAAATGTAGAATTAGTTTATCCAGATTCCCCAGAGCTTTTTGTCGTTTACGTTAATTTTACAGTTGTGTGGAAATACCTATACCCCGTATTTATTGCTATCACTAAGCATGAAGGGTTTTAACATCCGAGACATTCACACCAACAATCCTTACATCTCAGCCTTTTGCACATGACTCCGCTGAACGCCTTGACCTTCAGAACATGTGACACAATGTTTGAATCCATCGTGGCGACTGGAGCGTTGCCCTGTAACACCGTATTGATGTGTCTGTGCTGCTCTTGCAGAAGCTGTCTGATGTGGCTCCCAGCTCTTCGGAGGGCAGCACGGTGGACCTCAGACACTTCGGAAAAGATGGAGAAGATGCTTTGGACTTTGAACTTGAGGAATCTATGGCTCCAGATGCCTGTTTCACACCAGGTGATGCTACTAATAGTTTGTTCACTATAATAAGAACATAAAATGTATTCTTTGGCTTTCAACTCTTGCAAAAAAGTTCAGTATTATCAGTGGGAAATACCATTGGGCCGTGGGCCCAAAAAAGCATTTGGCACTTAAGTCGAGCTTAAAAAGTCTGAAGGGAAATGCATGTGTTGTTTTGTCAATGTTTCACTCAGCAAAGTGAAGACTTTCAGTACAGTTTGACATGAACATGAAAAGTAAAATAAATAGAAAATTTGCTGAAATTTCACTCATCCTCAGGCCATCTAAGATGTAGATCAGAACAGATTTGGAGAAATGTGCCTGCATCACTGCTTCCCAATGGATGCATCTTCAGTGAATGGGTGCCGCCCGTCAGAAGGAGTCCAAACGCTGATAACAACATCACAATATCCACAAGAACCCAGCCATCAGTTAACATCTTAAGCAATCCAAAAGCGCCTGCTTTAAAAAACTAAACAAATACAAAACTAAATCCTCATTATACTGTTTTAATTTTACAGCATTTGCTGCTGGCTAAAATAGAGCCCATACTCCATAATAATATCGCCTTCCATTTTCAAGTGAAAAAGGATTCCCTGTTGATCCTTTCACCTCAAACTCCACCAAAACTTATTTGTTCAGCACAGACTGGTTTGTACCGTTTTCACTGTAACCAGTTTCGATCTGTGCTTGGCTCTATCATGCCAGGACAATGCAATATTATTGATAAAAAGGACTCTTTAGGCAGTAAGTGCATATGTTTGAAATGTCCTTATCACTGGAATTTTTTTCTGTACAAACAGAGTTTTTTTGCTTCTCAAGACATGAACTGATTGGACAGCGAGGGGTTGTTGATTACTTGTGATTAATTGCTGGATTTTTATCACTGTTTGGACCCTCCATTCGGCGCGGCACACCCATTCACTGCAGAGCATCATTGGTGGGCAAGTTTCTGCATTGCTAATTTCTCCATCTGTTTGATAAAGAAACAAAGCTCATCTTCTTGTGGACCTAGGTGTCCCTTTTGTTCAATTGTCCCCAGTTTTTCGTCGTGGCTAGTGAGCTCCCTGACATTCTCCTTTAATGGTTGAAAATAGTTGCCGACCGCGGTCGAGGGTTCAGTTTGGATTCAATATCCAGTTACACTCAGTTTAGCCTGAAGTGACAATTTTCAACATAAAGCGAGGTCCGATTTTTCTAAAAACTGTGTTTTCGAATCTTGTTTTTTTCAGGTGATGGGGCCCGCGCAGTCCCGCGCGTCGGCCAGGTTCGCATTTCGGCTACAAGGGCATGTGACAGAAATGTGGCTGATCGCGACAGGGACATCGATAACATTGGGCACAGCTGTTTAGAGCTGCATCATCTTCATGATTCCAAAGGCTAGCAGTGCGGCTCTGGTGAGGAATTTTCAGGGGGTGGTTTCTGGGTGGCTGTCGTACATTGTGTCACTCAACAGCGAGTTGTAGACCTTAACCTTCCTTTTCAGAGAGCCTGGTCTCTCTTGAAAAGCTGTTGCTAAACCAGTTGTTCTAACAGCTGCTTGGAAATAGCACTTACTCGATACTAATCACCTGGCACATACAATAAGAGTTGGGGTTTTATTTACCCTGTTTTTCTAAATTTTAGGCCATTTATATCAATATATTTTTTCTTTTCACTCAACTTTTGCAGTCCTCTGTTTTCTTTCTAATCGGATATTCTTGTACATCTCAATGTTGGTTCAGGGCATTTGAGACATTTAACTTAACACACATGGAAACCTGTAAAGCCTCGGTACTGAATTGGCTGTGACAAAGTTTTCATACCCTACATCTTCATTCTGGAGATCTGCTTGAACACTAGTTGCGCTAGGGTTTGGCCAATACTTCACCAATCTCCTCTGATGCCTGGCGGGATTTTAACTTATCGGTTGATTCGACGTAGGTTCAGTTCCTTTTGCATTAATTTATAATGTCCCAATCTATTAGTCAGCAACGTACACCCTGCCGATCTGCAAAATGTTTATAATTTTTTTATACAAAAAAGAAGAGGGATCGATAAGAACCTTTTTTTTTTCATGCTGCCGCCCCTGAATAAAGGTATTTACATACAGATTCGTGACATATAGTCCACAAGAACCAAATAAGTTCACATTGCTTGATTTCTCTATTTTTTTGTTTAATACCCCAATCCACCAAACGACTGTTTTGGGTAAATTTTGCGCAATAGTCCGTCACTGATTTTGTTCGATAGTACTCCTTGACCCCGTGTTCTCAGAAACAATCCTCCAGGTCATTGCTGTCTTTTTGGCTTCCAGAGCTATTCTCGCCTGCATATTTGAACCCCTTTTTCCCTGCAGTGTCTATACGGATTATTGTTAACACAGTAGAACATTTGTGTGACGCTTTACAAAAGGTGCAACTATGTCACTGGGGCTCCGTGCAAGAGAACGAAACTGTTATCCTTAAGAGTCCAGTGCCTTAAAAATATTCATTCCCCTCTTATTTTCATAAATTATAATCATTATATACAAGATATATGTATAGATATATATATCTATAATATTCACTTATAGGATATATATTTTATATTATTAACATTTTGGCGATTCTGCCGGTGTATGTACTAACGTCCCAACGTTAACCAAACAAATAAATTCTGCGCCTCATTCAGGTTACACCTCACTGTCATTCAATACTATGTATGACAGGATGCTATTCTTCATAATAGTAATTATGGCTTTGAGATACTATTATTTTTTATTATTTTTTAATTAATTTTTATGTTTTCGTTTAATTTTTCACTAAAGTTTTATAAAGTTTTACAGGATGCTATTCGTCATAATAGTAATTATGGCTGTTGAGATACTATTATAGTTTTATTTATTTTGAATAACTTTTTAAGTTTTCGTTTTATTTTCATTAAAGTTGTACCTTAGTAAACTAACAAAAGAATTGTTTGATTATTTATTTTCGTTTTAGTTATTTTAGTACATTTTTAGTTTATTTTTGCCTTGACAACTAGCTAAAGTTTTTTTTTTAAATACATATTTACATATTTATTTAGTCAATAATATGCAAATATAATGAATACATAAATAATTCCTTCACTTATAATTCTTGGCAGTAAAATAATGCAGAACTCAGTACTGGCTGGTGCAAATATTGCTCTAACCTGCCATGCAGGTTGCATTTAGCTCATATTTTGTGTGCAAGTTTGCAACGTGATTTGCCTGAATCATTTAGTGAACTGGGTGCTAAAACAACACAGACACCATGTGCACATCAACTCATAAAAGCACCATTATCAAGAGAGCATCAGTGAACTGAGAATGATTGACTGGAAATGATCGCTTTTGTGTGTGTTATGCATGTGGGCACTTGAGACAGTGCGAGTTTATACTGTTTGATAACAGTTGAGTGAGTAAACTAGACATTCGTACATCTGAAAGGCCATTTTCCCATGAGAACCCGCAGAGAAGTCGAGATTGGAGCAGGAAGGAAGGGATTCGTGTCTGGGTTTTCATCCCCCCCTAATTAGCTCTGTTTATGTGTGTAGGTCTCTCTGATCAGCCTGGTAGCCAACGCCCTGGACTATCAAGATCTGGGCGCCATCAAAAGTCTCCGAACGCTGAGAGCCTTCCGACCGCTCCGAGCTCTCTCACGCTTTGAGGGAATGAGGGTAAAATCTCTTAATGTCAACTATTTATTCATTTACATATATGAATAATTATTTTTAAAATTACATTTACTGATATGATAAAATTATATTTATGTAAATTATAGTATTTTAGACGAACTTACACTATATAGAGGACTTTATCAGTCAAAGAAAGGCTGACTGACCTGAATTCATTGAAAATTTACCATTTAGTTGCCTTTGGTATTCTTTTGGGCTTTTCACATTTAAAATTGTCAGTCCAGTGTCATTGTGGGTTAATCCGGGGTTATCTTAGTTACCATTTAACCCTGGTTGGTCAGGTTTTGAGATTTCACACTGTACCATTGGTAAACTCTGGGTTAACTTTGTGCTTTTTTGTAAGGGCTGGGTATTGAGACAAATTTAACAGTTCGATTTGATTTTGATTCACTAGCTTCAAAATAAGAATCAATTAAAATCAAGAGATCGATGTTTTCAACCCAGCCCTAATTTTTATATTTATGAAATATTTATCTTTGGAAAGATGCCGCCATGCTTAAGTCTTCTGAAAAGTAAAAGACAAAAAATAGAATGAAGACACACAACTTTAAGAAAAGTGCATACATATTTAATGAGCTGAGCACTCATTGCCTCATTAATGGTTGTCTGTTGTGCTGTCTAGTTTAGGTTGCAAGTTCTCCTTGCACACAAAATGCGCTTTGCAAAGCCTTAAGATGTTAACCCAAGGTTTATTGCAGTATGAAAAGCCCCTTTCAGTAGTTTTGTGTTTCTTTCTGGCTGGACATGTGAATGAAGTCAACATGAAACTGACATATAGGACATGCAGTGAGGAAAAAATACATTGTGGGGCTTGAATTTATCTATCAGAAATTGATTAACCCTAAAAGTCACATGGTTGAATCTTTGGGGTTGAAAGTTAAGAGGATTTTATGTAATCTGAAAATAAAATGTTTTTGAGAGGGAGCAAGTTATTACGTTTTGATGAAAGATTTCAAACATTTTCATTATTTAGAACAGGGTTGCCCAACTTTTGTGAGTTCATAAATAGCTAATAATTAATTAAATAAGAAAATTATACAATTTAACTAAATAAAGTTTAAATGAAAATTCTGCAATCATTTACTCACCCTTAAGTTGTTCAAACCTGTATGAATTTCTTTCTCCTTCTGCTGAACACAAAAGAAGAAGTTTTGAAGAATGTGGGTAACCAAAAAGTCTCTGCCGGTAGCCATTGAATCCCGGTAGGAAATAAAAAAGATGTAATTAATATTTATATTATTTATTTGATATATTACTATTTTAAATATGTTATATCTAAAATTATAGATATATTGCTAACTGTTTTGTTACTAACATGCTTCAAAATATCTTCTTTTGTGCTCATACAGCAACTTGAGGCTGAGTAAATGACAGAATTTCAGTTTAAGGTGAACTATCCCTTTAAAAACAATGAAAATGAAATGGTAAAAAGATTAAATATTTTATGTTTACCCTGCATGTCACTGACATCAGAAAACCATAAACATGTGAATGTGTTGCTCAAAGTGGTTAAGCTGACAGAAACGTTTGGGAAACGCAGCTTTAGTGTAATGTGCACATAATCATTCACAATAAGGCCATAAACATGCATTAAAGGGTTAGTTCAGCCAAAAATGAAAATTAGCCCATAAATTACTCACACTCAAATCATCCTAGGTGTATATGACTTTCTTCTTTTAGACGAATCCAGTCTGAGTTATATTTAATATTTTTCTTTGATCTTTCAAGCTGTTTAATGCTACTCAGCGGGTTTTGCATTGCATCAGTCCAAAAGAAGTTAAATAAAAAGTGCCCACCCATTAAAAAAAGTGTCTCTCACACGGCTCTGGGTGGTGAACAAAGGCCTCCTGTAGCGAATTGATGCATTTTTGTAAGAAAAATATCCATATTTAAAATTGAATAACCACTTCTACTTGTAGTCTTGCGCCGAACATTGTACACGGAAGCAGCTCCGGGCGGATGACGTATGAGGTCAGCTTTGCGCATGCGCCGCTCAGAGTGACCTCGGAACGCCTTGAAGAAGCAAAACAAAACATCCGGGCACTAATTGAAGTTAGCAACGAGCGATTGTAAAGAAGATGTCATAGGAATTGATAGAAGCCCATGGAGGGAACTGGTTTTCCTTTGCTAAACAGTAAGGAAACTTTGCTTTCCTTTGCTCCTGGACATACTCTGTTTTCAACAAATAACAGACTCACCGGCGCATGCGCAACGTCAGGACTATTGGTTAAATTAATATTATGATTTATTTATTTATACAACAGTTATTTCTGGTCCTCGAACCTGATTGGCTGAAAGCCTTTTTCAGGAGTGCAATATTCTAGTCATAACGGGACTCTAGTGATAACGTTTCACCATTTGTATCACTCTTCATATATTAGATTTAATTAATATAAGAAGAAACGTCTAGCTTCGCGGTCTCTCTCTCTCTCTCTCTCTCATATTTGGATGCACGTCTTGCCGCATTGTTTCTGTCTTATAACCTCATTATTTCTCACTAAAAACCTAACTGAAGCAGCACATGCCCTTGATAACAATTCTAAAAGTGACGTATGTTTAACTGTCAACTTGAGATTTGAATCTGTGGCAGAAGGAAGTAGTTCTGCACAAAAAAGGGTTTTATTAGGCACTCCGTTGTTTATTGTTTAATTACACACATGTTCCGTCAAACTGTTGTATAAACACAATATCACTCTCGTACTCGAGCGATACCGACTCTATATCAGCGGCTGTGATTGCCTCCGCTAACCCAGCCATGCGATATAGACCATTATCACTCTCTTACTCAAGTGATATTGCTCATATATAGATATACAGTATATATATATATATCTATATATATATACATATATATATTGGTGCTTGTTGTATTTCTTTAAATTGCACCCTCGTCTTGCTGTCATTCCAGTTCAAACTGTAAATCAACATACTCTGGTGCCAATTCAATTCAAATTCAGCTGATTCTTCAATTCTGAACTTGGCACAATCATCTAAACTGCAAAACAGACAAAACTATTGAATGCACAGATCGAGGTGCACCGATATCTTTCCCTCTCCATTCCTCTTTCTTCTTTCCCAGCTTCTCCCCTTGTTCGTTATTGTCATTGCCGGTAATGATGTGTCCTCCACTGTTACTGCTAACCATTACGCACTGGGCAGTTTCTCATTACACTCATGTGTTTTCCTCTCTTTACCAAAACGGAGTCAACAGAATTAAACCCGGATGCACTTTGTTTTACAGGTGTATTGGGCCTATCATAGAGCTGGGAGAAATGGTTAAAAAGTTACATGATGATATGTGATCCCAATATCGATGTAATTGCTTGTTGCTTTTATTTCATTCAAATGAATAATCATTTCAACCAAGCAACCATTTAGAAGATTCAAAATGTTGAAAATAAAATACAATAAAAATCTAGTTTCAAATCTTCATGGCATGTTTTCTACATTTGCTTAACGTCTCTAGCTCTCATTCTCTCTTATTGTATCATTCACATGACGAGCATAACATTCAACATATAACATTATTCCACAATGGAGTCTCAATCTCTCTAGTACCTGCAGATGTGGTCTCGCGCTTCGGTGTGGTCACTGTTCTCTGCGAGTTCGGCTCCAACACTTACACGTCATTGATGAGGCTGTCAAAACAAAGTGTTCCTCTTCAGGAACTCGAGCTGCGGCAACTGCTAGGGTGGAACTGCCTGTCTCCGACCCCCCGCTCTGAATCCATTAAAATCAGCTCCAAGAGTCTGAACGGTGAATGACAATGTCATGGCATGACATTTTACCGCATCAAATCACGTGCCGTTGGAACCAGCGTCAGCTTTTTGTCATTCAGCGAAGCGCTCTGTGTGTGTGTCAGTCATATTTATTGTTGTCTGTCTATTGTGAGAAAAAGCAGCTAATAAGCAGCTACTATGTCTAAGGCTCACGCTAAGACAAAGCATGCAAAGGGCGAGTGCAAGCCACGTTATAGGTTGTGTGTTCCTCCCTGCCCGCGCTACATTATGGGTGGGGATACACACAGTCTGTGCGTGGTTTGCTTTGGAGCGGAGCACGCAGAGTCGGCTCTCGAGAGGGCCGGCTGCCTGCATTGCGAGCGTCTCCAACTGCGTATGCTTCGCTCCCGGAGGGCTCTCTTTGATGAGGGAGCCTTCGCCAGCGTTCCTCGTGGTGCTGGCCCAGCTTCCGTCGAGTCGGAGCGGCTGCTGCATTCGTGGGTTCGCAGTTGGATCTGGCGGAGGTAATGGAGACTGGCGAGTCCCTATCTCCTTCCTCACCCGCCAGATCCAGCCCCCGATCTATGGGTTCGGAAGCCCGTTCTGCGGCTATTTCCTCCCGGGGTGACGGCTCGACGCTTCTCCTGTCTTCCTCCAAGGAGGTTGACGTGGAGGACGTCAAAGAGGTTTCGCCCCCTCAATCGCCCCAATATGAGGAGCTAGTGGAGGTGCTTACCCGTGCCGTGGCCAAATTAAAAATCGATTGGCCCACCGAGAAGCAGGCCGAGCCGCAGCGAAGCAAGCTTGATGAACGCTTCCTGCTTGCGAGGCCGCCACCTCCATGCCGGAGCCTGCCATTTTTCCCCGACCTCCACACCGAGGTGTCGACGTCGTGGGCCAAGTCTTTTTCGGCCCGCCTCTTCATCCCTGCCTAAGATTATTATGGTAATGTGGCAGGGCTGACTGAGCGTGGCTATAAGCCGGTGTCCCGGGTTGAACAGACGCTAGCTAGCTATCTGTCCCCGGGCATGGCATCTGGCACTGCCCTCCAAGCCGCTGCGTACGACATCAGCGCTGGAGGGAAAGGGGTACGCGGCAGCGGGTCAGGCCAGTGCGTGTCTGCACACAATGTCTGTGTAACAGACGTACCAGGCCGACCTGCTGAAAGAGCTGGATGAGGGCGAGGAGCTTAGCTCTGATAATATCGCAGAGTTAAGGAGAACCACTGATCTCTCTCTCCGTGCCTCCAAAGAGACCGCCCGCGCCATTGGGTGGTCCATGGCAGCTATGGTGGCAGCAGAGAGACATTTGTGGTTGAAACTGTCAGATATTAAAGAAAAGGACAGGGTCTTCCTTCACGATGCCCTGCTTGTGCCTTCTGGCCTGTTCGGCGACGCCGTAAATTCCGTCGTTGACAGGTACCAGGAGGCTCATAAACAATCGGCGACCGTTTCATCAGGTTCATTCAGCGGTTCCTTCCCCTCGCATATTTCATCTCCGGGTGCTGCTGTGGCGGCGCAGCCCCACCAGCGTACGCCAGCTCCTCATCTAGTGAATGCCAAACAATAGCGTTGCCAGCCCGTGTTCCGCCGCGTGGACCGGAGGCAGAACAGCACACTGGTTTGGGGGCTCCGAAGCCTAAACACGTATCTGCGGACTTGTCCTTCAGCGCTGTACAGAGGTCCTCGCCAACTGTTCCCTGACTCTTCTCATGTAATGACTACGAGGGAGGACCCTTCCTTAGGCTGAGAGTCTCCTACCCCGGGGGGGGGGGGGCATTTTACACTTGCACATCTCCCCCCAGTGACCTTGGGAGATCGTTCTGCCAACCCTCTTGTGTTCCAGGGTGCTACGTCGTCTCTCTCAGGCGAGCATATCTGTCATTACCGCCGGTAAAACCCCACAACAAAAAACGTACGCGTCACTTGTGTAAGGCTCAATCCGGCCCGTTCCGTGCGGAGTGTCCTCCGCGAGAGCACTATTTTCGCTATAGGGCTTTCTCGTCCCCTGCTCGCATGCAGAATGCTTCAAGCACCGAACTATGATCCGTTTCTGGCACAGGCGGTCCAGGATATCCATTTGCCCTCACCGAGACCTGATTTCCCTTTAGTATTATTCCATATGCTTAGCAGCGTGGAACCTACTTGCCCAATTATCTCATGCGGCTCCTCGCGTACTGCTTGAAAGAGTCTCGAATCCCAGTTGGTTCTTGGCCACCCTCATTCAATGGGGTCACGCCCCACTTGCTAGTGGGTAGCTCCCTATCAGTCTCTTGTACATTCAAGACATGAAGGAGTTACTTCCTTAAAGAAGGTAGCATCGTGGTGTTTCCTCCGTCGCCCGAGATAGACTCGGTTCTACACTCCTCTAGTTCTTCATTTTCTGAAGAGGATTGTGCGGGTTGCGTCCTCCTTTTATATCTTCTGCCGCCTATGTGAACCGCTCAGTCATGCGATTGAAGTTCAGGATGCTTATACTCAAACAAGTCGTGTTTCAGATCAGGTCTGAGGACTTGTTTGTCACGATCGATCTGAAAGACGCGTATTTTCATATCTCCATCCTTATCACAAGAAGTTTCTGAGGTTCGTTTTTGGGGGCAAAGCAAACCAATATCGTGTTCTTCCTTTCGGCCATGCACTCTTACCCCGCACTTTCACGAAGTGTGTGGAAGCTGCTCTGGCTCCTCTGCGACTCCAGAGCATCCGCATACTCAACTACATCGACGATGGGTTGATTTGAGCTCATTCAGAGCAGATATGTTTTCTCAGAAATCGTATGTTGTCTCACTCACAAGGAGAGAGTTGGTGCTGTTAAGACTTAATGCCAGGAAAAGTGTGCTTTCTCCAGTACAGATGACCACTTATCTGGGCGTTGTGTGGGATTCGACCGCGATGCAGGCACGTTTGTCTCCTGCTCGTATCAAGTCAATCCTCACAACAGTCAAGAGAGTAAGAGAAAGCCAGTCACTCACTGTCAAACAGTTTCAGAGACTGCTGGGTCTGATGTCAGCTGGGTCCAATGTGGTTACTTTTGGCCTGCTGTACATGAGACCCTTACAGTGGTGGCACAAGAACAAGGGGTTTCTCCCCGAGGGGAAACCCGCTTCGAATGTTCAAGGTCACGCGGAGATGCCTACTTGCCTTAGACATGTGGAGGAAACCTTGTTTCTTGTCTCAGGGCCCGGTGCTGGGAGTTCCTTGTCGTCACGTAACGTTAATGACAGATGCGTCCCTCACCGCTTGGGGTCATGAGTGGCCACCCTGCCCGCTGTCTGTGGAGTGGTCGCCATCTGACTTGGCATATCAATTATCTGGAAATGCTGGCCGTATTTCAGGCATTGAAACAATTTCTCCCAGACCTGAGAGGTCACCATATGTTGGTGCGTACCGACAACACAGCAGTGGTCTCTTACATCAACCACCAGGGAGGTCTGCGCTCGCACCGTTTATACAAATTGGCACACCAGATCCTTGTGTGGTCCCAGGGCAAATTCCTCTCGCTGAGAGCAGTTCACATTCTTGGGCTTCTCATTATGGGAGCAGACATTCTGTTGAGGCAGGGGCCGAGGCCCGGGGAGTGGATTCTTCAGGTGAGGCAGATATGGAGAATTTTTGGCCAGGCTCAGGTGGACTTGTTTGTGACTCAGAAGACATCGCAATGTCCCCTCTGGTGCTCTCTGACTCATCCAGCTCCGCTGGGGCTGGATGCCATGGTACAGACTTGGTCGAGGCTTCATCTGTATGCTTTTCTCCCGGGAGTTCTGGAGAGAGTGTGCCAGGACGGAGTCCGCTTACTGTTAGTAGTCCTGTTCTGGCCGGGCCGAGTATGGTTTTCAGACCTGATTTCTCTCCTCGACGGCACTACATGGAAGATTCCCATCAGGAGAGATCTCCTCTCACAGGCGGAGGGCACGATATTCCACCCGGAGCTGGAAGTTATGGGTGTGGCCCCTGAGGGGGCACAATAGTAGCTTCTGGTCTCTCAACTGAGGTTGTTGAGACCATCCTCAAATCCAGAGCTCCCTCGACGAGGAAACTGTACGCTTGGAAGTGTAAACTTTTCACTTCCTGTTGTAGAGACCGCCAGCTTGACCCAGCTAACTACCTGGTTGGTACAGTTCTGGAGTTCCTGCAGACCTGTTTATCCGCAGGGTTGACCCACACCACCCCAGAGGTCTTTGTGGCGGCCATTGCGGCCTACCACGCCCCTCTTGGTGGCATTTCAGTGGAGAGACACCCCCTGGTTACACGTTTCCTCTGCGGTGCGCTGACGCTGAGGCCTCTCGTACGATCATGTGTCCCCACGTGGGACCTGGCAGTGGTGCTAGAAGCTCTCTGTAAGCCTCCATTCGAACCTATCGAAGATATTTCTGATCGCCATCTTACAATAAAGAGGCTACCTTTCTTCTGGCAATATCTTCTCTCAAGAGAGTTGGTGATCTGCAGGCCCTCTCAGTGGCCCCTTCCTACCTAGACTTTGCGCCTGGTCTGGCCAAAGCATTTCTGTACCCTCATGTGGGGTATGTCCCAAAAGTCCCCTCATCAGCCACCACAGCCTATCGTACTTCAGGCCTTCTGTCCTCCTCCCTTTCGGGATCCTGACCAGCAGAAGCTTAACTGTATGTGTACAGTGCGAGCATTGGATGCATACGTCCACAGAGCTGCCCTGTGGAGAAAAGCGGACCAACTGCTTGTGTGCTACGGTCCCCCTAAGAGAGGCCTTCCAGCAACTAAACAGACCCTCAGTCAGTGGAAAGTGGATGCCATCTACATCTGTTATGAGTCCTCTGATCTCCCCTCACCACTGGGAGTCAAGGCCCACTCGACCCGAAGTATGGCGGCCTCCAAGGCCTTCTTAGCAGGTGTGTCTATGCAAGACATCTGCAACGCGTCTGTTTGGTCACGCCCTTACTTTTTTGTTTAGGTTTTATGACGCTAGACGCTGCAAGCACTCCCGCTCTTCCGTTCCTTCCCTAGTTGTGCAGTCTTCACACTAGCAGAGACTTGGAAGTCTGCGGCTTGGGCATCTCGTTCCCTTAGATAGCGGTTCGACGCATTTAGCTCGGAGTTCCTTAAGAGATAACGTCTCGAGTTGTATGTAACCATGGTTCCTCGAGGGAATGAGATGCTGCGTCTTGGTGCCATACTTCCAGCGTCCCTGCCGGTGCTTGCTTCACTCCCAGCACGTCGGTTTCACCGCACGTGCTTTTATAGCTTGCTTCCTGGTCCTTCGACGTCTACCGCCGGACATCCCGTTCACTATTTGACTGATTTCACATGTGATTCAGAGCGTGGGTCGCAGAAGGCATTCCCCTAGCGTTTTTGACGCAGCGTCTCGTTCCCTCGAGGAACTAGGGTTACATACGTAACCTGAGACGTTTCCATGACGATTGCACTATATTCATGACACTTTGTACGTTTGTGATGTTTCTGTGGATGCAGGTGGTTGTGAATGCTCTTCTGGGTGCCATCCCCTCTATCATGAACGTCCTGCTGGTCTGCCTCATCTTCTGGCTCATTTTTAGCATTGTGGGCGTCAACTTCTTCGCCGGAAAGTTTTCTGAATGTGTAAACATTACCTCAGACAAACGCATGTCTATCACAGATATCAATAACAAAACAGAATGTGATCTGTGGCCCGAAGAACTCCGCTGGAGAAAAGTGAAAATCAACTTTGACAATGTAGGAAGTGGATACCTGGCCCTGCTACAAGTGGTAAGGTTGCCCTAAACACCTGGTTAAATCTAGTAGAACATAGAATATGGATAATGTTCCATCATAAGAAGAGATATTCAATATAATTGGGAAATTAGATATGTTTGGATTATTATTAACAACAATAATATATGATTTATATTATTATTGACAATATGATTTTAAAATTAAAGACAGTACATAAAATTCTACCATGATGTTTAAATGAGTTTACAATATAAATACATAATTATAATGTTTATTTTATTTTTATTTAATTACAGCAAAAGTGTTTACTATTGTCCTCTTGCATTATCGACACACTATTTTCCTGTTTAACAGTGTAAAGCTGCTTTGACACAATCTGTATTGTATAAAGCACTATAAAAAATAAAAGTGACTTGACTTGATGGAAATAATTTCACAGTGCAATGATATTAACGGTCCTAAAAATCAAAAAGTATAATGTTAATTTTTCTTCATATTGTCAAGGCCACCTTTAAAGGGTGGATGCCCATTATGTATGCAGCGATAGACTCTCGCAAAGTAAGTCTTTTTTGATTGTCATTTTTTAATTGCTTTAATTCAAAAATATGATACATAATTTTTATAATGGAACCGTACTGGTGCAAGTTGTCCTTCATCTCCATTTCTGCAGGTAGAAGAGCAGCCAGAGTATGAGGTGAATCTGTATATGTACATCTATTTTGTCATCTTCATCATCCTTGGAGCTTTTTTCACATTAAATCTCTTCATTGGCGTCATCATTGACAACTTCAATCAGCAGAAGAAAAAGATAAGTATCTATATACTATAAGCTTGACATCAAAGCCATCTTGGTTTCTGATTTAGAATGGCTTAGGATGTTTTTTCTATTTCTAGTTTCCTGCACTGATCTAGTAAATGTTACAAATAATTACAAAGAAATAGTAACTAACACATTGAATTACACATGAAATCTTGAATTAGAAAGACTGAAAAACTTTTCTTGTAAAACTTTGTTTTATTTACAACTACGAAAAAAGAATTTAATTTCGAGGCCGCCTAGATTTTCATCCCAAAATGATCTTTCTGTTTTCTGTCTTTACTTCGGGGGTCAGGATATTTTCATGACAGAAGAGCAGAAGAAATACTACAACGCTATGAAGAAGCTCGGCTCAAAGAAACCTCAAAAACCCATTCCAAGGCCAAAAGTAAGCATAACTTAAAAAAAAAAAATAGCTTACATTTTTATCATCATGAACTTTTCTTTTTTTCTATGAAATGCAAAATTAGGCAGAATGTCCAAGCTGCTCTTTTACCATACAACTAAAATGTATGGTGATTTTTCTATATGTATAGACTGCTCTTTAGACTGATTTAAGATCTTTTGTTGTATGAAATACAGAAGCTCAAGCATTCTGCTTAAAATTCTGTTCACAGAAGGTATAAAACAAAAAGGGGTTGGAATAACTTTTGGGTGAACTATCCCTTTAACCCATCTTTTCTTTTTTGGACACTCGGAAAAAAAGGTACAAAAGTTGTCACTGGGGTGGTACCTTTTCAAAAGTCAAACCTTTGTACCTAAACAGTCCATATTAGTACCTAAAAGGTACAAAAGTGTACCTTTTGAAAAGGTACCGCCCCAGTGACAGCTTCTGTACCTTTATTTCTGAGAGTGTACAGTAAATGTCTTCTGAAAAACCCAATGTCTCTTACCTTCTCATTTATTTCAGAACAAGATTCAAGGATTCATCTTTGACCTCGTAACCAAACAGGCCTTTGACATTTTCATTATGGTCCTTATCTGGCTCAACATGGTCACTATGATGGTGGAGACAGAAGATCAGTCACCGGAAATGAGCAACGTGCTGTACTGGATCAATGTTGCCTTCATTGTGCTCTTCACCAGTGAATGTGTGCTAAAGATGTTTGCGCTACGGCAGTACTTCTTCACGGTCGGCTGGAACGTATTCGACTTCATCGTGGTCATCCTGTCTATAGTTGGTAAGATCTGAATTGACCCTTTACTAAGCAATTGATTTATCAGTCCCATTTATCATGCATTAGGTCTTAAAGTGACAGCAGCCTAATAAACCTGCTGCCGTCTACGCACTTAATCATAATCTAAAATCTAAAGAAAAAAGAAAATCAGTCACTGCTCTTGACTCAATAGGCTTTGTAGCTTTTACTTTAGTTGACTGACTAACTTTAAGGATCAGTATATTTATAGTAAATTCTTATTTTACATTTGCTTTGTACCGGCTACTGCTCCTATAACAGCTCATTTTTATCAGTTCTTTTGTCTTTAGCTTGTTATATTTCTCTATATATCAGATATACTGTAGATAAAGTATAAAGACTGCATTTATATAAATGCATTAGTGAGAGTGGCAGCGTCTCTCTACTAATAGTGAAGCTGTGAGTTTTAGTTACTAAGAAATATATGCTACAACTTTTCAGTTTCTAAGCTATTTTATTGAGAAATCACAGAACAGTGTTGACAATACATTTCCATGCTACTGAATGATTGTGTGTGCGCGAGCTACTGTCTGTATGCGTTACAATGCAGCAGCGCATTAGATTAGAACAGTGATTAACTTACCTGTACAATAAGCTGTTTAAAACATGCATTCTGCCGTTCAATTTCGAGCATTCAGATGGTATAATGACACATGTCTTGTGGAGATTTCTTATCTCCACAAGCGATAAGCTTAACTGTCTGTGCAACCCCTACTTGCTACTTCTTATTTTTAACAAAAATAACTATCTCGTTTAAAAGTTAAGTGTCAGAATTAGGCAAGACACAAATAAACAATCCTTCTGTATTTTTTCCCTTTATTTATGACTATTGTATATCTAGTAATTTTTTCCTATTTTTAACAACTAAAATATCTTGTTTAATAGTGTGTCAGAAATTACCACCACAAAATCAGTCATTTTGATCACAAAAATCACTATATCCTCCTCTTTCAACATTTGTTTTCAACTCTTGTCGTTGCAGGCATGTTCCTGGCAGAAGTCATTAAGAAGTACTTTGTCTCGCCCACCTTGTTTCGCGTCATTCGCCTTGCCCGGATCGGCCGCGTACTACGTCTTATCCGAGGCGCCAAGGGAATACGGACCCTTCTGTTTGCGTTGATGATGTCACTTCCTGCCCTTTTCAACATCGGACTTCTTCTCTTCCTTGTCATGTTCATCTACGCCATCTTCGGCATGTCCAACTTCGCCTACGTCAAAAAATCGGGCGGCATCGATGACATGTTCAACTTCGAGACGTTTGGCAACAGCATGTTGTGTTTGTTTCAGATCACCACCTCGGGAGGCTGGGACGGCCTTCTGGCGCCCATGTTAAATAGCGAATATCCCGACTGCAACCCCAATAAAACCTTCCCCGGCAGCAAGGTTATAGGCGACTGCGGGAACCCATCCATCGGGATTTTCTTCTTCGTCAGCTATATCATCATATGCTTCCTGATCGTGGTGAACATGTACATCGCTGTCATCTTGGAGAACTTCAGCGTGGCCACCGAGGAGAGCGCCGAGCCTTTGAGCGAAGACGACTTCGATAGGTTTTATGAGGTTTGGGAGAAGTTTGACCCGAACGCCACGCAGTTCATGGAGTACGACAAGTTGTCGGACTTCGCCAATTCTCTGGATCCGCCTCTGCGAATACCCAAGCCCAACCGACTGCAGCTGATCTCCATGGATCTGCCGATGGTGAGCGGCGAACGCATTCACTGTCTAGATATCTTGTTCGCTTTCACCAAACGGGTTCTTGGGGAAGGCGGCGAGATGGACATCCTTCGCGGACAAATGGAAGAACGATTCATGGCCTCCAACCCCTCAAAGTCCTCTTATGAGCCCATCACCACAACCCTGCGTAGGAAGCATGAAGATATGTCTGCTGCAATCATCCAGAGAGCCTTCAGGAAGCACTTGATCCGACATAGTGTGAAGAAGGTCCGTAATGTCTACAGAGGGATCAAGCAGCAAAACGGCAAGGTCCCGAGTAAAGAGTCTGTTGACAATGACAAGTGCAATGATAGTGGCGCTTCAGAAGACTCTGGCGCAACGTCCGCCATGTCCTCTCCTAGCCTGTCGCAGAACACCACAAACAAATACGAGAAGGACAAACATGAGAAAGAAGTGGAAGACAAATGTAACGGAGTTTAGAGTAGCATTACGAACAATTGTTTACAACTTTACTTCAAGTTATTTGTCAGGGTCAGGTGACCTTGTCTGTTTGATGTGGATGTCTATGCCATACTGCCTGAGCATACTTGAACTTTGTGCCTATTCTGGAGCTGTGATTAACATGAGTTAGGCAGTGAAGCTGCTATGCTTAACCCGTTTCACTCGCTGGCGAAAATGGCGATGGACCAAATGTAATTGTGTTGTGATCTGATGCGTTTTCTTTGTGTGTTGTTCAGTGTATTTGTGTGTCGGAGCTGCATCCAGTGTCTTGCATTTATAGGCGAAGTGTGTGATTTTTGTGCTACTAGCGGCAATCGAACCTTTAAGGCAAAACAACTGCTAAAGCAATTTCTCGCTTTGCAAAATTCAGCAAGGACACCAATAAATTGATGAAAAGTGGTCATAAAGGCGCAATTCTTAATATTACAAAAAGTTACTATTGCACCTAAATCCTGTTCTCTTGAACTTTCTGTTCATCAAAGAATCCTGAAAAACAATGCATCGTGGTTTCAACAAAAATATTAAGTAGCACAACTGTTTTCAACATTAATAATAAATAATGTTAGTATGAAACGGCTCCAAATCCGCATATTAGAATGATTTCTGAAGGGTCATGTGACACTGAAGACTGGAGTAATGGCGCTGAAAATTCAGTTTTGCATCGCAGGAATAAATTACATTTTAAAATATATTACAAAAGGAAATAGTTATTTTAAATTGTAATAATATTTCACATTATCACAGTTTTTACTGTATTTTTGATCAAATAATAGCAGAATATAAGATACTTATACCTTACACAATAAGAGACTCACACCTCACTTTTAACTGGGGATAGTATTATATATATATATATATATATTATTAATATATATATATTAGTATATATTTATATACACACACCTTTTTTATGCTATATATATATAACAGGAATTCTGTAATAAAACAGGAAATTGGTTGTGGTGAGTGGTTCAAAGTTTGTCTAGTTAGCTTCACTAGTTTACCCCTGATGATAGATTCTGTAAATACACCATTATGGGAGCAAAAAGCATCTTTCTCCATCTATCACTAGTGAAGGATATGGGACTGTGCGTGTTCTTGTGATGTTATTGTCGAGACGTCAGGAATTATTGCAATTTCCACTAAAATTGAACAGGAATGTTTGGTGCTTCAGTTGCTGCAGAAATGACACACTTCCTTTTTAAATGTCATTTATTCATCAACAGTTTGTGTTTGTTGAGAGAATTGTACGTTCCCTCATGTTTGTTTTTGTTTTTAAGATAGCGTGGTTTATTGTGAGGTTGCTTTTTCCTATGTTGCTTAAGACAGAGTTGATGTATTTTTTTCTTCTTCTATTGACTGCTGCCGACCACTGTTGCATTCTGTTGTCGTCAATACACGTGTAATTATAGTTGCATGACAGCTCACCTGTAGTCATACAAGTTTCCCACTCAGTATTTCAGAATGGCTCAGTGCCTCTCAGGTCTCTCTTCAACATGCTAGAAAGCCATTCGCACACGTGCCTTCCCTTCTCGAGAGCTTGCAGCAAACTCTTTCCTTAAAACCTCAAGACTTACGTCACATCCTGAACTGTGAAACCTGTCGGATTTCAGCCTTTCCTGTAGCTGCCTCACTGATATTGCACTTGAAACAGCTTTAAAGGAATAGTTCACCCAAAAATGAGAATTTGCTGAACATGTATTCACCCCCAGGCCATCCAAGATGTAGATGAGGTTTGTTTCTTCATCAGAACAGATTTGGAGAAATGTAGCATGGCATCACTTGCTCACCAATGGATCCTCTGCAGTGAATGGGTGCCGTCCAGCTAAAATACGAGTCCTCTATCTATAATATTGCTTTCCAGTGAAAAAAATCATCTCATCTGAATCAGGAGAGAAATATGCACAAATCAAGCACCGTTTACAAGTTCAAACTGTCCAAAATGGTTTCTCTTCACAAGACATTAACTGATGGACTGGAGTGGTGTGGATTTCTTGTGGATTATTGTGATGTTTTTATCAGCTGTTTGGACTCTCATTCTGACGGCACCCATTCACTGCAGAGGATCCATTGGTGAGAAAGTGATGTAATGCTACATTTTCATTTTTGGGTGAACTATTCCATTAGTGATGCGTTTAGAGATCTGTTCCCATCATCTTCACTTCTGCATCGTAGGGGGATACATCAGTAGTTGCAAATTAATTTTTGTATATGAACACAGATTTGGTAAGGTAGCTGTTCTAGACCGTGGCTTAAGCCAAAACTTAATCTTTCAGCATCCACGTCTTTGCATTTTTAAAGATTTCTCTCAAAAAATGGTTCTTCATATGTGTAAATATTTTGTAGGAATATGCCATCTGTTATAGAATTTCTATAATGCAGAAATTATGGATTATAATCTATATAGGGAATGTGAAAGGTTTAAGTAAAAGGTTATGCATCATAAAAGCTAAAATACTAAATTATGCTGAAGTTATATGGGAAATATAATCATTTTGATTATGTTGAAGCTAAAATGTTATTGTGAAATGTGGCCATTTTTATTTGTATTATGCATTTTTTTTGTATAAATAACATTGAGGAATATAAATGCACCACTTTCGTTTGCTGCATATTTCACCTATATGAAGATTGTAGTTCTGTATATTTCTGTTATTAATGTTAGGCAACAGGTTGTTTGACTTGCGTCTTCATGATGATTGAAGACTGATGGGATAGTGTGTATTTGTTTACATTTTTATAGTTTCATTTCGTTTCATGTCAGAGACTCGTATGTTCCACATAAACACAGTCGTAAGTGTAACTGCTCCATGTGAATGTGACATGTATTGAGAAAATTAATTCTAGGTATATTATGAATTTAAATGAGATGAATATCAAAATAGCATAAAACATAAATCCTTAGCTTTTATATGCATCATGCTTGTAGTCTGTGAGTTAAACTGCATGCGAGACATTGCTATGGGTCAGTTCTTTGAGCTAAGAGAATAAACTCATCACATACCTCACACCTGCTAGAACTCTTTGTGCATTCACTATTTATTTATTTGATTTTTTTAATTTCATGAAATTTGGTTTGAGCTATTAAGCACCATGTGATTATTTGAGTTCACTGTTTATCCACTTTTACCATCCTTGACTTGAGTATGAGAGTCTTGAATGTGAAGTGTATAATTTTTGCACCACTAAACTTTTTTTTTCACATACAATTTTTTTTATTTTTTTTCCCCAAGTTTGGATATTAAAATTATTTCTGAAGGATCATTTGGCACTGAAGACTGGAGTAATGGCTGCTTAAAATTCAGCTTTGCGTCACAGGAATAAATTAAGTTTTAAAATATGTTATAATAGAAAACAGTTATTTTAAATTGTAATAATATTTCCAATTATTACTGTTTTTATAGTGTTTTCCATCAAATAAATGTAGCCTTGGTGAGCATCAGAGACTTATTAAAAAAGAATAAAAAATTCCAAACTGTGAAATTCAAAGGGGATTGTTTTCAAACAGGTTTCCAAGTCCTCATGCATTTTACAAAAATTGAAATGTGTGAAAAACGATCAAAGCTTGTTTCCGCCATAGGGTAAAACATTTTTTTAAAAAGGCAATTGTGACTTTTTGTATCACAGTTCAGACATTTTTTTCACAATTCTGAATTTATATCTCGCAATTCAGACATTTTTTTCTCAGATTTGCAAGTTTATATCCCAATTCCGACTTTATATCGCAAAACTTTACATTTATTTCTTTATATTTATTTTTTTATTTTATCCCATATCCCATCAAGTCTAGAAAGTTAAGACTACACTCTAAAAAATGCTGGGTTTTTCAACCCAACTTTGGGTCACATATGGACTAACCCAACTGTTGGTTAAAATGTACCAAAATTTACCCACAGTTGGGTTAGTCCCATATTTGACCCACATTGGGTTGAAACCAGCCAGCATTTTTTAGAGTGTTAGTTTTTCCACCGTTTAGTTTTTACATTTACATTTCAAATCTACTTGGCAACGATGAACGTTTACTCTAGTGCGGATGTTCCGCTAAATGATTCAACATTTTCACAGCATCTATCGCCCCTGATGTCTGTTCTAACACATAGTAAAATGTTTCTCGAGAGAGATGTTTTATGGACACAGCCTGGTCTCAAGTAACTGTCCGCTCTAACTAGGAGCACATTAGAGCTCCCGTAACTTCAGTCCTGACCATTTCAACTCCACCACAATCATCCACTTCCGCAAAATACCACAGTTTCTCTACTAATGAGCTTTTATGTGAAAATGCTGCGTTTTTTTTTGTGTCTGACCGCACACAATCTCCCTAATGCTCTGTTTGCTTTGCATGTTAGTACAAATGTCATTGGTTTATTTATTTAGTATATATAGATATATATTATATATATATTATTCTAGATAATATATATTATATATTATAATATATATTTAATATATATAATATATAATATAGATAATATAACACAGAACAAATCTGATGAACACAAAAATTCTGTATCCAATCCAGAAAATAATAATGTTAATTATTATTATTATCAATATTATGTTGCAAAATGTTATATTATATTTTATTATTTATCTCACATCTAGATAAATAAGTTTATTATTATCAGCAATTCAATATTAATCCATTAAAAATATATTTTTAACCTAAACATTGACATTTATAATAATATTTTTTGTATTAATTTAATGGGGGGGTTTTCTTCAATGTCAATGTTGGTAAAAAATAAGAATTACAATTGTATTCATCACCACAATTTAATACTACTACTACTACTAATAATACATATAATAATAATAATAATGTGTTGTTTGTATATTGTTGGTGATTAGATAATAATGTCTTTTCTGAATTTTTACCTACATTGAGTTTATACATAATTTCCTTAGACTCCCAGAATTTATGATTATATGAAAGCTTAAATCAATAATTCATTGAAATCTAGGATTTATTAGTAAACACAAATACTGAAAAGGACATTTGGCCACAAAATACATCCGAATAGATCATCAAGAAAATCTGTCTCTTTACGTGATTCAGAACCTGCTGGCTGAGTCTATTAGGACTTGATTAATTATTAATCTGAGATCTCAGATGAGCTCTTATCTGAAGATGACTCAATCTCCAGCCTGGCATACAGGGAGGAAAAAGAAAAAAAGATCTTACCATTTTCTAGTTATTCAATAAAACTCCCTCAGCGTTCTCGTTTTTCATCTCGTGTCATTTGTGGTGTTTATTTCCGTTTTACACTAATGGTCATTTTAGATAATGCAGAATAATTCAGTTAGATTCACAGACTGCCTCTCATTTGAACCCATCAGTAAGACAATAACTTAATAATTAAAGAAAAACACAATTAAGCAAGTGGCCAAAACCAAGACGTTTCCTCTCGAGAGCCACAAGCCGGGGCCGCAGGAGCACAGATGGTGTAGTGGGCCGAGTCAGTATATTTGCAGAAGCTAATGGCCTCGTGATCGGACGACGCAGGAAGCTCTGCTCCCAGACACTTATTCAAATGAAAAGTGATGCTGCAGTTTCTCCCGCGCTGTTGCTTAGTAACCTAACATCACGTACGTTTATGTAGTTACAGTGTTTGCAAGGCAGAACCGCCCTCGTGTTCCTTCAGTGAATCTGGTTTGGGCTTGTTCTAAATCTTTTATACATTAGGTATACTTTGGGTTGTCGATCATTTAAGTTTTTGATGCGCTTTGTAATTTGGGGTTTGCAAACATTTAGCCTACGTATTGAGAAAATCTTTCAAATGTAGAAGTTTGAAAATCTGTTAACTTGCATTGATAGAATGCTCAGCGTGGTCTCTCATTTGCATATTGAATTGTGATTGGTCCTCTTTCTAATGTCTATTTGCATACTGAATGATGATTGGTTTTGTCGTCTTTGCATGTTCAGTTTCTTGTAGGCTTTTAATATACTAATATTATAGCATACAGTAATATAGGCTACGTATATAAGTATAATTAAATGTATTTTTTTTTTTAAAGAGGTGCTTATCAAGGCTGCATTTATTTGATCAAAAATACAGTAAAAACAGTAACAGTTGTGAAACATTACAATTTAAAATCAGTTTTATATATGAATATATTTTAAAATGTAATTTATTCCTGTGATGGAATCATTACACCCATATTCAGTGACACATGAAATCATTCTAATATGCTGATTTGCTTATTATTATCAATGTTAAAAACAGTTCGTGGAAACCATAACATTTTATCAGGATTCTTTGATGAATAGAAAGTTCAAAAGAACAGCATTGGTGGAAAATAAATCTTTTGTAACTTAATAATCTTTTGATTTCATAATAATGTCCTTGCGAAATGAAAGTATTATTTCTTAAAAGAAAGTAGAGAAATACTTACTGCACCCAACTTTTGATGGTAGTGTATGCTATTTAATATCTGTATATATAGTGTGTACTATGCCCAGTATGCAAACTTTTTGTATGATCGACACCAATGAACTAGACGTAATACAGTCATAATTTTACATCTTTTCTTTAAAATCAAACTTTTTAGTACGCATGCCACTGTAACACTCATGCCCCTTGCAGAAAGACAACCCCGAAGTACAGCAACAAAATCACAGTTGCCAAGTACTTTCATTGAGTGCTGGAATGATGCACGCTCATATCATGTCCTATTTAAATTCGATCCTTTTAAATAATCCATTACTAATTGTTACTCATATTGTATAGTAAAAGGCATCTGCGACCCTTTTAAGATTAAATAATAGTATTATTGATAGTGTTTGCCCTCATGCATCCTGTGGTGTCCCATAATGTCGATGATGAGAACTTCAGAAACCCACAATGCATTAAGACACATCCACAAATGGATCAAGAGAGGCCTCTAATCGCATACTTAACATCGGTTTGAGAATGTTCTTTAAGGCTCTTTGTAAATGTGTCGAGCACTCACCGTGCTATTGATCAGTGCCTGGTGCTGTCGAGTAATTGTGTATAATTGGCCTAAATTGTTTAAGTGCTTTTGACACTGAGGTATGAAGCTCAACACTTCGCAAGCAGCAAACCTTCTCATTGTGTTGCCATCCACCACATTTGTATGTTAATTTTTGGTATTGCTTGAAACCGCTGGATGGAAACGGCAATGAAGCACCCGAATTAGTAAGGATAGTATCACCCAAAAATGAACAGTTTGCTGAAGATGTAATTCACCATCAGCTGTCCAACTGTAGATGAGTTTTGTCCCTCTTCAATCGAATAGAGGTGATAATTCAGAATGTGGCATTACATTAGCATGGATCCTCTGCAGTGAATGGGTGACGTCACAATGAGAGTTCAAACCGCTGATAAAAACATCACAATAATAATTCACAAGTAATCCACACCAATCCAGTCCATCAATTAACATCTTGTAATGAACAGCTGCATATTTTTAAGAAACTAATCCATCATTAAGACATTTTTAAAGGGTTAGTTCACCCAAAAAAATTCCGGACATTAAAGATATAGTTCACAACAAAAATGTTATGTTTATCAGCTTACCCCCAGGGCATCCAAGATGTGGGTGACTTTGTTTCTTCAGTAGAATACAAATTATGATTTTTAAGTCCAGCCCTTGCAGTCTATCAGTCGTATAATGCAGGGCAATGGTAACAAAATCTATGAGAGTAAAAAACATGCACAAACAAATCAAAATTAAACCCTGCGGCTCGTGACGACACTTTGATGTCCTAAGACACGAAACAATCTGTTTGTGCGAGAAACCGAACAGTATTTATATTGTATTTTACCTCTAATACACCACTATGCCCAACTGCTTTGAGCGCGCGCAGGGATCCGGTGTATTAGAGGTAAAATATGATATAACTACTGTTCGGTTTCTGGCACAAACCGACCGTTTCGTGTCTTAGGACATCAATGTGTAATCACGAGTCCCAGGGTTTAATTTGGATTTGTCTGTGAATGTTTTTTTACTCTCATAGATTTTGTTACCATTGCCATGCTTATACGACTGACAGACTGCAACGGCTGGACTTAAAAATCATCAAATGTGTTCAACTGCAGAAAAGTCACCTGCATCTTGATGGCCTGAGGGTGATTAAATAAACAGCAAATTTCATTTTTGGGTGAACTACCCCTTAATTACTCCCTCGTGTCGTTTCAAACCCGTAAGACCTCCGTTCATCTTCGGAAACACAAATTAAAATATTTTTGAAGGAATCAGAGAGCTCTCTGACCCTCCATAGACATCCACGCAACTGAAATGTTCCCAGGCACAGAAATGTAGTAAGGACATCGGTAAAAACAGTCCATGTGACATCCGTTGCTCAACTTTCATTTTGCGAAGCTACGAGAATACTTTTTATGCAAAGAAAACAAAAATTACATAATTTATTTAACAACTCTTCTCCCCCGAGTTACGTCTTCCGCCATTTTAGAGAGTACCCAAGAGCGTAATCGCCGGGTGTTTACTTTCGGGGGAGAAAGCGCGCGCATGAACGTAATTTGCGTAATCAGCGTTGTTTACACTTAGGGGAAAGCATGCGTATGCGTTGTGATGCTCTCTAAAATGGCGGAAGACAGTAACTCAGGGGAGAAGAATTGTTGAATAAAGTCGTCATTTTTGTTTTCTTTGCGCATAAAAAGTATTCTCGTAGCTTCGCAAAATTGAAGTTGAGCCACTGATGTCACATGGAATGTTTTACAGATGTCCTTACTACGTTTCTGTCTGGGAACATTTCAGTTGCTTTGCTGTCTATGAGAGGGTCAGAAAACTCTCAGATTCCATCAAAAATATCTTAAATTGTGTTCCGAAGATGAATGGAGGTCTTACGGGTTTGGAACGACATTGGGGTGAATAAATGATGACATAATTTTCAATTTTGGGTGAACGATCCCTTTAACTTCAGACCATTGATTCCTTTCATTTTTGTTAAACTATTCCTATAAAATATACATAAAAAACATGCACTCAGTTAAAGCGGAAAGCATGTACATTACCGAAACACATTTACTGAATAAAATCCTGGATGAACAAAAAAGTACGATTCAATTAAGTTTATGAGCAAACATTCTTCCAAAATGATCTGTCTTTAATAATGTTCTAAAAACATTCGAACAAAAACATTATTTATTTATATCGTTCATAAAGCATTTTTTTTTCTGATTAATTTAGTTGGATGCATTTAAACATTACTGCTTCCTACAAGATGTGTGTGTATTTATATATACATAATAAATATGCACACACACATATATTATGTAAACAAAAGCTTTTATTTTGGATGCGATTAATCGCGATTAATCGCTTGACAGCACTAGTTTTTGTACATGTGAAATAATGACACCGGAACTTTTCTATTCTTGTAGAATTAGAAAGATTTTTAAAATGTTATTTTAATGTAAATGTGTAACAGGCTGTAAAGTGCTCCACTATAGAGAATTTCCTGTACTTTTATGTGCACAGAATCGAGTGTGTTTCTCGATCATCCAGAATACAAACCATTCAAACCATTCAAAACTGAGCCTGCACATTTACACATGAGGAGTATCACTAGCAGACCGTCATGTGCGGAGTGTGGACATCAGCCTTTTGATGACTTCTGCTGCTGCTGCTGCTGCTGCTGCTAATGATTATCTGTCAGTTTGTGTATGGAACGGTATCGGACGGACAGGCCGGGGAAAGGCCCCCTTCGGGACAGGACACATGGCTGGGATCAGGACTGAGGACGCCAGCATCCAGGACAAACCCAGGGCTGATTTACGCAATCAATGAGCTCAAACTGTGTTGTGTAACCCCAAGTCTCTCATTAAAGCTGATGAGGATGAGAGCATGTTTCCATTTCAAACGTACTGTATCTGTATGGCCTCTGATTGGGAGTTTATGAAATACCAAAAACTATAATTAACCTGCCAAACCTGTATGTATCTATATATGAATCTGTATTGTGCATTAGGGTATTTAAAAAAAATACTACACTCTAAAAAATGCTGGGTTAAATATAACCCAGCACTGGGTTAAAAAGGGACAAACCCAGCTATTGGGTTGTTTTGACCCAGCGGTTGGTTTTCAAAACATCCCACCGCTGGGTCAAACACCCAATTGCTGGGTCAAAACAACCTTATTGCTGGGTCAAAACGATCCAATTGCTGGGTCAAAACAACCCAATAGCTGGGTCAAAACAACCCAATTGCTGAGTCAAAACAACCCAATTACTGGGTCAAAACAACCCAACCGCTGGATTTGTCCCTTTTTAACCCTGCGCTGGTTATCTACCCAACATTTTTTAGAGTTATCATATTACTGTTTAAAAGTTTGGGGTCAGTTTTTTTTTTTTAAAGAAATTAATAATTCTATTCAGCAAGGATGCATTAAATTAATCCAAAGTGACAGTAAAAACATTTATAGATTCCTATTTGAAATAAAAGCTGTTATTCTGTACTGTTCATCACTTTCATTAAAGTGTTTCAGCACAGTTCCATAAAAATATTAAGCAGCCCTCTGTTCAAATTTAATAATAATAGATGTTTCTTGAGCAGCGGATCATCATATTAGAATGATTTCTGAAATATCATGTGACACTGAAGACTGAGAATGATGCTGAAAACTCAGCTTTGTCATCACAGGAATAAATTACTTTTTAAAATGTATTCAAATAGAAAACACTTATTTGAAATTGTAATAATATTTCACAACATTACTGTTTTTACTGTATTTGTTTAACCAAATTATGCAGCCCTGTGACACAAGGACATACATAATACATACATAACAACAAATACATAATCTTTTGACACTACTTATATCGTCAGCGAGAAATTATACGATGAAATTAAATTCAAAAGACATTTAGAAACCCATATTTTTGGTAATGTTCATACATTTTCAGTAACACTTTCATTTTATATCCTAGTACCAGTTTTGTTGCTGAGTCCTGAAGCAAAACCAGTTGAGAAAAACCAGCTTAGCTGACAGATGAATGGGTTTTGAAAGACGCAAAGACCAGCAATCTGTGTGCCACACACTTCAGCTCTGACCATAGTTCAGTCATGTGATGAGACTCATTCAGCTGAGATTCAGAGATTCAGAGACTGAACCGACCACAGCAGAAGCAGCACAGTTTGCATCTATTCAAAACAGCCCAACCTCACTTTTACATGCAGATCAATGCAAAAGGGGAAAGAGCCAAAGTCAACCATCACCTCCGTGAAGGAGTTATGTCACCAGGTGAAAGGTAGACTTATTTCAGAAAACCGAGAATAAATTCAAAGCCTTGCAAACACCTTGAAAGCCTGATTTATTTAATAATCCAAATAAACAGGCTAAAAGTATTATTTCAAAGATTATGCAATACAATCCGGCTACATATAAAACTGAAACTGTATAACTACTATGATGCATACAAACAGGAACACTGTTATGACTTGTTTTTTTTTTTTCTTCAGTTTTATTTAAACCTTGCTGGTTCTTCATGTTGTTTATAAAAATAATCTGGTTATAAAAATACAGTCTTAAAACGTAGGCTACAGCAGCAGATTTGCCCAAATCCAGCTGCGTAAGAGCATTTTGATGTTGCATTAAATGTATACGCATTAAAGTACTCATGATTCAAACTCCAATGATACACAGAAGACAGTGCATAAGCTTTAAAGTTGATTTATAACCATCAATCATTAAAAATGCAAACATATTTTAGAACAGTCACAAATAAAACAGATATTTGCTCTTTGATAACTTATTGATAGCAAGCTCCTTTGCACCATTTAAACTGCACTCGTTATATAAACGGGTTTAAATCTGAGGTTCGTGCAGAGTCACACCTGTCTGACAAAAGATAACGGAGTGCGGCGCCATCTAGTGCTAATTATAAGAAGTGTGCCGCAGTTTTGAGCCACTGGATACACACACACACACACACACACACACACGTTTACTCAGCTATCCAAATGGGGACATTACATTTTTTGACTTCATTGTTGATATACAATATGTACACTTTTTGACTAAGCACACCTACCTACCCCCATACCCTACCCGCTCACAGAAAAACTGCTGAATTTTTTCAAAAAAAAAGAACAAAAAAAAAAAACATTTACAAATGAGGACGTCCCCAAATTGAGTTTTTTTTTGGCGATTTTGTCAGGTTTTGCTAGGTTTGCTTCAAATTTGGGTACAAATCTGTCCCCAAATCTTGGTAAAGTAGGATAACTACACACACAACGCAACGCACGCAAACCACACACAGACACCCACACACAGGACACACAACGCACACAACACAAACCCACACAAAAGCCACCACACGCCACACACACAGACACACACGCATTACACACGCACATCCCACACACACACACACCACACACAACCACACACACACGCACCGCACACACACACAACGCACACAAACAAACAAAGAACACACACACAAACCAAGACACAACATAGGACACACCAAAACAAACGCACACACCACAGACACACACAGAGACACAACAAAATAGAGACACACACGCACACACACACGCAACATACACACACACACACAGAGATTCACCATTGTTCATTAATCATCACACAGAGGGCAGAATTGTAAGAAGATTGACCACACACACACACACCAGGAGGCGCACACACACTCACACACAAACACAAACATAACACAATAGACACACACGCACACGCAACACACCCACACACCACAACACCCACACACAACACATAGACACACACGCACACGCACACAACACACACACACACACACACACACACAGGACACACACGCACACACAAACACACACAGAACACACGCACACAAACACACACTCACACACAAAAACTCACACACAAACACACACTCACACAAACACACACACACACACACCCACAACACACACACACACACACACACCACATAGACACAACACGCACACGCACACACACACACCACACCCACACACACACACAGACACACACGCAACAACACACAAACACAGAACACACAAACACAGAACACACACAAACACACAACACACACACACACACACACGCACACACACTTACACACACACACACTCACGCACATGCACACGCACACACACAGACACACACAGAGACACAACACACACACACACACACCATAGAAGACACAACACGCACACACACACACAAGACAACTACACAGCCACACACACACCAGAGAGACACACACGCCACACACAGGCGCACACGCACACAACAAACACCACACAGGAGAACACACACACACACAACACAGGAGAACAACACGCACAACAACACACACGGCACACACAACACGCACCACACACACACGTACCACACACATAGACACACACGCGCGCACCACACCACACACAAACCAACACACACACACACCACACACACACACACACACACGCGCACACGCACGCACACACACACACAAAATAAACACGAATAAATAAATCAACCAATAACCAAAATAAAAAAATAATAATAATATAACTGATATTCCCGGGGGGGCTCTAATTTATTATTACAAGCGAATACATTTTTTAAAACATGTATAAAGATCTCAGCTGAGTTGATTTGATTTGGTTCTTTTCATAAATATTTTATTCATAAATTACATCTTTTGATGCCTAAACGTCATATGAATAATCGTATGTATCTTCATAAATATATTTGTTATAAATATTTGTGTCTACACCATAGACTGTATAAAAACAGGTCTGCACGTAGCTATGCTGGAAATAAAAATGAGAGTGTGGCGCCACCCTGTGGTAAAAAAGTAGAATTGCGCCACTCTTTTACTGGCTCGTCACTTCCTGGTTTCCAAGCGGAAATAGCGGAGTTTGTTAGGTTACTATGACGCTTCATCTTCTTCTCAAAGATGGCGAGAACGGGATAGACTCTCGCCGTGCAGAATCATCTGCTCTGTATACTTTCAGGGTTTTTAGAGAGCTGCAGTATGTGACATTATGGCGGGGGTTGATGATGAGGAGAGCGCGCTTGTAAGTCATGAAAAATGATCGCATAGCACTCATAATAATAGTGCAGCTCTGCACGAACATGTTTTATGGAAATACATGTAGTTGTGAGATGTTTCATAAGCATATGCATAAATAGCAGGAAGAAAAACCTATAAATTGAATACCAGTTGAAGCAATATTCTCAAAGAAACATAGATTTTGATTGGAAAGAGAGCCTGACATATGGAATAATAGTTGAAAAGATCTTTTTTTGTTTTTAATGGAACAGTTTATTGAACCTTTGGGCAAAAAAGTATCATATTTGATACATCAAGCTTTTATGGCTCATATGGTGAGAATATGGAGCCCATACTGAATAAATAAACCTTCCTCAAAAGCCTGATGATCATATTTGATGCTCACATTTGAAAAAAAAAAAAAAAACAATTCTGAAAGATTATGTATGTACAGTATAATCAAGTAAACCTAAGTTCAGTCCAGTAAGTGTTCGTCTTGAAACACTGCTAACAATATAAACCGTATTCTTGCGTAAACAGTAAAGATTTCACAGCAAGGCACATGAAGCACGAGCTGAAGGTGGACGTTTGCACAATTATGCTTTTACTTGCTAAAACAAAAAGTCTAAACTATCAATCAGACGACAGACACAACAGGTTTTCCAGCAAAGTTTTTGACAGAGGCTGATTTAGAAATGTATGTATCAAATAGGATTCAGTCCGTTTTACAAGGTAAAGAAACGCCTGTAATAATTTTTAGATAACTAATCAAGTTTCATTCGATAATATATGGTTTTCCAGTAAATTGGAATAATGAAAAAAATAACACTACTGAATTTACTGCCAATTTCAGGCCTTGATCTTATACTACTGCCAGGAAAGGTACTCCAGTCATGTTGTAGATGTTTCCAGTGACGCTCAAGGCAAATTCAGTCATGATCCGATCTTCTCATTCCTCCACGCTTACGGGCTGCTCATGCAAGGTGAGGAAAACCCACCGTTTTCTATCTTTGTCTTCATTTGGCGTCTTGAGAAATGGTCTAAAATAAATCCCTTGGCGTCTGTTTTTTCTTTGTTATTTTATTGTTGCAGATCAAGTGTTGGACGCCATTCAGGAGCTGGAGCAACTGAAGGAGAGAAGAGACCTTTCCCTCTGTGTGCTCATGGCTCTGGTTTATGCCCAGAAGAAAAGACCAAACCCTGGTAGATCTTTTGCATGTCTTGTTTAAAGGAGTAGTTCAATCAAAAATGAGAATTTGCTAGAAATGTATCTTTTTTAACCCCAGGCCATCCAAGATGTAGATGAGTTTGGAGAAATGTAGCATTGCTTCACTTGCTCACCAATGGATGATCGCGTGAATGGGTGCCGTCAGAATGAGAGTCCAAACAGCTGATAAAAACATCACAATAATCCACACCACTCCAGTCCATCAGTTAACATCTTGTGAAGCAAAAAGCCGAGTCTCTGTAGGAAACAAATCCATAATTAAGGCATTTTAACTTTAAACCGACGCTTCTGGGCAAAATACGAGTCCATAATAACGCTCATAAGTCCATCTCTTGTTGTCCTTTCGCATCAAAATCCACCAACATATTTGTTCAGAACTATTTTGGACTGTTTTCACTTGTAAACGGTGCTTGATCTGTGCAGATTTCTCTCCTGATTCAGACGAGATGACTTTTTCACTGGAGAAAGCAATATTATGGACAGAGGACTCTTATTTTGCCAAAAGCAATAGTTTGAAGTTAAAAACACCTTGATGGATTTCTGATAAACACGCAGCTCTTTTCACGTCACTAGACGTTAATTGATGGACTGGAGTGGTGTGGATTACTTGTGGATTTTTGCGATGTCAGCATTAAATGTCTCTATAAAAATCCTTTGTGTTGCATGGAAACTGTATTAGCATACAGGTTTGGAATGATATGAGTGTGAATAAATAATGGCAAAACATGTCTTGCCTGTAGACCGTGATGTGATCCAGGAGCTGGATGGAAGGGTGAAGGAGGAGAGGAAGACGGCGAGTCCCAAAGCTCTGTATTACGCTGGCTTGCTGCTGTGGCTGCTGGGTCGCAATGACAAAGCCAGAGAGTATGTGGACAGAATGATCAAGATCTCCAGTGGTTCTAAAGAGGTGAACTTTTCTAATGCATCTACCCTATAGATGTCTGCTGAGGTAGCTTTTCATGATGGGAAAAGGACTGATCAGCCTGCCTGTATCTTAAAGGGGTCATATGATGCGATTTCAAGTTTTCCTTTCTCTTTGGAGTGTTACAAGCTCTTGGTGCATAAAAAAGATCTGTAAAGTTGCAAAGACTAAAGTCTCAAATCCAAAGAGATATTCTTTATAAAAAAAAATAAGAGTCAACCACGCCTACCAAAAACGGCTCGTTCTAACACGTAGGGATGTTGCCGGGTGGGGAAATTTCCCGGCGGTAATTTTTGAGTGGCTCAATATGCGGTTATGCGGTTTACGCCATAAATTACTAAATTACAGTGGGTACGGAAAGTATTCAGACCCCCTTAAATTTTTCACTCTTTGTTATATTGCAGACATTTGATAAAATCATTTAAGTTAATTTTTTTCACTCATTAATGTACACACAGCACCCCATATTGACAGAAAAACACAGAATTGTTGACTTTTTGCAGATTTATTAAAAAAGAAAAACTGAAATATCACATGGTCCTAAGTATTCAACCCTTTGCTGTGACACTCATATATTTAAACTCAGGTGCTGTCCATTTCTTCTGATATTCCTTGAGATGGTTCTACACCTTCATTGGAGTCCAGCTGTGTTTGATTATACAGACTGGACTTGATTAGGAAAGCCACACACACCTGTCAATATAAGACCTTACAGCTCACAGTGCAGGTCAGAGCAAATGAGAATCATGAGGTCAAAAGGAAATGCATGAAGAGCTCAGAGACAGAATTGTGGCAAGGCACAGATCTGGCCAAGGTTAAAAAAAATTCTGCTGCACTTAAGGTACCTAAGAGCACAGTGGCCTCCATAATACTTAAATGGAAGACGTTTGGAACGACCAAAACCCTTCCTAGAGCTGGCCATCCGGACAAACTGAGCTATCGGGGGAGAAGAGAATTTGTGAGAGAGGTAAAGAAGAACCCAAAGATCACTGTTTCTGAGCTCCAGAGATGCAGTCGGGAGATGGGAGAAAATTGTAGAAAGTCAACCATCACTGCAGCCCTCCACCAGTCGGGGCTTTAACAACTGGTCCCGGGCCCGACGGAAGCCTCTCCTCAGTGAAACACATGAAAGCCCGCATGGAGTTTGCTAAAAAACCTGAAGGACTCCAAGATGGTGAGAAATCAGATTCTCTGGTCTGATGAGACCAAGATCGAACGTTTTGGCCTTAATTCTAAGCGGTATGATTGAGAAAACCAGGCACTGCTCATCACCAATACAGTCCCAACATTGAAGCATGTTGGTGGCAGCATCATACTGTGGGGGTGTTTTCAGCTGAAGGGACAGGACGACTGGTTGCAATCGAGGGAAAGATGAATGCGGCCAGTACAGGGATATCCTGTACAGGGGAAAACTTCTCCAGGTGCTCCGGACCTCAGGACTGGCCGAAAGGTGTTTACCTGCCAACAAGACAATGAACTACAAGCACACAGCTAAAATAACGAAGGAGTGTTTTCACAACAACTCTGTGACTGTTCTTTGTTCTTGAATGGCCCAGCCAGAGCCGACTTAAACCCAATTGAGCATCTCTGGAGAGACCTAAAAAATGGCTGTCCACCAACGTTTACAATCCAACCTGACAGAACTGGAGAGGATCTGCACGGAGGAATGGCAGAGGATCCCCAACATCCAGGTGTGAAAAACTTGTGGCATCTTTCCCAAAAAGACTCATGGCATCAAAAGGGTGTTTCTACTAAATACTGAGCAAAGTGTCTGAATACTTAGGACATGTGATATTTCAGTTTTTTCAGCAAAAATGTCAACCCTCTGTGTTTTTCTGTCAATATGGGGTGCTGTGTGTACGTTAATGAGGAAAAAAAAATAACTTAAATGATTTAGCAAATGGCTGCAATATAACAAAAAGAGTGAAAAATTTAAGGGGGTATACTGAATAATTTCCGGACCAATGTATGTTACACAACACACACACACACCACACCACACATATATATATAATAATATATAGATATATATTATATTAATTCGTCGTTGTGGACTGTGTTACGAAAACCTACCGAGGTCATATTCGGAAGACAATGAAACCGAAACCAAATAGGGTTGAAACAGGAAGTGAAGTAAACAGAAAAGAATGACAAAATAACGATCCACATAACAGAACATAAACCTGACAAAAAGATAGTTAGGCTATCGTTAGCCTATATGTATAACAGTTAGCCTAGTTGTAATCTGATTTTCTAATCTGACTGGACAAGAGACTTTCTATTGATATTTCCACCTGCGTGCGTTCTAGACGGGCTGTCAGTCAGTGCAGTTACAGTGTTGCGCAACAAGGTGGTTGGTTTTGGAAAGGATGTCATTCAACTACACGTTCAAAAAACGCTGATTCATTCATTCAAAGAGACGTAATGAAACACGCTGTTGAACTCATTTTAACTTTGAGCGCCACTTTAGAAGGCTCAGCTGACCATGTCGATGCTAAGACAGAGATTTCACTTTCCTTTTGAACATGAAACCTAGTTTCACCACAACACACACACACACACACATCTATATATATATATATATATATCTATTATATATTAGATATATCCTATATATGACTCTGCCTGGAGGACAGACGCAAGTAATCGCACGTGCTCAGTCGATCTCTCTCTCATTCACTGTCTGTTTAGGCTTGTTAAGTGCAAATCTACGGAGCCTCTGTACAAATGGTTTGCTCGTCAAAAGCGCGGTATTGCAATATTGCGATTATCGCGACAGCCCTACTAACACGCCCCCACATATCTACATCAATATGTGGAAATATTAGCATAATACCGCACGCACACAGAAAGAAGGCATGGTTTCGGTAACCGCAGTTAGTGTTGATGCAGCCTTGTCAGGGAGATGCTGTGTGTTTCTAGACGAAAGCAAAGCACTTTATTTGGCCTTCCGAAGACATGCAATTAGGAATCATTGGTGAAGATTTATTAACAACAGAACAGCACAACCAAGATGTTCAAATTTGTGCAACACATTTTATGGGCAACAGTTTTTTTAACCTAGAAGAGTACAAAGCTGGCTGTGCACAAAGGGTATTTCTAAAAAAAAAAAAATCGACTTTCTATGACAATCTGCACGTCAGCTGTCGTAACCGCGATTGGTACTGACTCAACACTGTGTCTGTCACGTGACTCTGTTCCATTTTTCAGGCTTGAACTGATGGTAAAACGAATGACATTATTAACTGTCTTGATATACTTTGAAAGCTGAATCTCGCGATTATGGTAAGGGGCATTACACTTCCGACGAGTGCTTGCGGTGTTCGGCCAAATCACAATGCACTGGTTTCCAGCCCTGCCCAATCAGAGCAGGGACGTGCACTTGTTGGAAGGAGGGGCTTTGTTGAAAACGAAGCGTTTGAGAGAGGCGGGCAATAGAGGACCTACAATAATGTACAGATTTGAAAAATAATGTGTTTTTTGAAATTTAACGCATGTCAACATATTTTGTTACACCAAATACACCAAATAATGAGCTTTAAAATAGCATCATATGATGATCAATAGCATAAGTCTGATAGCAGGGCAAATATTCTGCATTTTGCAAATTATGCAGTAAGATGCATTTTGGCTGACATTTGGCCTGTTCATTCATGGTGGCCATAAAACACTAAACTCTGAATGTTTCAGTTCAATACAAAAAAAATTATCGTGAACACATGAGGAAGTAGTATGACTCTTTAAAGTGTTGATTTTCAGGGCTGTTATAATTAAATAAAACCAAAACCATAAACCCTTTTTTTATTATTTAGTTAACTTAGTTTACTGTGCTAAAATACCTTAAAAAAATAAATAAATAAAACTGAAATAAAAAAATAACAACATAATTGCTAAAAACTGATACAAATAAAATGAAAAAGTAAAATATATAATCTAATCCAAAATATTAATAAAACTATAAAAAATAAAATAAACACTGATGATTAACAGAATTTGAAGCTGTTTATTTAATATTGGGATCATTGTTTTGTAGGGAATTGTACTGAAAGGCTGGATTGAGCTGCGATCTAATAAGGATGCTTATGCAAAGAAGTCTGGGAAATACTTTGACGAGGCTCTGAAGGAGAAAAACGACATTTTTGCATTGATGGGGAAGGTAACTTTATTTCTGATCACCATTTAATAATTTAGCAAACAGAAATGTTTAAGATGTAAAAACTTATAAGATGTGTGCACATTTTTTATTTACATTTTTCAAAAGGCTTACTTCTTAAATGTGATGTAATTGTTTAAATGTAATGATCCTAAGATTTAAAAAGATTTGTTTTGTAATGCTCTGATTGTGTCTTTCTGTCAGGTACATTATTATGAATTTCGTCAGAATTATTCTGGTGCTTTAGAGACCATTAACCAGGTGATTGTGAGTTACCCGTCCTTTCTACCTGCCCTGGTCAAGAAGATGAAGCTGCTGTTGACTCTACAGGACTGGGAACAAACTATAGATGCAGCTCAGAGGTAAAACCTTTATTTAACGGTTTAAGTAATATTAATTGTTCTGGTTTTTAATACATAAATACACTCTAAAAGCTCTCAAACACAAGTGAGCTGCATTGATGTGCAAATGGAAATTAGTTCTGTCATGACAGCTCTCGGAGGGATTGGCATGTTAATGTACATGATAATGTTAAAGTATTTGGTCTTGATGGAATAGATCTGCTACGTTGCTGCTGCTGTGGCAGAGCAAGTACCGAGACTTGCTACTGCAAATACATCCACAACATGCTGCTGTAAGCATGTAAGAAATACTACTGCTACACATATGTACACATAACATGTGTACACATAACACATATGAATAACCCCGTAGCAGATCTATACAGGTGGAGCTGGGGAAGGTAGAGGGTTTCTGAAGTGCGCTGCATACAATGATTTTTTTTTTAACCCAGCAAACAAAAGCCAGGTATTTGAATATTAAGCAGTAAGCTCATTGGCTACCGATACAGGAGAGAACCAATCAGCTGCCATGTTACAATGATGCCACTAGGTCAGATTGAGCTAGACCTATCGGAGTGCGCCATCTAGAGTTTCATGCCAGAACTCTGTATATGTGATTCCACGGATTTGTACAGAAAGACTGGATCATTGTTTCTCTTTCACTGTTGGATGAGGGCTAGTGAGTGACAGAATGAAAAGGGCTTTTTAGACTGATTACTAAGAGCTGTACGAACTCCCCGACGAGACCTCAAAGAGTCCAGCTCTCTCAGGTGGAGCAGGATTGTGGTTTTTCAAGCTTCTTTTTGTACAGTATTTTCTCTAAAAGAGTGACGTTTGTCAATCAGAGGGACCATAATTTCAATTAAACATTCATTATAGCCAAAAAGTAAAATGCTTTAAAAATTCAAATAATCAAGACATTTTTCCCAAACTGTTTTCATCTAAATATACATAAGGAAGCATAATATTTAATCATTTTCATTTATATGCATGAATATAACAATAAATAGTAATGCACAACAATATTTACCTACATGTGTTTTTATAAATAATCAACCCATGAATGCAGGGACTGCATTTACATTTAGCAGATGCTTTTATCTAAAGTGAGTTAAAAATGTGATGATGCAAACAAACTGTTGAATTGAATTTCTTTTATGCAAAGACATAAATGCATGTCTCAGAACATCTGTTTTACACATCAACAGACTTTGGATTTAATTTCCTGATTCATTCATCTTCTCAACTTCAGGCTTCTCCAGCGAGATAAAAATAACCTGGAGGCCCTGAGGATGCTGGCGCTGCACTCTCTCTGCAGGGAAGGAGATGTTGGAGAGGTGTGACATTCCAAACATATGTGTGTTTACTCTGATTAAATGCTAGAAATGTCATTTATTATGGGGTCAGATAGTCTGAATTGTAAATGAAAGCGATGTCACGAGATTACTGCATTTCATTTTTATTACACTTCAACCTGGCATAAATCCTTCAAGAAATGAAGAAATGCAATATCATACAAGTCATTGGTAATAATAAGAAATGTTTCTTGAGCAGCAAATCAGCTTATAATGATTTCTGAAGGATCATGTGACACTGAGGACTGGAGTAATGATGCTGAAAATTCAGCTTTGCATCACAGGAATAAAGACAGAAGTGGTAATAATTTTTTCACAATATTACCGTTTTACTGTAGTTTTGATCAAATAAATGCAACCTTAGTGAACAGAAAGAGACTTCTTTAAAAAACATAAAAAAAATCTTACTGATCCCAAACTTTTGAATGGTAGTGTGTATATATAGTTTTTTCTATCTCTTTCTTCTTTTTTTTAAGATTCACATTAATTTTCTTTCTTTTTTCAGTGTGTAAATCAACTATCAAATCTGATCAGTAATCTGGACATTCAGGAACCGAACAATCCTGAGCTCTTCTACGGGATGTCTTTAGCATTCACTCGAGTGGTAATACTCATCCATGCACACACAGCTTAAAATTAATTTGAACCTGAAGATTACAATCCTGCAAATCACAAACCAGCTGGATTTGCCACATGCTGTTATATATAAACGTGATATGTTCACAAGTGAAACCATACTGAGCAGGAAAGAACGCTGCTGTTTCATAAAAGAAACAATGCTGCAGAGATGTGAATATTTGATCACTCTGCAGTGTGGAAGAGCGGAGAAGGTCCTTCATCACACTCACAGGATGGTGGAGCGGGCGTTTGCACAGGCCTCGAGTGACTCTGAACTGGCCACAGAGATGGGCTACCAGCTGGTTCTGCTGGGAAGGGTGAAGGAGGCCATGAAATGGTACAAGACAGCAATGACTCTCGATGAGAGCAGCGTCTCCGCTTTGATAGGTGAGAGCAGTTTGAAAGCCATAAAGGAAAGAGTGCTTATCAAATAAATTATGATGGATGAGTCACATTTAAAGCCTTTGTAAAATGTCAGTAAATGCACAGATGTGACCACATATTCTATGATAATATGTGTAAAGTTGCAATTGTAAACAGCCTACAGTTACACTAATGAACTATATATGGGAATGTTTTTTTTAAGTTTGTTATCATCAGTATCTGTAACTATATATTGAATATGAATAGTTGGAATATTATCTTTTATAAAATTTAATAAAAGCAGTGCCACTCAATGTCATGCATTCGCATTGTGCCTCATAACAGCTTTTGCACGTGCATGCAATTGATGTGAGCGATTCAAATCAAACTATCTTTTAAAAGAAAACGTTTTGCAACATGGAAGTTCATCAGAAGACTGTCTAGGATCAGTGTTGTGATTGTTCACTAAAAATATGAAACTATTAAAAATCGTTTAGGGTAATTAAAAATCTAAAATAAAATCTAAATATCAGATAAAAATCTTAAACATTTAAAACAAACTGAATGAAATAAATAAGTATTCCTAAAACTAAAGATGAAATAAAAATCAAAGCTAAATTTTTTTTTTAAATAATAATAAAAAAGTACATAAAAAAAGAAAATTTTAAAATAAAAGCTCATTTAAAATATCAAAAAGTACTATAATGTCTAGCATGGCTGGAGTATTTTTTTATATGTTTAAAATGCATGAATAGAAAGAGCATTAAATCAGTGTTTTTTAGGTTTGTTGTTTGTGTATTGTTGTGTTTGTGCAGGTATCATCAGGTGTCAGCTCATGGAGGGGCAAATAGAGGATGCAGAACAGCAGCTGGAGTTTCTAACATAGATCCAGCAGTCCATTGCAAATCAGGGGTGAGAAAACCATTAAAGGGTTCATATGATGCTATTTCAAGTTTTCCTTTCTCTTTGGAGTTTACAAGCTGTTCGTGAATAGATAAAATCCCTAAATTTGCAAAGACTAAAGTCTCAAAACCAAATAGATATTCTTTATAAAAGTTAAGACTCTGCCACTCCCCCCTAAAATGGCTTGTTCTAACATGCCCCCACATATCTACTTCGCTATGTGGGAAGATTTGCATAACCCCGGCCAAATGTTCACGCAAAGAAAGAAAGAAATTCTTGCTGTAGTATTGTTGTTGCCACCACCACCAACCCCGCGCCATTTGTGGAGACGCTGTGTTTTTTCGTTGCTAAAACGAAAATACTTTTTTTGTCATCCAAAAGATGAAACATTAGAAATCAGTGTTTAAGTGGGTGTATTTACACACTGTTCCCTAAACAGATCCAACCAATTTTGTGTGTGTGCAAACGCTTAACGGAGGACTTCTTTCTGACCTACACTGCCGCTATTCTGATCAACCTTGTAGATTATGTTTTCAATATTTTTTAAAAAGAATTTGCCCACGAGGATCCAAACCGTGTTTGGGCAGTGTAGTGTAGCTCTTGTTGTTTGTAATTTCTCTGATCATAAATGCAGACATTGTTTTATGTTTACACGGCGCAATGCAATGCAGCTCGTAAAAAGACAGTATAAGTCAATATTATCCGTAATTATGTCCCCACTGCGGATGCAACAAATGCCTCTTTTGTAATGGGTTTTATTGTTTATGTCTCATCGCTCCGGCCGGACACAGCATCACAGTATGTTAAGGGGCGTACATTTCTGTCACACGCTTGAGGTATTTCGGCCAATCACAAAGCACTGGATAGTTGGCCAAGCATAGCACACCTCGCTTTTTCAGACCGATGAGCTTTGTAAAAATTGACGCTTTTCAAAAAGGCGGGGCATAGAGGAGAAATAATAATGTACAGTATGTGGAAATTGTGTTTTTTGAACCTTAAACCACATTAAATACATTGCATTACACCAAATACACCAATAATGTTATTTTTAGCAGCATCATAAGACCCCTTTAAATCTTACTCTGATCTACAAAAAAAAAAAAAAAAACCGTGCTACTTTGACAATGTTACACAGAGACTCTTTCCAGAATATTTCCACAGAATTAAATAAAAAATAAACGTTTTCAAAATGTTTTGATTCATATTCAACAGCAACCTGGTTTATTAATACACTTATGCTGTGTTTACCCATTGAGTCATCCACAGTGCGTAACAGGGCCTGTTTACACAAACAGAGACTCTCGTCTGGGTGTTTAGCACACACTTAAACAAACACGCACATCTGCTTTGCAAAAAGAAGCTGCCACGTTGTATTTGTAGAGGAACAGAAATATAATCAAAACAAAACCCTTCAAAAATCCAGTTTTTTTATTTTATTTTGAGCTTTGCCTGAGGAATTCAACTGCATTAGTGAACAGATTAATTAGTAGATGACCTAGTATTAAAGCACACGATAAACAGAATCATATTTAAGGTTTGCTTAACCTGTGTGTGTTTGCGTGTGTTAGGAGCTGTTGTATCTGCGGGCGCTGTTGGCTGTGAAAAAATGTCGGCCCCCAGACGAGGCGACCAATCTGTTAAACGACACGGTGGACACGCACTTTTCCGCCCTGCAGGGTTTGCCTCTCAGCGTCGAGTACTTTGAGAAGCTCAACCCCGACTTCCTGCTTGAGATTGCCAAGGAATACCTGGCGCTGTCTCCTGCTAAGGTCTTCCCTCCCATGCGCTGCCTTGCAAACAATCAGAACACACTGTATGCTGCCTAACAACATCCTAGCAACTGTTTTTGTCCAGCCTTGATTCTGAGTCTGTCTTGATGAAGATTGCTCGTGTAGTTTATTGGCTGATGTTGTTCTCGCTGCAGGCTCCAGCTCCTGGTCAGCCTCCTGCGCCTCAGCTGCAGCACTGTGCATCTGTGCTGGACACGGTGGTCAAAGTAGTGCCTGGACTGATGCAGGCCGTATTTCTAATGGCCAAAGTCCGATTTCAGTCAGGTGTGTGCATGTCTGAGTGATAGTTTCCGAAAAGTTAGATTTTATTGGTACCTTTTTATTTATTTTACTCGAGAATCAAACGTCATAACATTGTTGGATTGATCTAATTTGGTGAATCTTTCAAACTTTTCACTTACAGGCGGTGTTATTTCAGTATCAACTATATCCTGTTTGTTTTATTAATTTTTGACTTAGTATTTTATTTATTTATTTATTTTTTTTTAATTTTAGCTAAAATTTTAAGTTTTTAGTATTTATTTTTTAGTATGGTTTTGTAGGTTTTATTGTTAGTGTCTTTTCTAATGTCTATATAGGTTTTTTATTTCAGTTTTAGTACTAAATGAGAAATTGTATTTTATTTCAGTTAACGTTTATTTCAAGTAACAGAATTTTTTAATACTTTTAGTTTAATTTTAGTTAACTACTGTATAATAAGGTAATATTTCACCCCAAAATCAAAGGGAAAACAAATAAGAAACTATATTTTACAAAATGTAAATGAACCGTTCTTTGCACTGTGGCATTATTATTTCATACAATAACAAACAAGGGCTGTGCCGAGAAGTGCAGAACAAATCACAATTCTGAAAACAAAATAACAAATTTCAAACGCAAATGCAAGTCTAAAAAAAAAAACAATTCAGAAAGCACAACAACAATACAGAAAACATTATAACAAGACAGAAAACACAAAGACAAATCCGAAAACAAATGAACAAATCAGAAAACACAATGACAAATCCGAAAACAAATGAACAAGTCAGAAAACACAACGACAAATCAAACAAACCAGAAGAGGTAGGTATAGTTTGAGAAAGCGCCATTGGTTTGGGATTACTCACAGCTGACTGATCTGTCAATCAACGTATACAGGGAAAACTATAGATGGGCCTATCCTCTGTAGTTTATTTTTCGATCCGGTACCGCTATTTTCAAGCCCATATCTGCGTATCGATACCGATACGATACTTCTACACTAAACTGATCTTTTTAATTATTGAAAATATATAATCAGTAATTATACTCACTTAATATTAAGCTTTTAAAGCCTGTTTTTTTTAACATTTCTATGCCCTTTTTTGTTTACATCTTTTAGGAATAAAATATACTATAATTGTATTTTTAGCCCTTTACTGGGGCAGTAACCTCAAAGCTGCAACTATACCCCTAAAAGGGAGCACATTAGTACCATACATGTATGCATGCTTTAAGGGTAGATAAGATGCAAAGGTGCACCTTTAAGGGTACCTCATGAAAATAAACATGGTGTTACATAAGTACTAAAATGTATTATTATTATTACCATGGTAAATTTGTGGTTACTGCAGTTTTACTACAAATACTGTGGTAAACTGTGGTTACTGTAATAAAACCATGGTTAATTTTTGTAAAGGGCTGCCAGGCTGTTGTACCCCTAAAGCTGAAACTTTAGTATTTTTTTTTTCTGACAGATTTATTAACGGCAATTACCGAACATAACACAGTCCGTTTGAACTTTTAACAACCAGTTTAATAAATTTACTTGCACAAACTAGCCAGTTTAAAATAAATATTACATGTACACAGTTTGGGGTCAGTAAGATTTTGTATATATTTTTTTTAAGTCTCATGCTCACCAAGGATGCACTTATTTGAACAACAACAACAAAAAACGTAAAAGCAGCAATATTGAGAAATATAACAATAAACTAACTGTTTTCTGTTTTAATATATTTTCAAATGTAATTTATTATTTATTAAGCTGAATTTTCAGCATCATTTACTCCAGTCTTCAGTGTCACATGATCCCTTCATAATCATTCGACTATTTGATGCTCACGAATATTTATTATTATTATTGCTCCTCCTTCCATATTTGTGTGAAAACCGTTATACTTTTTAAGAATTAATTTTATATATGTAACAATGTAATGTCATGTAATAATGTGGCAATGGTTTCTTAAGATCTACTTATGCTTCTGATGCTTTTGGGAAACGCAACCCTATTTGAACAAGCACTCTGAGCCATGTGTCAGCAGCGAACGCTGTCTGTGATCGATTGCTTCTGTCTTTCAGCATTTGCGTGTGTTCCGATGAGCAGGAGAAATGGTTCTATCCAACACAATTATTCGCTAATATAGTCTATTTTTCCACTTAGAAGCTTATTTTATGCACCGAATTTCTTGATAAGTAAATAAAATTAATGTTTAAAAAAATGCACTTCAGAATCGATATTTTTATGTGAGGATCGATCCAACATCAGTATCGAAAGTATCGATACTTAAGGATCGATCCGCCCATCCCTACTGATTTGTCATTGTGTTTTCTGACTTGTTAATTTGTTTTCGGATTTGTCCTTGTGTTTTCTGACTTGTTAATTTGTTTTCTGAATTGTTGTTGTGTTTTCTTAATTGTTATTTTGTTTTTTAGACTTGCTTTTGCGTTTGCAATTTGTTATTTTGTTTTCAGAATTGTGATTTGTTCTGCACTTCTCGGCCACCGTACAAACGTCCCCAAAAGTCTCATTATCATAAAGCCAAAAAAATAAAAATAAAAAGATCATTACTGTAATGCGAAAAAAAATCATTTATTGTTTAAATTGCAAAATATTTTATACAACATTTGTTGTACTGTCTTAAATGTTCTTTAAATAAAAGAATATTTTTGAGAATTTTTGGAATAAATAAATGTAAAAAAAATAAAAAATAAAAAATATATATATTTGTCATGCAAAGTAATAATGTTACAATGCAAAAATTGTCTTAAAAATAAACTTAATTATGTTTCTTTATGCAAAAAGTTTTTTCTTATTTTTCTGCCAATTCACCCAATTAGTCAAGTTTGTGCTCTCTTCATATGTTGTCCTACAGGAGATATCGAGGCGGCCCAGAGCAGCCTGCAGCACTGTTTGGATCAGAACCCGGCCCATGCTGATGCCCATCTCCTCATGGCTCAGATCCATCTCATGCAGGGCAACTTCAAGCTCTCCTCCCAATCTCTGGAACTCTGCCTCAGCCACAACTTTGAGGTGACACAACATCACTGCCAGCCACACTGAACTGCAGAAGGAAACCAGTTGAAATTTATTGATTTGATGGGACTGAATATGTGGTTTATTTGTGCTCAGATCCGCGAGCATCCTCTGTATCACCTGATAAAAGCTCAGGCTCAAAGGAAGTTGGGGCAGCTTCAGGAGGCCATTCAGACACTGCAGATGGCCATGAGTCTGTGTGCTGTGAAGAGAACGGGCTCCTCAACCAAAAGACAGAGTAAGAGAGTTGAGCTCAGCTCGGCCGACTGCGTATCTGTGTTCCTGGAGCTAGCTGAAGCTCTGTGGCTCAATGGAGAACAGGTTAGTGGTTAAGTTTTTCAAACATTTCTTCATTTCCTTAAAGGAATAGTTCACCCAAAAATAAAAATTTTCTGAAAACGTACTCACTCTGAGGCCATCCAAGATGTAGATGAGCTTTTTCTTAAAGTACATTATCATGACTTGCTCACCAATGAATCCTCTGCAGTGAATGGGTGCCGCCAGAATGAGAGTCCAAACAGCTGATAAAAACATCACAATAATCCACACCACTCCAGTCTATCAGTAAATGTTGTGTGAAGTCAAAAACTGTGTGTTTGTAAGAAACAAGTCCATTATAGAGACATTTTTACTTTGAACTGTCACTTCTTGCTAAAATAAGAGTCCATAATCATTAATAACGCTTCCTCCAGTGAAAAAGTCCATCTCTTGTTGTTCTCTCACATCAAAATCCACCGACGTATTTTACAACTGTTTTGGTGACCGTTTTGGTGGTAGTGTAGCTTTGAACTGTGCAGATTTCTCTCCTGATTCAGACGAGATGACTTTATCCCTGGGGAAAGCAACTTTATGGCTAGAGGACTTATATATTAACTGGAACATCGTTTAAAGTTAAAACTCTTTAATGATGGATTTGTTTATTTCAAACACACAGTTCATTTCACAAGATGTTAACTGATGGACTGGAGTGGTGTGGATTACTTGTGGATTATTGTGATGTTTTTATCAGCTGTTTGGACTCTTATTCTGACGGCACCCATTCACTGCAGAGCATCCACTGATGAGTAAAAAACCATTATGTACGATGCCGAATTTCTCCAAACTGTCGATAAAGAAAACAAAACTCATCTGCATCTTGGCTGGCCTGAGGGTGAGTAAAATCTTAGCAAATTTTCATTTTTAGGTGAATTATACCTTCAATAAATCTGCACTTTTTAATAATAATGTTTGGTTTATTCATGTTGTTGTAGCCTGTAGTCTTATGTATTGTTGTAAAATTAACATTATTTTGCTAATGCTTTGTTTTTGTGGATAAAAGTTTTTCTTGACTTCCAGCACGAGGCAGCTAAAGTGATGCAGGATGCCATAAATGAGTTTACGGGCACTCCAGAGGAGCTTCGAGTCACTATCGCCAATGCAGACCTCGCGCTCATGCGCGGAGATACAGAGCTGGCACTGAGCATGCTCAGAAACATCACACCAGAGCAGCCCTACTACATACAGGCCAAAGAAAAAATGGCAGAAATCTACCTGAACCACAGGAAAGAGAAACGGCTTTATGTGAGCTGCTATAGGTAATGCATTTTCATTTGTCAAACTTGCTCCTCCTATTTACTACATGTATTATAACTTATAGAATATGGTTTTCACAGTATATGGGTGAATATCATAAATTCATGTCCAGGTCATGTTTCACCGTAAAATCAAAAGAAAGAAAACAATATATTTGATATTAAACTTAAATACATAAAATTAAATACTTAAATACATAATAATAATACGTAATTACTATATTACATATTTTTTGCATTTATTGTATTAGAGTAAATTACTATAATACAGTGATTTGAAATCTGAATATTTATTTAATTAATTAATTTGGGAGAAAATGTGCTTAATTGTCACCATTGCCCAATATCTTAATGGTCTTAAATATAGGCATCTTTTCTTTTTATATATTTATTTTTTTATTTTTTCAATATCATTACATTGTAAAAACTTTTTTTTTCTTTTCTTTTTTGTTCTAAAGTATGTTACTTAAGAGAGCAGAATGGAATGCTGAACCTGTACTTTAATAAACAGTCATCAAACATCGTTGTTCATGCAGAACATTAAAGTATCTTTGTTCTCATCAGGGATTGGTGGACAATGCCGAGCCTCACGTCCTGTTACTGCGCGATGCCTACATGAACATTCAGGCGGTGGGAGAAATTCTAGTTGTTTATTCTTATTTTACATTTGTTTTTGAATGTCCCGTTAGCAAAGATCCTTGTTTGAACTCAACTTTATTCTTTTTTTATAAATGTCTGCCTCTATCCCCATGCAATATTTATTACACAGTGTAAACAGTTGCATCGTATCTGATGGAAATGTAATTTTACATTCTGGAACCCTTTTTTAAAGGGTTCCATTAAGGTTTTTTAAAATTGTTTATTCAATTACAATTGATTATTACCCAATTAATTCTACGTAATTCCATTGCGGTCACTGGTGGTTTTTTTCATCAGTTAAATCAGGAATTTAAGGCCATACATAATTATATCATATAAATGGTGTAAAATCTTCTTATACATTTTTTTTTTTTGCGTATCAATTTTATTAATTGATTTAGTTGCCTTAGGTATTCGATCCTAGAGGAAATGTGTTCAATTGTAAATATTTTAAGCCAATGGTATATATAGATATACTATAGATATATATATAATATGTTGTTGTTGTAGTGTGTGTGTGTGTGTGTGTATCATACTGTATATAATAGATATATATACTATAACTCTATATATATAAATACTGTTAAAATCTAAATTGATTTTTTTTTTTTTTATATGAGTTCACCTAAACATGGCATCTGTATGTCTGATGATTCCTTCACTTTCAGATGGCCATATTTATTTTTTGTCATTACATTGGTGCTTGTGTATGACAATAATGTTCTCTGCTAACAGCCAGAGCTGGCCATTGAGGTGTATGAACAAGCCCTGAAGAAAAACCCTAAAGATGGAGCTGTGGCCAGTAAGATTGGAAAAGCACTCATCAAGACCCACAACTATGTAAAGGTAAGTGAAGAAGAGTCTTTGCGAAAATATCTCTTTTAAACCTAAAGAGTGTGAGTTTTCAAATGTTCTGCTTGTGCTCCTAAACATTTTCAGTCAGGGGCTACAGTGCTCCTAGTAAAAATATTTAGTCTGGCGCCCTGAAATGGATTTTCAAGAAACTCATTTTGATTTCAAGTATTTCTATTTCAAAATGCAAAAACAGTTCTTATTCAGTGGGGATTGTCAGTAAGAGAACTGATTTCTTTGGTTAGAAGCAATTTCTTCCTCCTCTGTTAAAAATGTAGTTTCTCTATATAACTTTTCCCAGGCAATTAACTACTATGAAGCGGCGCTGAAGAGCGGGCAGCAAAATTTCCTGCGTTATGACTTGGCTGACCTGCTCATGAAGCTCAGGCAGTATGAACGCTGTGAAAAAGTCCTGCAAGAGGCTCTCACACATGATCCTGGTGAGAAACAGCTCAGAAATTATGAAGTTATTGTGAACTGGCAACATCTCACTTCAGTCACCGCTAAAAAGTGAAAAAAATTTTTATTAGTGCTTTCATTCAAATTGAACTTAGGCCCAATCCCAATTCTATTTTATACCCCTTCCCCTTCCCCTTGTCCCTTGAAACAGAGTGTCAAGGGGTAGGGGTGAAAATATTCCCCTAAGAATTGGGACACCACTACTATGCTGTCACACGTCACCATACATCGTCTAGCTCCTACAATACACACACCTATGCTGGTGTGCATTAGAGCCTTTAATTATCATTCTATATTAATGCGCTGCTTACTGACACACACACACACATATCAGAGATCGCGCAGCTCACACATCCAGGAGCAAAGATACTTGTCAACGCTGCCCCACGACTTTTATTAATAACAGTTTAAATACTGAATCGCTACATTATATTTTCCAGCAACAAAAAAAATCGCTGTTTTTGAAGTAAACTCACTCTAAAAAGAGTTGCATACACGCAACTTTAATCTCTCTCTCTCTCTCTCTCTCTCTCTCTCTCTCTCTCTCTCGCTCTCCAATTGGCAATATTTGAGGAAAGGGTTTAGCGATTTACAATTATTGGGGGGTCTAGCCCCCCTCAATGTCTATCTATGGTGGTTATCGCCCTGATCAGACATGAAAATATGTTGTGGCACTATCGTGCAGTCTGTAATGACGTTAGTTAGCAAACTTTAGCGATTTTTTTGCAAACATTTCTTTGAGTAACGTTTGAAGTGTGGTTCCGAAAATCTGGCCCTTCCCCTAGCCCTACCCCTCCAACCAAAAGAGAATCGAGACACCCCTACCCCTTCACGTGAATGCGCGAAACGGAGGGGTAGGGGAAAGGGGAAGGGCTAAGGGGTAGAATTGGGATTGGGCCTTAATGTGCTGTTTCCAAAAGATTAGTGGAGATCTGAGCTTGTTTAGATTTTGTCCGTCATCAACCACAAAAGTTTGTAAGTTTGATAAGGAATGAAATGTGTGTTTAAGCAATAAAGAGCAATACTGCATGTCTGCTGGGTATTTTTACTTGTATTTTATGCTATATTTACTACACCTTAGAAATGCAGCTTGTTACATGATTGACAAATGAATTCAGGATTAATTCATGTGTCATGGGAGAACATGGGGGTGCACTTTTAATTGATGTATGGAAGCTGGTTCAGCTTAATGTAATTTAAAATACAATTTTTGTGTAATGCACAAAGCAGTTGCATCTCTTCAATAGTGATCAGTGGTGTCTTTCTGTCTTTATTTTCCAGTAAATGAGCTGCCGCTTCTTACCGAAGACTGTCGCTATCTTGTGCTTCTCGCCAAAGTCCAGAGCAAAGTCAATAAAAATGACGAAGCATTACTGTCCTTACAGAGAGTGAGTCGAGTGTCTTTTTCTCTGAAACAGTGCAGTTATTGTTAACGAAAATGATTTAAAAATATTTTCAGTAATTGAAATAAGCCTGAAATTAGATGAAAAACTTTTAGAAATGTTGTCTTGACAAGTAACTTAAATGAATAATAAGTTTAAGTGCTAAAATTACTACAACTAAAACAGTTTTTATTGTAAAATTGTAATTTTTTGTGTACCAATTTTTATTTTATTCTATTATTGTTGTTGCATTTATGATGAAGAGAATATGGAGGAAAATGTGTTTAATTCTGATAAAAATTATTATATTATAATATATTATATTATAAATACAGTATTTAAAAGGTAATATTTGTATGTCTAAAAGTAATATCTTATAAACTTACTGAATTACTAAAACTAAATAATATAACAATATAAACTATATATAAAAATATAAATAAATTTAATCTATTTAGTATTTGAATAAAAAATGAAACAAAACAAATCACCAAATTACTAGAAATGTTAACTAACATAAAACTTAAAATATAAAATAAAAGCAACTTCAAAATGTTAATAAAATCTATAGTAGTAAATAAATATACGCCTGCAATCTTTCAACAGGTCACCTCAACCCATAAGACCAATTTACATTCACAACCTCCTAAATTATATATAAATTATAAGTTATATTTCATGTACTATACAAGTATGTTTTCAAGTATATAACTAAACATACTTTGACAAAATACTGACAGAATTGTAATTGTCAAGGTGTTTTCAAATGTTCCTTTAATTTCTTGCCCAGAGCGCTTGTTTGAATTGTTGTTCCTCCTCAGGCGAGAGATGTGCAGGCGAAGGTGCTGAAGCGTGCTCAGCTGGAGCAGCCCTCTCGGTTCCCTGCGCAGAAGCAGCTCGCCGCAGAGATCTGCAGCGAAATCGCCAAGCACTGCAGCAGCCAGCGCGGCTACGAACGAGCCGTCAAGTTCTACAAAGAGGCGCTTGTGTACTGTGAAAGTGACAGCAAGGTCAGTGTGGCCCGGATCAGTGAGTCCAGTGTGTTCTTCTGCAGCTGGATCGGTCCGGCCGAGTCTGGAGCATCAGTCAGTTTGTGTGTGTGGTGCTGCATTTGAACACGCCACAGGCCTGCATTTGATTGCCATCACAGATCAGTCTCTCCATAGACCATATTAAAATAGTAAACCTATAAGAATAGATATACCAGTGTTGTGTATATATATATAAATAATAATTTGTTTTCTATTGTTTATTTTTTAATTCCCGCGTAGACAATTTACATTGTCAACAAAGCTAATTATAATCATTCAAGTGCATTGCATTATCATTTAGCAGATGCTTTTATCCAAAGTGACTTAAAAGCATGTGGTAAATGCATACATGTAAAAGTAGAATTTTAAGTAGTATTTTTATAAGATTTTGATGAGATTGAAATCTTTTTGATGAGAAACATTAATTCAGTCGAATGTGGCTGGTAAAGTGTAATAGGTAGCACACTGTTATGCAGTTAATGTCAGCAGTATGAGCCTACACTTCTTCCCAGAAAGCCTCAAGGACATTTTCCTTGCAGCGAATACTTTTTTGCTGTTCTTTATTTATTTATTTATTTTTGGTGATTTATTTAAGTTAATAAATTGAACATCATTTTTAATAAATGCAAGCATTTATGCAAATAAACATGTGAAACTTTTAAACAGAATATAATGATTATTTTCTAAAGCAGCAGACTTTCAGTGTCTCCTGTGAACAGCTGTGGATGTGAATGTGTGTGTGTGTTTGTGTGTTTAATCAGGTGATGTTGGAACTGGCTCAGCTGTATCTTACTCTGGATGATGTCGAGGCCTGTCAGCAGCAGTGCAGTGCCATTCTGAAGAACGATCCGGTCAACGAGTCGGCTACACTGGTCAGTTTCTCTTAATCAGATACTCCTCTCTCTTAACCTCACAACAATGAACCAATCAGATAAATCTGGATGCGGGAAAAACATCTCGAGTGTGTAGAGTGCAACAGTTCTAGAATGAAAATTCTCATTCATTTTCTTCATAGAAATGTATTTTTAGCAGTAGCATATAAACTTTCAAGTCAATTATGTTACATTATTTTTACACTAGAACTTACATATTCTCTCACAGCTTATAATTTTCCAATTTGTTCTTATAGCTTTGCTAGGCAGAAATTTGGTAATCGTCTCTGTGTTTGTTGTTAGATGATGGCAGACCTTATGTTCCGGAAGCAGGACTATGAACAGGCTGTGTTTCACTTCCAGCAGCTCTTGGAGAGGAAACCAGGTGTGTCGTTCATCTCCTGACCTTTCAAACGGTTACGCCGTTGTTGCAGCAGCCGCCTTCGCTTTCCTTCCAGATACTCGTATGAACCGCAGGGGAAACCTAAGCAATCAGGAAGCTGTAATGAACTCATTTAATCTCTTGCCCTAGACAACTACCCGACGCTGTCCCGCCTCATTGATCTGCTGCGCAGAGCCGGCAAACTGGAGGAGGTTCCAAGATTCCTCGAGATGGCAGAGAAACACTCATCAAGGGCCAAGTTTGAGCCTGGATACAACTACTGCAAAGGGCTCTACCTGTGGTAAGATTATAAAATATGAAATAGAGGGTTATACTTTATGATGGTAATCTAGGGTTTCCCAAACTGGGGATTGTGAATCCCTGGGGGTTTATTAGTTAATACAAATGCTTATATTATAATATATATATATATATATATATATAATATCTATATATATATATATAACTATTTCTTAATTAAATTTTACTCCCAAAATAACACGTCATAGAAAAGTTAAATATTTTATTTGCATACCTCATGTCCATGTGACCCATTAACTGACATCATAACTGTGAACGATGTGCAATGTTGTTAAAGTATTGAAATTACCTTAAACTCTCAGGGCTAGTAATATTTTTATAACAAGGGGTCAGTAACATATACCATCTTTCCAAAGAAATTAATATTTTTATTCAGAAGGAGCATTAAATTGTTAAACAGTGACAGTACGACTTTACATTGTTACAATAAAGGTAATCACAGTTTAGCCCATATCAGCATCCTAATATATTTTGTGCTGTCATGAATTAGGCCATATATATATCTATATATAGATATATAGATAATACTTATGTTTGTGTGTGTGTGTGTATTATATATAGTAAGATATATATATATATATATTATATACACACACACACATACAGAATTTTCCTATAATTCAAAATGTTTCAAAAAACCTTGGTGGATTAATACTTTTATTCAGCAAATATGCATTACATTTATCAAAAGTGACATTTACAAAACATTATATTTCTAATAAATGCTGTTCCTTTAAACTTTCCAAGTAACAAAGAATCCTAAAAAATTTATCACGGTATCCACAAAAATATTAAGCAGTACAACTGTTTTAAATATTGATAATAATAAATATTTCTTGAGCACCAAATAAGCATATTAGAATGGTTTCTGAAGGATCATTTTAATAGTTTAAAAGTATATTCAAATAGAAAACAGTTGCTTGAAATTGTAATAATATTGATTGTGATCAGTCATATGCATATGATAAATGAATGACAGTCATAGCTTTTGATTGCTGAATTGAATGCAATAAGGACATGAATGTTGATCTGCTTCTCAAAGGTACACTGGTGAACCTAACGATGGGTTACGTCACTTTAACAAAGCCAGGAAGGACAACGACTGGGGCCAGAACGCAGTGTACAACATGATTGAGATTTGTCTCAACCCTGACAATGAGACCATAGGAGGAGAGGTGTTTGAGAACCTGGACGGAGACATGGGGTGCGTCCTAATCCCTTTACACTATTCCCAAGATGCATCCTGAACAGCTAATTTCACTAATTCTGCCATTATTGTCTTTTATTCTGTATAAGCTGAGTTTTATTGCACACATGCACTTTCACAAATGATGCATTTCATTTGTTTGTGTTCAGAAACTCTACAGAGAAGCAGGAGTCGGAGCAGCTGGCCGTGAGAACAGCGGAGAAGCTCTTAAAGGAGCTGAAGCCACAAACCTCAGCGGGACATGTACAGCTGCGCATCCTGGAGAACTACTGTTATCTGGCCACCAAACAGAAAGCCAACGTGGAAAGAGCCCTCAACGTGTTCATTGAGATTGCAAACAGTGAGGTGTGTGGACATCACGTGACGGATATGTTAAATATACACACACCCACACATGCACACTGCTTTTATATATGCCTGAATCACTCCTTCAAGACAAACTTAGAATAGCATTCAGAATTTTTATTTAGCAAGGATGCATTTAAATTGATCAAAAGTGACAGTAAAGACATTTACAATCATTTCTATTTCAAATAAATGCTGTTCTTTAAAAAAAAAAAGTTTTTTCTTTTTTCAGGCTAGTATAAAGAAAACATCCAAAATACCCATTTAAGTGTTTATTGTATTATACTTTATCTATGTGTGCCTCTAGATTTCAATTATAATACATATCTTTAAAAGCCATTTCTCAACATGTTTTTTTTTCCAGAAATCTCCACTTCAGTATCACTTACACTAAACTTTACAGTTTGTTGAATCCTCTTTCATGCTTTATGACGACATTTACTCAACTACACCTGAAAGTCTTGTTTGTTCTGTACAGAAAGATCATGTTCCTGCGCTGCTGGCCATGGCCACTGCCTACATGATCCTGAAGCAAACCCCTCGAGCCCGAAACCAGCTCAAACGCATCGCCAAGATGAACTGGAACATCATTGATGCAGATGAGTTTGAAAAGAGCTGGCTGCTCCTGGCTGACATCTACATCCAGTCGGGAAAATATGACATGGCAGGAGAGCTGCTAAAGAGATGCCTGCGACACAGCAAGGTGATGCTGAATTCATTCAGCCACATTATATATTACAATTTCTGCTGAAAATTCAGCTGAAAAAAATAGTAAAAGATTAGTATATTTAAATGTAGGGTAGGCGATTTCGGAGAGGTTAGCAATAGCAAGCAAGCTTTGAGAGCATAAGATCTCACCCTCCCTGCAAATCACTCTCCAAAGCCACGCCTCCTCCAAAACACTACAAGAGACGGTGTTGGTAGAGGGTTGAATTCAACTCTGTCAGATTACCTCATGTCTCGTTCACCAGTGAGAAAACATTACAGTACAAAGCGCACGATATTACAATAATAACACCTTCCATTCTCGTTCGGTCTGCAATGGAATGCACTGATGACGGATCACGTCTGAGCGAACAGGGTGCATGGAGGTATGCAAATACATACGTTGACAGGCAGGTAGGACACCCTATCATAGCCCTCGGACTCGAGTATACATTGGACAAACATTTTATGGTCCTATGCCTTCCACAGACGATATTAATACTAACACATTTAGAGAACTTAACTTAGTGATTGCTATTGGGATGTGAAGAGACTTTCAACCAGCATAACAAAAAAAAATTCTGAACCAAATCACCTACCCTGTTTTTAAAAATCACCTGTGGTGAAAATCAAGTACATTGTACTTTAACATTGTTTACATGTCCATCTGGTGTTTTAAATGTGCTTAAAGAACAACCATGTGCAGATGCATCCGTCAACACCATTGCTGAGCATTTTCTCCTTTAAACTTAAAGATGGAATCCATTTCTAAAACTTAACATTCTTAGTATAAACCTGCCTAAGGCCCCGATCACACAGAACGCATTTTTTGCAGTAAGAGGCAGCTTTTTGAATTGTTTTCGGTTGGCAGTGAGCTTTCTGCGCGCTGTTTATGCGCCCTGTGCACCTCACGTTTTTGCAGGAGCGCTCTGAGCTCCTGAAGTTGAAAAAAAAGCAACTCTGAGCAGAAAAAGTATCCGACGTCATTCAGAAAGATGTTCGCGGAGACTGAGACGGCAGAAAGCGCACCCCGTTTGTTTTCTTTGTTTTACAAAAGCACAATCTTTTTGTTGATATTGTGTGAGTGCGCACAAATAAAAATAGACCCTTCACAGATTCAAATGATGTATTACACTTATATGTACGATCAAAAATGGCGGAGCATTTTAAGTTATTTTTGCTGTTATCAGGAAAAAATGCAAGTGATCGCACCAGCGCCTCCGAGGGTTAACTGACGCTGGCTCGTAAAACGTGATTTTAAAAGGCATATAAAAAATTTTTTTCTTAACACTACATTTGTAACATAAGTAACGTAATATATTGACTTTATTCTGGTATCAAATTACAGACCAAAAAAAAAAAAAAAAAAAAAAAAAAATTTTAAAATGTAATGCATTACATTACTGAGTTACCAGAAAAAGTAATTAGATTACTTTTACCGTGTAACGCGTTATACCCAACTCTGGTTACCAATTACATGTCCGAGGCTGTAGAGATCGATACATCAAATGCATTATCATTCTGAATACATTCACTACTTCAGTTAACCGAGTGACAGTGGAGCTGGTAGTCAGAGATGATTGAGTAGACGTGGGGAATAATCTGCATATTCATGAATGAATCTGCATATACTAAATGAGGGTGTAGAGTTATATTCAAGCCATTTTAATGCATGAAGAAATAATTTTTTCACAGGAAAAAAACGTGTAAATGTCATTTTGATTATCAAACATGAGTTTTAAGAGATAAAATTTGTGACTACAGGGGAAAATGGCTCTTTTAATTTGATCCAGTGAATTAAATCTTCAGCACATTTATTTTCTCTTTTTATTTGCAACTTGATGGACAAAAACCAAACGTGTGCTGAAACCCTAAAACATCACAGCTTGCTTGCAAACCTTTCATTTGACTTTTCAGAATAATCTAAATATTAAAAACACTTACAGACTGACGTCTTAACGTGTTTTATAACAGTCCTGCTGCAAGGCGTACGAGTACATGGGCTACATTATGGAGAAGGAGCAGTCCTTCAGAGATGCTGCCTTGAATTATGAAATGGCCTGGAAATACAGCAATCAAACCAACCCCACTATCGGTAAGATTAAAGCCTCTCTGACGCTCTGTACTGTTCTCATGTGTGTGTTCACATCTCTCATTGACATCAGCATGCTGTTTGTTTACCAGGCTACAAGCTCGCGTTCAATTACCTGAAGGCCAAGAGACACGTGGATGCTATAGATGTGTGCCATAAAGTGAGTACGCAAGAAATCCTAAACATCTAAATTAGTAAATATTTTAGTGAGACCAAAAGTGAGAATCCAGAAGCAAAATCCCATTCATTTTTTTTTTTCATAGAAAAATTATTTTTTACAAAAAACATTTAAACCTTTTAAGACAGACCTACCTTGAACTATTGAGGGATATTTCAACTTCATTTATTTATAAGGTTAATTGCCAAAATCTATATATTTGGCAATAAATGAAAAATACATTTTATATTTAAAATCAATTACACTGTAGTTTTATATTTGTATCATCTTTAAATTATTATGATATAATTTTCATTTAAATTATTGTATTTAGAACTTAACTAAAAATATAATAGCTAATAGCTTTTTATCCTGTTGCATTTTTTTTTCTTTCTTTTCTCACACTCTCAGGTTTTGGATGCACATCCCAACTATCCACGCATCAGGAAGGACATCTTGGACAAAGCAAGAGCGGCTTTAAGATCATGACAGATGGACCGGTGTGGTGTGTGCTGTTGCTCAATTGTGATCTCAGCTGTAATTTCATATGAAATGCATTGAGAAGTGTCAGTATAAGAAATGTTTTGATATGACTACATGCAGTGTTCATTCAACATTAAAAACAAGCATTGATAATGGTGCAATATTTTTCCTTATGTACACAGAAATAAATAAACATTTGAAAACACCGTCCGGCTACAGATTCCACAATATATATATGCACGCTGCACAGAATATTGAATCCCACAATACAATGTGCTTGACCTTGCATTCCCAATGTGTCTCTTTTTGCCTCTTTATTTCATCAGTCTGGCAAATATTTCCTAAAATTGATTAAAAAAAAAATGCTACTTTTCATTTCCAAGATGATAATATTGAGTTCATGTGAAAACAATGTAGCGTACTACTGTTTGGCTCTGTTCTGGGTAGAATACTACTGTCACGAATCGGGCCTCTGTGGCTCTCTCCGACGGCCTCCGGAGGGCACCCTCTCCCGAATACTAACGTTCATGGACTACATTTCCCTGACACCTGTGTTCCCCCTTAGCTTCCCTATTTAAGCAGCTCTCAGACTCTCTATGTTTGCGAAGTCTTGTATTGCCCCGGCTACATTTCTGAGCGTTTATCCCCTATCTTGTCGTCTCTTGTGTATTACCTCGGACTGTTCTTACTAGTGTGATTCTCTGCCGCCTGCCCCGACCCTCGCTCTGCCACTGTTTATTCTCTTGGATTACCCCTGCTGTACGTGACGCTGTTGACTGAATACTGCCTGTTTTACTCTGCCTGTTATTCTAATAAAAGCTGCAAATGGATCCGCACGCCTCTGACTCAGCGTTACAGAAGACTTCGCCACACACGGAACCAGCAGCGATTTATCAGCTAACCACCGAGGTTTCTGCCCAGGCCTCCATCAGCAACAGCTGCAACGACTCACCGCGCTCACGGAGGAGATGGTGAGGACGCTACAAGCCCTTCGCGTCACCATGCCTGAGCCGAGCATTCCTCCATCCGTTCCGTCTCAAGCGGTTCCCAGTCCCAGTCACTCGTTGACCAGCCCATGTCTGGCTTTCCCCGAGAAGTTTGACGGCTCACCGGAAAGATGTAAGGGCTTTTTATTACAATGCTCCATGTTTGTAGATCAACAACCGCAGTTCTATCCCACCGACGATAGTCGGGTTTCATTTGTTTGCTCTCTGTTAACTGGACGAGCGCTGGACTGGGCCACTGCTGCTTGGGAGGGGAGACGGCTGTCATTCCCATCATTTGACTGTTTCCTGAGACGATTCCGCGAGGTATTCAAGCATTCAGCGGGCGGAAAGGAGCCGGGCGAACAGTTACTCGCTCTGCAACAGGGACGAAGCACGGCTGCGGATTATGCTCTCTCATTCCGCACTCTAGCGGCACAGGCAGGATGGGAGGATGAACCACTTAAACTGCTGTATCGCAAGGGACTCACGGGCGAGCTACAGTCAGAGCTCGCCTGCCGTGATGAGGGGAGGTCCCTCGAACAGTTCATTGAGCTCTCCATCCGCATAGATAACCTGATGCGGCCACGACGTCCTTCTCGTCCATTTCCTGTGTATCCTCCAGCGGCCACAGCTCCCATTGAATCGGAACCCATGCAGATTGGTTTCACTCGCCTCACCGATGCGGAACGAGAGAGAAGAATGCGGAATCGGCTCTGTCTCTGCTGCGGCCTATCCGGCCATATGAGAGCCTCCTGTCCTACCCGACCTGCCGCTCGAAGTTACGCTACGGTGAGTGCCACTCCTGATTCCATTAACTGTTTAGTAGTTCCCATTGCTCTAACGTTTAATGATACGTGCACTGAGACCGTAGCATTGATAGATTCGGGGGCTGCGGGGAATTTCATTGACATAGGGTTTGCCAATACTCATAACTTCCCTCTTGTTCCATGTGAATCCCGGGTGGCAGTGGCAGCCTTAGATGGACGTCCTCTGGGCACAGGACAGATCAAATTCATAACCCAGGACCTGTGTCTGCGAACTGGCATACTTCACACCGAAACCATCCGACTCTTTGTTATTGACTCTCCTCTGAATCCCATCATCCTTGGTCTGCCCTGGCTAGAAAGACACAACCCCCGGATCTCATGGACCACTAAGCAGATTCTACAGTGGTCTGACTCCTGACAACGGAATTGTTTACTCACCAGCCTAACGCCCTCATCTCCTCGACCAGCCCAGATATCAGATGATTCACCGGTTCCGAGAATACCCTCTGAGTACCAGGACCTCGCTGACGCTTTCAGTAAGACCAAAGCCTCGCAACTTCCTCCTCACCGACTCAGTGACTGCGATCGATCTTCTTCCAGGATCAAACCCCTCTAGAGGTAGAGTTTTCCCACTATCGCAGCCAGAGTCCGAGGCCATGAAGGCTTATATTGAGGAGGAGCTGTCAAAGGGGTTCATTAGACCATCCACCTCACCTGCGTTTTGACAAAGAAGCTAGTTTCTTCTTTGTCAAAAAGAAAGAGGGAGGTCTCCGGCCATGCATTGATTACCGCAGTCTAAATGAGATGACAAATTCCGGTACCCTCTACCTCTAGTTCCAGCAGCTCTAGAACAACTCCGCACTGCTAAATATTTCACCAAGCTCGACCTTCGCAGCGCCTACAATCTTATTCGCATTCGGGAGGGAGACGAGTGGAAGACGGCTTTCTCAACGACGTCAGGGCACTGTGAGTACCTCGTTATGCCGTTCGGCCTGGTCAGCAGTCCTTCAGTCTTCCAAGCTTTCATTAACGATGTTTTCAGAGGCATGCTGAATCAGGGGGTCATAGTCTATATTGATGACATCTTGATCTATTCGGATACCCTGGACTCACATGTGCAGCACGTGCGGGCTGTACTTCAGAGGCTCATTGACAACCAGCTATATGCCAAGATGGAGAAATGTGAGTTCCACCAGACAGTTACCTCTTTTCTTGGTTACATCATTAGCGCTGAGGGGGTAGCTATGGATGACAGGAAGGTACAGTATGTGCTCAACTGGCCTCAACCGACGATGGTAAAGGAACTACATTGCTTCTTGGGCTTTGCTAACTTCTATAGACGTTTAATTCGGGACTTCAGCACCATTGCAGCACCTCTCACCTCCATGCTAAGGGGAGGGAAGCGTAGGCTTCTTTGGTCACCATCAACCACCAGGGCTTTTCAACGACTAAAGGAACGCTTCACCTCCGCGCCCATTCTTCACGATCCTGACCCTGAGGTAGAGTTCTTCGTGGAGGTGGATGCTTCCAACACGGGCATCGGAGCTATACTCTCTCAGCGGCAGGGTAATCCTTCCAAACTCTTTCCCTGTGCCTTCTACTCTCGTAAACTCAACTCTGCGGAACAGAACTATGATGTGGGAGATCGGGAACTTCTAGCCATAAAGGCAGCCTTGGAGGAATGGCATCACTGGTTGGAGGGGGCCAAGCTTCCCTTTGTTGTTCTGACTGATCATCGCAACCTCGAGTACCTCAGAGCGGCCAAACGACTCAATCCACGGCAGGCTAGATGGTCTCTCTTCTTCACACGTTTCAATTTCAAGGTAACCTATCGTCCTGGATCAAATAATTCTAAAGCTGATGCGCTCTCCAGGCAGTTCGAGGAAGATCAGATCCCTCCTTACAAGGAACCTATAATTCCCTCTAACCTCATTCTCGCTCCTGTTCAATGGGATATTATGACAGAAATGGCAGAGGCCCAGATCAGTGAACCTCCTCCGCCAGAATGTTCCCCCGATCGCACCTATGTTCCCACTAGTCTTCGTCATCGTGTGATGCAATGGGTCCATAACTCCCCCAGCGCAGGTCACCCCGGGATTACAGCCACCATTCAACTCATCTCCAATCGTTTCTGGTGGTCCACTCTCCAGGCGGATACCATTAAGTTTGTTCGTCAGTGTACTATTTGTGACATCTCCAAATCTTCCCACCAGCGCCCAGCAGGTCTTCTTCAGCCACTTCCTGTTCCCCAACGGCCATGGTCCCACATAGCTATAGACTTTGTCACTGATCTCCCCAGCTCAAGGAACTATACCACCATCTTAACGGTCATTGATCGTTTCTCGAAGGCATGCCGTCTCATACCCCTGAATAAACTGCCCACAGCCTTTGAAACTGCAGAGGTACTCCTCGAACAGGTCTTCCGTTTCTACGGACTTCCTGAAGACATTGTCTCGGACCGTGGTCCTCAGTTCACTTCCCGAGTTTGGTCCGCGTTCTGCCAACACCTCAATATTAACGTCAGCCTCACCTCTGGATACCACCCACAGTCGAATGGCCAGGTCGAAAGATTAAACCAGGAATTGACCCGGTTTCTGCGTGCCTACTGTCATCAGAATCAGAGCGACTGGAGTCGCTTTCTCCTGTGGGCGGAATACGCACAGAGTTCTCTCAGCAAACCATCCACCGGCCTTACGCCTTTTGAATGTGTACTCGGTTTCCAACCACCCCTGTTTCCCTGGTCCGGAGAGCCCTCAGAGCTCCCTGCTATCAACGACTGGCTCCAGCGAAGTGAGGAGACATGGAATGTTGCTCATGTGCACCTTCAACGCGCCATCCGCAGGGTCAAGGAACAGGCCAACCGTCACAGGAGGTCAGGTCCCGCTTACCTCCCAGGACAATGGGTCTGGCTCTCCACAAGAGACCTTCGCCTTCGGCTTCCGTGCAAGAAGTTGAGTCCCAGGTACGTGGGTCCATTCAAAATCATTAGACCGATCACACCTGTATCTTACCGTTTAGCTCTTCCCCCTAATTATCGTATCTCACCCAACTTTCATGTTTCCCTGCTTAAGCCCGCCAGTGGTCCGAGAGGAGAGAGGGACCAGGAAGAGGCCGTGAACGAGAGTCCCCCTCCCATCATCGTGGACGGCGAGGAGGCGTACCAGGTACAGGAGATCCTGGACTCCCGACGCTGGGGCAGGTTACTGCAATACCTCATTGACTGGGAGGGGTACGGTCCTGAGGAGAGATCGTGGGCAGACCGAGAGGACATACTGGACCCATCTCACCTCAACGACTTCCATAGAACCCATCCTCTCAGAACCAGCCCCTGGTCCTGTGGAAGGGCCTCGTCGTCGTTCTCCTCCTCGCTTCAGGAGCCGTTCGCAGGGGGGGGGGGCTCTGTCACGAATCGGGCCTCTGTGGCTCTCTCCGACAGCCTCCGGAGGGCACCCTCTCCCGAGTACTAACGTTCATGGACTACATTTCCCATACACCCCGTACCTGGGACTGATTACTGGCACAGGTGTTTCCCCTTAGCTTCCCCGTTTAAGCAGCTCCCAGACTCTCAGTGTTCGTGAAGTCTTGTATTGCCCCGGCTATATTTCTGAGCGTTTATCCCCTATCTTGTCGTCTCTTGTGTATTACCTCGGACTGTTCTTTCTAGTGTGATTCTCTGCCGCCTGCCCCGACCCTCGTTCTGCCACTGTTTATTCTCTTGGATTACCCCTGCTGTACGTGACGCTGTTGACTGAATACTGCCTGTTTTACTCTGCCTGTTATTCTAATAAAAGCTGCAAATGGATCCGCACGCCTCTGACTCATCGTTACAACTACTTCATACTGCACAGTACATGCTGTATAATGTCTACTCATTTTTGAAACAGTATGCAATATGCAAGGATAAACTGCATAGTGGCATAGTACTTTCATTTATGACAAAATGTGATGCACCTATTAAGAAAGACCGGCTAGTTGTCCCTCACTGGTCTGTGTGTGTGTGTGTGTGTGTGTGTGGTGTGTGTATATATTACATATTATTTTAAATGCATATTTTAATTGTAATTATATTTTGTGTTTTGTTTATATTAATTTTCTATTTAAATGTATATATTCAATATAATTATTACATTACATTATTTTTTATTAAGGTTTACAGAATAAACTTTTAGCGAAATTCAGTTGTGCAATAAATCCACATCAATTTGATGTCAAATAATAAACTTTGAGTTTCATCAGAAGCAGTTCAGAAAGCCAACCTCCAGCAAGAGTCCGACTTTCTCACTAAGCTCTATTTCAGAGAGATTCAACACGAAAAGACACAGTGGGAAGTTAAATCTCCAGTATCCTACAGATGAACACTCTGAGCCTCTCTGGTATTCTTCTCGTGTCCGGTTGCTTTTCTTTGCCCTGCAAACACAAGCTCTTTATGAAGTCCATGTGCACTGGGACACGGTGATTAAAATCCTCAGGCTGAGCATGTCTGGTGAGTGTTTTCTACATCTACATGCTGTTTAATGGGGGTCATTTATTGTGGTAATAAGTGAGATACTAAGTGGGTTTAACATTGTCGTAGTCGAATGTCACCCATCACTGATGTCGCGAAGTGATTCTTCATGAACAAATCTGTTTTGAGTCGTGGGAATAAGTGATGCCAGTGACAGGACCCATCGGTTCCCTTACAAAAAAGAAGTTTATTCAAGTGTGCTATTAGTATACTTCTTTTAAAGGGGTGATATGATGCGATTTCATTTTTTTCCTTTCTCTTTGGAGTGTCTCAAGCTCTTGGTGCATAAAGAAGATCTGTAAATTTGCAAAGTCTCAAATCCAAAGAGAAATTCTTTATAAAAGTTAAGAGTCAGCCACACCTACCTAAATGGCTTGTTCGAACACGCCCCCACATGTCTACCTCACTATGTGGGAAGATTAGCATAACGCCGCCCAAATGTTCACGCAAAGAAAGAAGGCGTAACTTTTAGTCTAGCTGTAGTATTGTTGCCGCCGCCGCCATGTCCTGAAGACGCTGTGTGCTTCGTTGTGAAAGCGAAACTACTTTGTTTGGTCTTCAAAAGAGGACGATATCCTTTGTCCTGCCTAGAGCTGATCCGTGCTGGTCGCTGAGGGAATACATCAACTTAGTGTTGTGGATCACCGGATCGGCTTTCACCATTTTCACCGCTCCTTCGCCGGGACCGCCGTTCTTGACCCCGCCGCTTCAGCTCACTCTTGCCCGGCTTTCGCTCACACTAGGCCGCTGTGTTTTTCGTTGTGAAAGCGAAACTACTTTGTTTGGTCTTCCAAAAGAGGACGATATCCACTTCGTCATGCCTAGAGCTGATCTGTGCTGGTCGCTGAGGAAATACATCAACTTAGAGATCACCGGCACATTTTATGGAGGACTGTTTTACTGATCCTGGGAGAGTAACGTTATACTAAAATGCCGGCAGTTCTGACTCACTTAAGTACGTTTTCATTTAAATGATTTGTCACTGATGATTCAAACGCGGGTTTTGGGCAGTGTGGAGTATCACTTGTTGTTTGTCATTTCTCTGATCACAATGCAGACAGGGTTTTATGTTTACGCGGCGCGATGCAACGCAACACGTAAAAAGACAGTATAAGTCATTATAATCAGTAATTATGTTCCCACTGGATGCAACAAATGCCTCGTTTGTAATGGGTTTTAATATTTTTTGTCAGCGTTCTGCCAAATCCGGCCGGGCAACTAACACAGCATCACAGTATGTGAGGGGCGTACATTTCTGTCTCATGCTTGAGGTATTCGGCCAATCACAACGCATTGAATAGCTGGCCAATCACAGCACACCTCGCTTTTTTAGACCGATGAGCTTTGTAATAATCAACGCGTTTCAGAAAGGCGGGGTATGGAGGAGAAACAATAATGTACAGTATTTGGAAAATAATGTGTTTTTTTTACTTTAAACCGCATAAACACATTTCATTACACCAAATACACAAAATAATGTTCTTTTTAGCAGCATCATATGACCCCTTTAAACTAAAAATAGGAAAGTATACTTTGTCTACTTTGTATGTACATCTCAGAAATATACTTAAAATGACATTTAAGTATACTTGACTTATACTTATATATTTTAGCTATAATTGTGCTCCTAGAATCCGTGTTTTCATTGTTATACCTCTTAATTGGTCGACATTTTATTCCATAAGGTTACACAGTTTTGATGCTGTTTTATGTCTGATCGTGTTAGATTACATGTGGAAGCATCTGTTGTTTCGGTTTCTTCTTCACTTGTATTTTTTGGAAATTCTGTACAGAAGATGTGTAATAGCACCCCATTGTCAAGCTTTGGGGTGTTGATCGACTTTATCTATGTTTTGATTATCATTCTGAATCCAATTCATAGTCTTTTTTCAGCTTTTTGTTCAAAATGTTGTTTATTTCTTTATTTTTTATTTATGAAACTTATCCACATTCAAGTGTTTTAAAAAAGAAAAAAAAAAAAAAGAATGCATGATGCTAGAATAAAATGTTTTTGTTTACAAGCAGATACCCTGTTCTTTCTTTTGATGTTTTGTATATTCAGATATTCATGTAACAAAATATATACACATTAATACCTAAATAGGGACGTAGTAGTATACTTAAAGTATGATGTAAAGTTCACTTAAAGAAAACTTATGAGTATACTTGCAGTATAAAACTACTAAACTAGTAGTTTACTGAGACTATACTTCAAAGTGTACTAAAAATGCTACAAGTGTTTAATTAGTGAACTATCAGTATACCTATTAGTTCACTTTTAGTATAGTTGCAGTACAAACTAAAAATTTTGATGTAAGTTTACTACTGTTATACTTAAAGTATACTTAAAAGTGTACTTTTATATACTAGAAAGTGGGCCAATTAAGTCCCAATGAGTATTGAAATTGTACACTTACAAGTATACTACTAGTACACTGATATTTGTATACTTACTACATAAAGTCTACTTAAAAATATACTTGAACTTTACTTAAGTATACTTACTAAAATAAACTTGAAGTATATTACTTTTTGGTAAGGGTTGTGGATGATTTAGGTTTGTGTAACAAATATTTAGAGAGAATGCAGGTTTGATAATTATGGGGGTCTGACTCCACTCATTAAGGTTTAAAAGAAAGTCAAAACTAAAAGTCAGGGGTCTTAAACGTGTATATAGTCTATTCTTTTTACATGTAAGTTTAAATGCACATTTTAGTCGCGTTCTAAAACATTTCAGTAACTACAAAAGTTTAGATTCAGAGTGCGCTAAACAGACCAGAAGTCGCTTTCGCGAGTTTATCGAGTTTATCGGTCATACACACTCATAGAGATCAGTGCTGCGTTCAGCCCCGACAAAAACAGTGCAAAACGTTTTTTAAACGGAAACGGTGGTGCGTTGAACACCCTGTTCTGATGACGCAAGAGTTGCAGCTATGGCAGCTGAGAAGGCCATTCTTTGTGTTCTTTTTGAAGAATTTTCGGAGGCTGATGAAATTGGTATAAATACGTGTTTAAAACTGCAAAATACGCTCGATGTTACAGTCACTGCCCTTGCCCTCCAGAATAAAAGACAACATCCCAATCGAGTGAATTGTTGGTACTGTGGTTCCTAATTATTGTGATCCGATATTTGCCTCGCATTTCAGGATGAAAATACAAACATTTCAGGTGAAGGATAATCCACTTCTTACCTCCGAGACTGTGTTATGATCTATATAACCTTATTATTTTTATTGTGAGTATTAGGCTTATCATTATTGCTGATCACTGTTTTTGTGCTATGATATTGTAATATTTACCATTATATAATCAGAGCAGTATAGAAAAGTTTATTAAAGTGTCACTCCATAATAACAATAGAAAAATATATAAATATGTATAGTATTTTTATGTTACATTAATCAGTATTTAGCACACTTTCCTAAAGAAAGGATATGGACCAGAAGACATTATTAAATTATATTTAGACAGACTTAAAAAAGTTCCAGATCTATACTTGTGCCCTTATTATTTCAGTTATTTTGCCTTTAATGTAAATAAGCATGTGCAAACAATATACTTGCTCTTGTGAATTTATTTGGATGTTAATTACATTGTGCGAGCTGTCTCTTTAATACCGCGTGGTTTACATACATGTTGCTGCTGATTGGGCTGACATGTTTGACACACCCACCAAACAAGAGAAAACGCATCTCAAACCCCGTTGCACACCGTTTCCAGGAAACATGTCGTTCAAACCGGAAACCGTAGCAAAACGGTGCACAGCGGTTTGAGCTTGAACTTGCCCCAGTTGTCGTACATCAACAAAACACGTCCGGGGCATTATCACTTTGTTATTTATTGTTGATTATTTATTTAAAGCAAATTAAAAATGTATGTGCTTTGTTTAAAACGCCGTAGGCGATTGCGCCCAGAAAATTATTGAAAGAAATTATTTTTAAAAGCAGAGTAATTTTGCTCGTGATTCGACGCTGTTTGATCGCATTCCTGCTTGTCTTTCAGTTATAGCGGCATTTGATTGAGTGAGAGGTCAGTTAAGTCTCTAGTCAGTTCATACAATAAAATACCATTGTCTTAGTGTAGTGTTTTTTACAAGAATATAATCAGTTGAGGTGTGTGAGTTATTATTTGGATGCAGTATCTTTCTCTTTCACTTTTAAATATTAAGGGTTTCTGATGAATATTGCACTCTGCGAGCCTCATTCATGAAACATGAGCAAAGCAGATGTGCATTAAACCGTTCTTGCATAAATTCTTGCATTTAGTTCAATGAAACTATTTATGTAAGAATGAAACTACGATTTACACAGAACTTTGTTCATGTTTCATATAGTAGTCCCTGTGAATGCAAACTCTATGACATTTAACCCAGATAAACATTTTGTTTTAAAAATACAGCATCCAGTAATCATGACTGTACGGCAGGAAAAGTCACGTAGAAGTGGAGATTCTGAGGTCATAAAGTGTGGGCACCCTTTATGTTGTAAATGTTAAGCTGAAAGAAAATATATCTATAAATACAGTCATGTTGAAACCCAAATCAGTGTTGGGGAAAGTTACTTTTAAAAGTAATGCATTACTAATTACGTTACTTAGTTACTTTTTGTGGAAAGTAATGCGTTACGTTACTTTTACGTTACTTTTTAAATCTGGACAGGGCTTGCTTGTTTCTTTTTAAAATAAAAAAAGTTATATTTTTGGCAAATATAAAAGCCTTTTCACACCAAAAGTGAAATGAATAAGCCTCAGGCTGAAGGAAATGTAAATTTACGTCCGTACAGCAGATTGCAGGAGAAGAAATTTCAACACACTTTAGCAATAAAAAAAAGACACAAATGTTTGGTAATTTTTGCTTATTAGTACGGTTGAACTGGATCATCGAAGGTCAGAAGCAAATAGAATGGGATTAAATACATAAAGGATATTTGTGTTGTTTAACATTTAATTATTGCAGGTTTGCGTTATATTCTGAGTTGCATTATTTTTATTCATTTGAGGAATACTGAATCTGTGTTTTTTGTGTGTGTGTGAGATTAATTAATGCATATTCATATTTTTTTTTGAACTACAGTAACATCTTCTGATTTACCGATGGGGACAGGAGAGCTGTCAATCAATAAATTGGGAAAAAAAAGTAACTTGCGTTACTTATTTGAAAAAGTAACCTCTTGTAAATTATAAAGTAATGCGTTACTTTACTAGTTACTTGAAAAACGTAATCTGATTACGTAACTCGCGTTACTTGTAGTGCGTAACCCCCAACACTGACCCAAATGTATAGTAAACATTTTAGAAGGTCCTTGTGTAAATCTGACATGCAGTAGTGTGATCTGATGTGGGTTATGCAACTCTGGCTATCAAAACTCAATCCAAAACCAACCAAAAATAGAAGACCACCTCGTAGATCGAAATGGTAGTATAGTTCCATTGGCAGCAGAGACAAACACACAAATACAATGAGGTCCAAACTATCAGACTGAGACTATTTAGCATTTTTCTCATTTAAAACATTTTTAATATCTAACCACATCATATTTTTAGTATCTGTTATGTGGCATATATAGTGCAGAATCGAAAGGATTTTGAAAATGTTAACGTTCATGTGCAGAGAATCTAGAAGAGAATCTGTTTATCTGGCAGGATAATCAGTGACTCTGTGGAACTACAGACTAGCTTTTGTCCTCAGACACGTTATTTAAACATGTCTACGTAGATATTGCTACAAATTACAGACTGAGACTAAGATGAGCTTTTTTCTCTAATTAAACACGTTTGTTCTTGCCTTTATTGCTTTAGTGCGGGTGATATACATAAAACCAGAGTTCCTATTGCTCATTGTTATTCAAAGTGTCACACAACACACAATTAGGAATCTGCAGAATGAAATCTGGGGGATATAGCCAAAATAAATCTTGATATTTATGTCTTTACTCTAAAAAGGCTTAGAAGGGTGATTGTATTTCATCATCAGTTCAATGAAAAAACTATCATAGCCAAATAATTTCTACCTTTTTTTTATAGAAAGAAGTAAAATACAATAAAATCTAGTTCAAATAATTAAAATATGTAATATTATTCATGTATATATTATGCACCAATATAAAAAATACATAGTACATTTAAAAAAAAAAAAATGCTAAAACTTTCATAATTTCTGAGAAATGATGCAAATGAAATGTTGAATCAGTGTAGAGCTGATTCATAATCATGGACAGATTCTGATCCTCATAAATCAATCAAATTGAGCTGTCAGATCGATTAATCACATCCAAAATAAATGTTTGTGTTAATGTAATATATGTGTGTGTACTGTGTATATATGTAAAAAATGATTTGTTGGTTTAACTAAAAAAAGTAAGTAACCTGGTTGCCTTAAATTTTGAATTCATTGAAACGAAGAATTTCAGTTATTACAAAGATTTTGTTGTTTCAACTAATATTTTCTTCTAAGAATTAAAAATAATTTTTTACTTGATGTTGTTTTGTTGTCATAAATTTGTTTTAAATATTGTATCAACTTATTCAAGCAATCAAGAGCATTAAGGAAACTTTCAAATTTAAGTTTACTCGACTACATATAGCTTGTTATAACAATTACCTAAAAAGTTTACATGGTTATGAGTTAAATACACTTCAACACAAGTTAACACGACAAAGGCGTTTTGTTAACTAATTATCCTGGCATAACAGAGAGCACAAATAAACCATAATTTAAAAATTCATGTTTATTAAAACATCCACATATCTGAAAAGTGTATATATGTATATGTGTAAATTTGTGCGAAGATACACGGTAAAAAAGCAACTACATATTTTCCAGTTAATGAAACCTTTTAAGTTTTAAAAACTAAAAAATGCTATTTTCTTGAAACTACCGTATTGACCCGAATATAAGACAATGTTTTTTTCTTGGAAATGCATCTGAAAAGCGGTCGTCTTATATTCAGGGTCTAGACTTTGACATGTCAATAATACACCCACAACAATAGGTGGCGACAAATACGAGTGTGCCATGAAATACGTAATGTAATGCGTGTTGTAAAGATCGCGAGTAAAAACTAAAGAATAAGAAAAGCTTACAGCTGCATGAGTCGTGACTGTCACGTTAGCATGATGGGACCAAAACTCCCTTTGTGATTTAAAACGTAAGACAGTACCCAGATCCGGAGACTACAGTAAGATTTAACTTCTACTGTTAATAAGATTTTGGTAGGCTACTATTAGATGGATAGCCTAAATGTCCGAATTCAGATGGGCTACCTGTTTTTTTTTTTTTAATGGTATATAAAAAAGTGAATATTTTTTAAATGTGATTGTTGGTACATTTTACCAGTTTTTACCATACTTTCAAAACAAAAATTAAAATAAGAAAAATATGCAATATGAAAATAATTGAAGACAAAATGTGTTTTACTGAGAAAAAAAACAAGATTTGGTTTTTAAAAAGCCTTTTTCCAAAAGGTTCCAAAGGGGGGTCGTCTTATATTCGGGCCAATACGGTATATAAAAACCCATGTGAGACCCCAAATGTTGTCCCGATGAGTCAAAAACAGTTGTCTGAACAAAGAATTTCATATTCCTGAAATGTTAAGACTTTGTGAGTTAAAGAATACAAAAAAGATCTGCACACTGTTATTCTCCCTTTATTTAGAAAAAGTTAAAAGTGGCAACCTTCGTCAGGTACGACTTTGTGAGTTCCCAGCATGCATTGCAGCATGAATAAATTATGTAGTTACTGTTATAGGATTATTGTTTTTGCTGTTTTATGACTTCATTTATACTTACTTTGTTGATTTCTCATTACTGTTAGTTATGTTGTGATGTAAAGAGCTCATCATTTTACATTTTCTGATTGTCACCGTTCTTGAGGTTAGTGCGTCGAGTGTTTAGGCCTAAAGTATGTTCAGCAATGTAGAACTATATCTTACATTTTTTTGCTTTGTAGAGTAATTGTTGTCTTCTTCACAAACATAAGCATAAGTGTCCTATAAGACTACATAGTACATATGATTATCATATCAATAAATTAATTTATAGAGTTAATAAAAGAAAGTGGTAACACTTTACAATAAGGATCCGTTTGTTAATGTATTAACTAACATGAATGAACAATACATTTATACAGTATTTATTAATCTTTGTTTATGTTAGCTAATGAAACAATGATACAGTTGTTCATTCATGTTAATTCACAGTGCATTAACTAATGTTAACAAGCACAACTTTTGATTTTAATAATGCATTATGTTGAAATTAACATAAACTAAGATTAATAGAAGTATTGTTCATGCTTAGTTCATGTTAACTAAAGTAGTTAACTAATGATCCTGATTGTAAAGTGTTACGAAGAAAGTTTACTGAACAAGAAATCTTTTGTTGTCTTCATGAATATATTGGCTGAACGAGGCATTTTGCATTTAGTGAACAAACAGATTCAAATGGACAAAACACATTAGTGTAGCGTCTCGACCAATCTGACACACTAATTTTTATTTGATTTAACAAATCAATTATTCATTAGATTAACAAATCGTCACAGTCCCCTCATTCAAGAGACTGGATGCCAGGGCTTCGCTTGAACACCATCCCCCACCTTGATCACCATGACAAATAATCATGATATCACTGGTTTTATGGACTAAAGGAATGCGGGCAGAGAAACTCACAATTGATTTACTCTTAGGAAAGACACACAATGCCCATAGAAATGGACTGTTCTCTAATGAATTCATAGGAAAACCTTTCTTTGATGGAATACCCATATCCTTTGGTCATTGTGTATACCATTACTGTCTTGTATATTGTCTGTTGTAGTGTATGCTGTTTTATTCATGTTATCATAGACCACTAGTTAATATAACCTCACCTATTTCATGTCTAGTATCTATGAATTCGCCTTCTTATGATCGAAACAAGTGTGTATATTATATGCTGATACCTATGCAACATATTGATGTCTTAAGAATCTTTACTAATTTGTGCATCAACTCCCAAGCGAATTACATATGCAAAATAGCATGCTTAGAGACAAAGAGTCATAAACTCCCCAGTATTTCCACACTCCCGCTTGGGATTTCAGCCTTTCTCATTGGGCAAGCCCATCTTGAGAGGCGTGTATCTCTGCAGGCTTTAAAAGGCCACATTCCATGTGACCCGCCTCTGTCGGTGGTTCGGTCATAAGCTAAGATGATGTGAGAAACGCTTCAGGATACCAAAAGCATCTGTGCCAGGCCTCTCTTCGGCCTAGTCCTTTCCATTCATAAAGTGACACTGACTCAAACTGGTTCTTATCATCGACCCGAATTCAGCAAAGATCAAAGGGAAGCTTTAAGATTTGCATCAGGAAACTCTTTCAGACCGCAGAGACTCGCTAAGTATCAAACTCAGTCTTATTAATTGATACATTAAGTAACAGNCATGAGTGCTACTGATTGTTCCTAATATCATATTGATTACCCTGTTTTAATAATAGAAGTTAGCTAATTTTAAATCCATTTACATGTATGGGCATTTTTGTTTTGATGTTCTCTCTGAACCTTAAAAGGAACCAGATACATTTCTATTTTTGATTTGTTTATTTTTCAAAAAAATCCATAATCTGAATAGAAATGCTATCCTTTTCCTTCTGCTTTTCCCTTTTTCTCCTTCATACCTCAGAGATTAAGCTTGTTTGGGGAACCGTCAGCAAATTCTGAGTGATAATTTGACAATAATTTGACAGTAGTCTTAAATCATCAATCAAAATCCTGTTTACGTCCTTTTCAGCAAAACATATGCTGACCCAAAACTATTTTAGCATTCACACTCTGTTTTGATCTTGTAGTAGTCTCTAGCCCTTACTCTCAACACGAGTGTGTCAAAATGTTGCAGATGCTCAGATTAACTGCCCAGAATGCAGACCAAAGAGTGCTGGCCAGGTGTTGTGAGGAACACCCCCTTTTACCCAGGGCCGACGACCACCTACTGATCCGAAAGCAACTGGACACAGAGAGAGAAGTGTGCCTCAGACTCAGGACTCGGGCGAGAGTTGTGGCTACAAAAAGCTCGCCAAGGTCATCACCCTCCGTGGCCCACAACCTCATGGGTCTGAAACAGGAGGTAAATGATTTCAAGCAACAGATCACAGCGGTAGCCCACAAGGACCCCAGCAAAATGGAGCTACAGGAGGAAATCAATAGATTTAAAAAAGCTCTGACAGCTGCTGAACAGCAAGAACACCTGGAAAAGGTAGCCAGAAAGGAACTGGAAAGGAAACACCCACACAAAATAACTATTAAAGCAGCAAATTCTGAGCTATTAGACAAAGTTGCCAGAACTGAGACTCTGACCCAGCAGCTGAACAACACTCAAGACAAAATTTACATGGTCCAAAAAGAACTCAGGTACTCTTATAGGCTGCAAAAGGACACACAGTGGGAGAAACACCCTACTCCAGCATCCTCACTCAGCAGTGCAAAACTACCTCAGGTGCACGAAGCTACGAAAGGGGAAGCCAGCACTTTCTGCTTAACACCTCACAGACTACCCATACTACCTCGGCCACACCACAGAGAAGGGGGGTCCCTTCCAAGCATCTCCGCAGCAGCGCATGATGTGACCCCCTGAAACTTTGACAAGCTAGCCAGAAAACCATAGTTTCCTACTTTATGCAGTACGAGCAGTAATTTAGATCGGTGGAGTCGTTTTAAACATTGCTTGTAAGCAGACCCAATAATCAATCTTATGTTTCTGTTTCATAGGTTTTAGTAACTTCTTCTCCATGCGCATACCTGTTCCTGATCAAAACCAGATAAAATTTTAGTTTGAATGCGCCTTCCTACAAGCCAAAATAAGTTTTTCAGTGCTATAATGTGTTTAAATCTTAAATTTAAGAAACTAACCTGATTTTAGCGAAAAAATCCTAATTTCTGTGTTAGTAGAGCACAAGTCTATTTTCTGACGCCGAAATCTCGGGATTAGCAGCTCATATAAATGTTACCAGAATAAATCGGTCTGATCTTGGTTGAAGAAATCCCCTTTTTCAGCACTGTTGTAGGTGATCTGAGCTATGCTCCTCATTTCACTGATTTAAGTCCTTATTATGTGTTATGTATCATTGTTTTCATATCGACCCACTCATGTGAAACTTTTACGTAACTCTTATACATGCGCGCCCCAGGTTCTGAATATAATCAGATAAACTATAGCTTGAAGGTGCCTTCCTACAGGTATTAGAAATTTCAGTGCTATAATGTTTTTAAATCGTACGATAAGAAACTAACCTGATTTTAGCGAAGAAATCCTAATCTCTGTTGTTAGTGGAGCATAAGTCTATTTTCTGACGACGCAATCTCAGATTAGCAGCTCATATAAATGGTACCAGAATGAATCGGTCTGATCTTGGGCGAAGAAATCCCCTTTTTCAGCACTGTGTAGGTGATCTGAGTGATGCTCCTCATTTTACTGATTTAAGGCCTTATTATGTGTTACGTATCATTGTATTTCATTTTGACTCGCTCATGTGAAACATTTACGTAAAATTAATGGTGTTATTCTAGCGTAGCTAACTACGAATCCACCATTGCCTGTGAAGTGAATGTGCTGTTTTGAGTAATGAATGAATTTGTACGGACATGCATGAGTTTCCCATGCATGCTCACAGCATTGCAAGTTCTGCTCCCCTTGCACCTGATGTGAATTTGCATTATTCTCGTAGCAACACGTGACCCCGGAAGTGTGAGCAGACTCTTCCGGTTAATCTGACAACAGCATTCACTTCACAGACCTGTGTGTCAACAAAGAATTGCGTGTAACTAACGCTAACTCTTAAGCTAAGCCCTTTACTTCAACTGCTAGCTGTTAGCATCTGACTAACACTTAGATAGGCGTGTAAAGTGTAACTTTCTAACCACACCTCTCTCTCCCTCTCTCTCTCCCTCTCTCTCTTTATTTTTGTTTTGACTTTATTCTACCTCTTTTTAATTTTATTGCATTTATTTACATTTGTTTAGCACAAATGTACCAATTCAGCGAAATTGATTTGTATTAAATTTGAGATTTAATTAAATCAAATTTTTATTTATTTTTTATTTTATTCCATTTTTATTTTTATTTTTATTTTGTTTATTTACTTTCCCCTTTTAATTTCCTACAGCTCTTAGGACCCCTTTTTTATTTTATTTATTTAATTTTTTTTGTTGTGTTTTTACTTTTACCTTATTTTAGTTATTTCACCATCACCAATCGTCGTTTTTGATAGGTTACAGTATTCGAGCAACTGTTGTTCCTTAGCGGTTATACAGGTTGCTTAGTAGCAGAATCCCTGTTTCCTCTCTACTTCTCCTCACGCCTCAGTGCCAGGCCTAATACGTTGAAGGGCAGCTACCATTGCAACACAATGTAGGCTAACATAAAACTAGAAACAATTCCCACTGTTTCTTTTTCTTTTGACGAGGTATTTGGTGGGTCCCTGCTAGTTTAGCTAACAGCCTAACCCTAGGGTTATGAAGTCTATTGCAGCATCACACACAAGTGAAACCTGCTTAGCCATATCTCTTAGAAACAAAACTAAAATAGGTAAAAATGTTCCTTTTTTTTTTTGAGTTCATCTTATTTTATTTCAGTTTTGTCACAGTGACCGAACCCGTGAACCATCAGTAGTATAGCCTGGTCATCAGCTGACCCCTGCTTACGGCCCCTCAACAAAGTTACTCAAACTCTTCCTTTGTGTTCACGAACAAAAAAAAAAACATGGCACCTTACCTCACTAGCTGCCTCCCACCAGCTAGTCATACCTTACACGGCCTACACAGCCGTTCCCCTTAGAGATAGTTTAACACCTCTGTACGTACCTGCATTTGCCTTGTGTCTCTCTCTCTCTGGTGTTCCCACAAGTGTGCCAGTATGTCGCAGACATTCCACAGACATCCAGCCCTGGCAGCTCACCAGGACCACCTGGACACTCAGTAGTGCACTGTAATGGACATCATTCAGCTCCAAGCAGCCAACGACCTGCTATAGCAAAGAAAGGAACAGCGAGACTGCGACATAAGCGATCACTTGACCAGCATCATCCTCTCCTCTGCCCACACCCTCAAGGGCCTCAGACAGGAGGTATATGAGCTGAAACTGCAAGTCACAGAATTCTGCAGAGAACTGACACCTGCTCAATGAGAGAAAGCACAGAACGGATGCAAAGAACCTCACAGATTGGTGCGACAGAAGGAAATCACCAATCTTCAGGAGGCTCTAACAGCTGTTAGACACCAAGCGCCGCTGGAAAAAGCTATCACACAGGACTTGAAAAGAGAACTTTTTCACACAAAGTCACTCTTAAAACAACATATGTGGAACTAAATGAGAGACACCACATCTTAGGCCTTACAAGGCCCCCTGCATACAGACAGAGCTGAGGTCCAAACCCTGACTCGGCAATTAGAAAGGAGCTTGACTTGGTTCAGAAAGAATTTAAACAGTCCTACCGACTGCGCATAGACTTAAGCAAAAGACAGCCGGCTGAATATCGGTCGCCAGCAGTGCAAGCCCTCCACGCCTGTGCACAGCTACGAAGGGGGGAAAGGGAGCCAAAGCCTTCTGCTTGACACTTCACAAGTCAGCTCCCTGAAAACCTCTGCAGCTGCAACAAAAAAAAAAAAAATTTTCAGGCGAACCGAAGCAACGCAACGAAGTGAATTCAGTGTCACAAATGAACTGGAATATGCTTGTAGACCACAAGGTGAACAGATAGGGAAAAAACGAAACCGAACTTCCCCTGGCCAGCAGGCCCACCCCCTCAGCCAAGAGTTTGAACCTGCGAGGGGGGGGCGAGAGCCACTGTTCACACGTCACCAATCAGCAGCCACAAGGGGGTGGGGCAAGGACCTTTCCAGAGGATCACTGCAGACACACACACCGTGTGACCCCACAGACCCCAACGAGCTGGCCAGAGACAACACATCTGGCAACCTAAATACTCTCAGACCCAGAGTCTGAACACGGACTGATCACTGCCCCAGACACCAAGCAGGGCCGGCGTGAAACTCCCCATGCTTACTACCACAGACTTTGACAAACTTACTCCAAAGCTCACAATTACCCTGGGATGGCGGAGGACACCAGCTGCAAGAAGGCACCAAAAAAAAGAAAAAAAAAGAAAGCACCTAGGCATTAGGGCCTGCCGCACAATGCCTAATCAACAGCTTCGTAACCTGACACAGAAGGCCTTTAACATGCAGCAAGGCCTCCACTAAAGGTGTTTGTCAAACTCCACTGATTCTGAACTTCACAACTCAGAATCCAAAGCGGGCACCAGAAGGCACCCAGCATTGCCACAATGCAAAACCCTTCTACAGAAAGCCCCTAGCCAGAAGAGGACAGAGCCATCACCATGGCAACAGACCCAGGTTCCAGACCAACCACTGGGAAAAGGCGTCCTCATCCTGCAAACACCACGGTATGTCCAACAGCAGTCCACCACAACATCCTCCTCCACACGGTTGCTGAACGGAGGCTACACAAGGACATCTGGACACGCCTACTTCTGGGTTACATGAGCTGCTGACACTCGCAAAAGAGCTTTTTGAACAAAACTCAACTAAGGAGTACTGGGAATGACAAACCTCTGACTCCTTGCCTGCTGAAACACAGCATTAGGCCCCTCCAAGGGAGGAGCATCCCTTGAAACCGGTCGACACCCCCAGAAGCAGCCAGACAACGTTGGATTGAGCAGCGGGCCCACATGCCCAACAGCGAAAGCTCTACCAACACAACTCAGGCAAGCTCAAGTCGGTGCCGCCACAAGAGCCAAGCGACACCGCAAACATCAGATTTCTAGTGACGTTCGGGCAGAACAGAGAGCTAACAATCACCTGCTGCTCTCCTGCCATCATCATTAGGTCAGTCTGAAACTCTCTGCACAGTACAAAATCTCCATAACAATTACCTGCGATCCCTGGAACCACCTGCACTCTCTCCAGTGAGAGTCTAACCCGGCTGTTCCACATCGTGGGTACCACAGATAGCCTACTGTCTAACAGCATCAACAAAAACATCCTACCCGGACTAACTCACTTCAGGATGACAGGTGACACAGCCTCGACACCTGCTGCATAAGCTCGAGGACCCACACCTTGCTACAGCCTACATCACCACAGCACACCACCTGACAGCATCCACCACGGCACCAACAGCCAAAAAGCCACCACTGGCTCCCAGCCGTGGGTGCCAGGTGTGTGTTCGATTGTTCTGCACCTTGACAGCGCTCGTTGTTGTCTATTCTATGGACAACAACGTTCGAAAGGGGGGATTTTGTAGCGTCTGGACCAATCAAAAACACAATTTTTTATTTGATTTAACAAGTCAGTTATTCATTAGATTAACAAATCGGCACAGTCCCCTCATTCAAGAGACTGGATGCCAGGGCTTCGCTTGAAAACCATCCCCCACCTTGATCACCATGAAAACTAATCATGATATCACTGGTTTTTTTAAAAAAATGTGGCCTAAAGGAATGTAGGGAGAAACTCCCTCATTTTACCTCATGAGAAGACACACACTGCCTAGAGAAATGGACTGTTCCTAATTGAATTCCTAGGAAAACCTTCTTTGATTGAATACCCATATCCTTTGGTCTTTGTGTATACCATTACTGTCTTGTATTTTGTCTGTTGTAGTGTATGCTGTTTTTTTCATGTTATCATAGACCACTAGTTATTATAACCTCACCTATTTCATGTCTAGTCTCTATGAATTCGCCTTCTTATGATCGAAACAAGTGTTTATATTATATGCTGATACCTATGCAACTTATTGATGTTCTAAGAATTTTTACTAGTTTGTGCCTCAACACCCAAGCGAATTACTTATGCAAAATACCATGCTTACAGACAACGAGTCATAAAAATCCCCAGTATTTCCAAACTCCCGCTTAGAATTTCAGCCTTTCTCATTAGACAAGCCCATCCTGAGAAGCGTGAATCTTCTCAGACCTTAAAAGGCCTCACATCAGTGACCCGCCTCCAGTCTGTGGTTCTGTCATAGCTAAGAAGATGTGAGAAACCGCTTCAGGATACCAAAGCATTGTGCCAGGCTTTGGCCTTGACTTTCCATTCACCGGGATTCTCTGTCTCAAACTGGTTCTTTTCATTGACCCGAATTCAGCAAAGATCTACGGTAAGCTTTAAGATTTGCATCAGGAATCGCTTTCAGACCGCCGAGACTCGCTAAGTATCAAACTTAGTATTATTAATTGATACATTAAGTATCAGTTAATTTTTTTTTTTACAAAGGTGTGTTTGAACTCAGATTCTGACGTATCCCTGAAGGCTTTGATTTGTTGAATATACATGCAAAGTGTTCCAGAAAATCCATTCTTTATGCCTCTTTCTATGCTGAGTTAACTTTAACCCTTTCCTATACCAACTGATGTGTGTGTGTGTGTTGTATGTGTATGTTAGACCAGTTTTGTGTTTATGTAGTATGTTAGACTAGTTTAAGTGTTTAAGTGTTTATGTAGTTAATAAACCTTACTTGTATCACACTTTGACGTGGTTCATTGTCTGCTCATAACTGGAGTCACTTAATCATGCAGATTTACGTTACAAGCTTATAGTATTGTACAGTAAGAAAGTTATTTTCCTTAACCAGGAAATTAACGTTCTTAGAACTGACAGACAGTTGACACTGAGAGGTCAAGTAAATACTTACAACAGATCTAAATATGTATAATTAATCATAACTAGTTATAATTAATTATTCGAGTTCCCCATGAGCTAATTCGCTACATTAGTTTTACTTAGTACAATTATTAAAATAATAGTTGAGAGAACTTAAAACTTTGACCGTATCAGGTTGCCTTGAAATATTACGTTTTCTCAACAATTGTTTTTTTTTGTACAGTGTAACCGCTTGAATGAAAACATTAAAACACAAAGAAAAAAGGAAAATCAAACAATTTTGCCTTTAAGTGCTGTGACAAGTCCGGGATAGTCGAACGCAGTACACAACCCCTCGTCCACTCCACTGCCTCTCACACACACACAGGAGAGTGTGTCTGTTAACGTAATACAACCCCAGATCACCAAGATGTCTTCTTCTATTTCCAGGACCACATCACTGCAGATTGATGGTGCTCACTTTGGTCACTCACAACTATAATTCCAACAGTCATGCCTAAAAACAAAGGGAAGGATTAAAATTGCCTTACTATCTTAAAGCTTACAGACTCCAATAAATATGTGCACTTATAAAGTAAATAAATGTACTTACAACTTTGTCAAAGCTCTACATTGTGACAGTCATCGCCGTTATGTCTGCATAGCACTTTGATGAGTACAACTGCAAAAGCACTTGTTATCCATCCACAAGATTATTGAATTCTGCGCTGATCTTCAGTCATTCCAGAATACCATAAACCTGAAAAGTACAGAAACGCACAACATTGTATAATAATAATAATAAAAATAAATAAATCTTTCCAGAGAAAGTCACATGTCATGACAAGTTAAAGTTTCAATTAGCCCTACTTTACAATCCAGACGAGCTTTTTAAATTACATAACACATGAAATTAGAACAAGCTAAGCTAATTTAACACATTTGTGTCTATCCTTATTGCAGGGCTGTTTATACAACATATTATTATTGTTACCTATAGTTTTGTACGTATGTCTAATACTTTATACTTAATGGCCGTACATTCATGCAGCATTACAATGGGTTCCGGTGAGGACCATTAGATAAATCTTTTTGGGAAGTCGTGGCCTAATGGTTAGAGAGTCGGACTCATAACCCAAAGGTTGCGGGTTTGTGTCTCGTACCGGCAGGGATTGTAGGTGGGGGGAGTGAATGTACAGCGCTCTCTTCCACCTTCAATACCACGACTGAGGTGTCCTTGAGCAAGGCACAGAACCCCCAACTGCTCCCCAGGCGCCGCAGCATAAATTGCTGCCCACTGCTCCGTGTGTTGTTCACGGTTTGTGTGTGTTCATGGTTTGTGTGTGCACTTTGGATGGGTAAATGCAGAGCACTAATTCCGAGTATGGTTCACCATACTTGGCCACATGTCACGTCAAAGTCAAATAAATCAGCTTATACACAGCTCTAATAGACTATTGTGATCTTTCACTATAACTTTTGGTTGTATCTGCCTGAGTCACTAACATCACTAATCTGATCTGTGAAAACTTTCACAGTTCACTATTGGTCAGCTGACCCTTCCCTGAGTCAGTAACATCATTATTCTGATCTGTGAAAACTTTCACATGATACTGATGTTTAACTGGCTAAAACTGCACTGTGAAAGTTTTTTATTTTTATATTTAAAATGTTCTTGTTAGTTTTAGCTGTATGTTTTTGTCATTTTCATTAGTTATTGTTTTTTTTATCTATATGGTTATTATACATTTTTCTTTCAGTTTTAGTTATTTTAGTACAAAATAAATTTAACACAGACATCTTTTGACTTCAATAATGTATTAATAAATGCTGAAATTAACATTAACTAAGATTAAATGCTTTAGAATTATTTTAACATGTTAAGGTTAACCTAATGACACTTGTGTAAAATTTTCCTTTATATTATTTAGATTTTTTTTTATTTTTATATTTGTATTTATTTTCAGTTAATGTTTATTTTATTTTAAGTAACTTAGTTATTTTTTATTTAGGAAACTTAAAGGGTTCATATGATGCTGCTAAAAAGAACATTATTTTGTGTATTTGGTGTAATGAAATGTGTTTATGCGGTTTAAAGTAAAAAAAACACATTATTTTCCACATACTGTACATTATAGTTTTCTCCTCTATGCCCCTCCTTCTGAAACGCGTCGATTTTTACAAAGCTCATCGTTCTGAAAAGCGTGGTGTGCTGTGATTGGCCAGCTATCCAGTGCATTGTGATTGGCCGAATACCTCAAGCGTGAGACGGAAATGTTACGCCCCTTACCATACTGTGATGCCTTGTCCTGGCCGGAGCGACGAGACAAAACCAATAAAACCCATTACAAACGAGGCATTTGTTGTGTCCAGTGGGGACATAATTATTGATTATAATAACATATTCTGTCTTTTTACTCGTTGCGTTGCATTGCATTGCATTGCATCGCGCAGCGTAAACATAAAACTCTGTCTGCATAATTGTGATCATAGAAATGACAAACAAGCGCTACTCTACGCTGCCCAAAACTCGTGTTTGAATCATCAGTTGCAAATCCTTTAAATGAAAACGTACTTACGTGAGTCAGAACTGCCGGCATTTTAGTCTTAACGTTACTCTCCCAGGATCAGTAAACAGTCCTCCATAAAATGCCCTGCACACTTCTGGATATTTGGGTTAAACTGATCTGGAACAGTGTTGTAAATACAACTTAACCACTGATTTGTAGTCGTGTCCTCTTTTGGAAGACCAAACAACGTAGTTTCGCTTTCACAACAAAACACAGTGGGCCTAGCGTGAGGGTAAGCCCCGGCTATTGTGCGCTGAGGCCAGGGCTAGAGTGGAGCTGAGGCGGCGGGGTCGAGCACGCCGCCCTCGGATGCGAGAATGAGCGGCAACAACTGTGACGACCCGCGGGCTGGACTCCGCTTCGTCCACAGTGAAAGTTGCTGTATTCCCTCAGCGACCAGCACAGAAAAGCTCTAGGCATGACGAAGCGGATCTCGTCCTCATTTGGAAGACCAAACAAAGTAGTTTCGCTTTCACAACGAAGCACACAGCATCTTCACGTCATGGCTGCAGCGTCAACAAAACTACAGCGAGAATAAAAGTTACGCCTTCTTTCTTTGCGTGAACATTTGGGCGGCGTTATGCAAATCTTCCCACATAGTGACAGACATGTGGGGGTGTGTTAGAACGAGGCGTTTTAGGTAGGCGTGGCTGACTCTTTACTTTTATAAAGAATATCTCTTTGGATTTGAGACTTTAGTCTTTACAGATCTTCTTTATGCACCAAGAGCTTGTAACACTCCAAAGAGAAAGGAAAACTTGAAATCACATCATATGACCCCTTTAATGGCCAAACAGGGCCAATATATTCCCCAGCCCTAATCTAGACATTTCACCAACATCTGTTGAATAAAGCATCCTCCACTTTCCTTCATTCCTCAGTCTCTCTCTTTTCCCTCACAGATGCATTAAACAGACTTTCAGACGCTGTCTACCCCTGCCAACCACAAGCGTGATCATCGTCTTCCACAACGAGGCGTGGAGCACGTTACTGCGGACCGTCTACAGCATCCTGCACACCTCCCCTGCTCTGCTGCTCAAAGAAATCATCCTCGTGGATGATGCCAGCTCTGATGGTAACTCACCTCTAGCCTGCAGCCGGTTTCACTCAAGCAACCCGCTTTACTGAATTCTTATAGGCCTGCTGACACCCGGCACTCGTGAAGCAGGTTACTACAGGAAACAGAGCTATTTGGGAATGAGTTTTTCTCAGCCGGTGAAGGGGGTCTATCGGCTATCGGCGGACTCTTAAAAATCAGATCTTTGACAGCTGGACAAAGAAATCCAAAGAAGAGAATGAGCATTAGAGCAATGGCTCCCTACTGGTTTTGCATCAGAAGCCATATTTGACATTAGAGCTCAAGTGGCAACTCAACACAGCAACAAAACTGCTTGGCAAAACCGTCTTTAAAATCATATTCTGAAATTTGGCGGTGCATACATGTTTAATGGTAACACTTTACAATAAGGTTCCATTTGTTAACATTAGTTAAACAACGATGAATAAATACTGAACAAATGTATTGTCCATTGTAAGTCGATATTAGTTATTCTTACTAACATTAACTAATGGAGTCTTATTGTAAAGTGTTACCATTTCAGTTTCTGCAATATGGATATGCATGTGATAGACCAACTAAATGTTTCTCAGCAACTAAAACATATTATGGTTGTCACACAATTGCATTGTCTGGTTTCTTTCACCTTGTGTAGTTTTATTCATGGTTTTTGAGGATGAGGGTGTGTTGCACAACCTGCCAGTGACATTTGACTAACTTTGACTGAATGGCAAATGAGTTGGCACCAAAATACCAGTTGGGCGTAAAATTGACATCAACAACAAAAGACATATGAAGCATTTTTTCCTCTGTTTTAAATGTTAATGAGTCTATTTTGCTTTGCTAAATATGCACAATTACACTGAGGTCAAAATATTTGGAGTTGGTAAGATTTTTTATATTTTTGAAAGAAGTATCACCAAGGGTGCATTTTATTTGATCATTAAAATCAGTAATATTATCAAATATTATTACAATTTAAACTAACTGTTTTCTATGCAAATATATATAAAAATTACAGCATTACTCCAATCTTCAGTGTCACATGATTCTTCAGAAATCATTCTAATATGCTGATTTGCTGCTCAAGAAACATTTATTATTATTATCAATGTTAAAAGCAGTTGTGCTGCTCAATACTTTTGTGGAAACCTTGACACATTTTTTCTGGATTTTTTTGATGAATATGAATGTTCAAAAGAATAGCATTTATTTGAAATAGAATTATTTTGTAACATTCTAAATATCCTCACTGTCACTTTTGATCAATTTAATCCATGCTTGCTGAATGAAAATAATACTTTTCTATGAAAATATTAATAGTTTTTTTTGAATGGTACTATATATGGTTAGTTGCATAACCACTGCATTAGATCTCACCTATCTGTTCCCCTGGTTGAATCATTCAGTGACTGAACTTTCTCTCTTGGCCGCTCGCCATGCGAGAAATGAAAGTCAGGGAATTGGCTTTCAACTCTTCTTTTAATTACACGCTCCTTCTCTCTTTCTCAAGCAATTCCAGCTTCCGTTGAGAAAGTCCAGTCTTGTGTGTGTAGGTCCCCACCCTCGGAGGCAGCCAAAATCTATAGGACGTCCCGCTGCACTGCTGTGAATCATTTTAGCTGGTTTCAGCAGGCTGGGTTTTACACCTTTACTCTTAAATTAATCTGAGGAGGATAATACATATCATGTGATATCATAAATCACAGTGTCTGGGTTGGAAAAGCCACTCTTATACTGCAGCTTCCCAAGTGACTCATAATTTAAAGTAGTTAAACGGTCAAGAAACCCTCCCTGCTGATTAAAAAACTGCTTAGCAGCCTAAAGTGGTTAGGCTGGTCTGTTATGATGGTTTATGGGTTTTTCAGGGACTTGTCATTTGGTCAGACTGAGAGACCAGTTTAAAGACTAACAAATCAGTTTAGACCAGTTTAAGTGTCTAGTGTAGCTATAATATTCTAACTTATAATGTAGCTTAAAGGTTCAACCGAAAATGACAATTTTGCCATTATTTACTCCCTCAAGTTGTTCCAAACCTGTATGAGTTTCTTTCAGCTGTTGAACAAAAAATAATATATTCTGAAGAATGTTGGTAACCAAACAGCTGATGGTCCCCATTGACTTCCATAGTATGGAAATAATACTATGGAAATCAATGGCTACCGTCAACTATTTGGTTACCAACATTCTTCAGAATATATTATTTTTTGTTCAACAGAATCAAGTTTCACATATTCCATTGGATTGTCCAACCCAGTTGAATCAAAACTGATTTCAGTTCAGTTTAGTGCCGTGATGTGCATAAGTGACACTTTACTTTGAAGTTACAGTTTGCATCACAATTCTTAGCTAGTTACTCCTCAGTTCTGTATAATATATAATATTATGCCATAGTGCTGGTCAGTGGTTTTGCCCTGAGGGCTGCTGGGAGACTGCAGACTCATGAAAGGAGATATTTATGCTTAATGAATACGTACACACCCATATCTACTAGATTAAAGGTACTGCTTGAGCTTTGTCCTGCTCCTTTGCTAAAAGAGTATCATTATGCCTTTTATCCCAGCATACTGAATCTAAAACATCCCCTGACAGAATACTGGATCAGTTTGAAAGCAAAACATTCAGTTTAATCACACACATCTTTTTAAAAGTAACACTTTCTGATTAAGTTGGAAGAGCACCGATTGGTATAAGTAAAATAAATCTGAAATATGCTTGATACTTAATAAGCATAGAAATGCTTGAATAAGCATAAAACACACAAAGAATGAATACATGCTGCTGTTCAAAAGTATGGGGTCAGGAAGATATTTTAATGTTTTTAAAGAAGTCTATTCTACTGCAAGGCTGCATTTGATCAAAAATACAGTGAAAACTGTGAAACAATATTTTTACAGTTTAAAATAACAGTTTTCTATTTGAATATATTTTAAAATGTAATTTATTCCCGTGATGCAAAGCTGAATTTTCAGCATCATTACTCCATAAGTGTCTTCAGTGTCACATGATCCTTCAGAAATCCTTCTAATATGCTGATTTGCTGCTCAAGAGACATTTCTTATTATTATCAGTACTGAAAATACTTCATATTTTTCTGGAGACCATGATACATTTTTTCTTTGATGAATAGAAAGTCAAAAAAAGTGATTTAATGCATCCTTGCTAAATGAAACTATTTATTTCTTGACAAATTTTTATTTTAAATATTTATAATAGCCATTTGTCTCATTTCAGCCGCCATCTGGATGGATTTGTTAATGCATTCTGAGCTTCCCTTCTCTATGAAAGAATAAATGGCTTCGAATTTTGCGAAAAGAAAGCAACAAATATTGACTGCAAAATGCACAAACACACATTGTTTTGGCATTTCTGTTTCTCGCAGAGCGACTAAAGGACGAACTGGATGAGTATCTGAAACAGCTGCACATTGCTCGTGTCGTCCGCCAGCAAGAACGGAAAGGCCTGATCACTGCGCGGCTCCTCGGGGCCTCCGTGGCCTCGGGCGAAACTCTCACCTTCCTGGATGCCCACTGTAAGTCATACTGTACGAGCGACTTTCCATTTTAAAGAGCGAAGCACTCCCACTCAAATGTGCTGGATTCGCATGAATAGAGTTTGCCTCTTAATAAAACACTCTTTATAACAAGCCTGTGGTCAGGTAGAGCTGGAAAGAATCTGATGCTTTTTCATTTTAGGCTTATTAAACATTGATGGTGTTTTTTAGAAACTGTTTGTGTCCTCTGCTGGTGTGGTTGACCGGGAGATGGTCAGCAAGGATGCAAAAATTGCTCAAACTGATTTAGAAGAAAGTTTTATTTATGCATTAGGCCCTAATGCATAAATAAAACTGTCTTCTAAATCAGTTTTAGAAATTTGGGCATTCTTGCTGACCATCTCCCGGTTTGGAAGTGGGTACGTTAATGGTGTACCCTAAGGCCAGAAATGTACAGCACCATAACCGGGGGGATTTTGACTGGGGTCTTTCCTTTGGCTGGGAGACTCTTCCGGATCACGAGAAACGGAGACTCAGAGATGAGACGTACCCTATTAAGTAAGGAGACGCTCAGGTTTACAATAAAAGGTTCGCCAAAAAATAAACATGCCATGACTTACATCACCATTCAAAAGTTTGGGGATTTTAATGTTTTGAAAGTCTCTTCTGCTCAGGCTGTTAAAAAAATATAGTAAAAAAAACAAAAAAACAGTAATATTTAGAAATTTTATTACAGTTTAAAATAAATATTTTGTATTTTAATATATTTGAAAAATGTAATTTATTCCTGTGATGCAAAGCTGAATTTTCAGCATCAATACTCATGTCTTCAGTGTAACATGATCCTTCAGAAATTCATCTCCATTTTGTGTCAGTGGAAGGAAAGGTGTCATACAGGTTTGGAACAGCATGACTATTCTTTAAACGACTAGAGTAAATAGATTTGATAATACTCAGAATTTGCCCTCACAGGACACCAACGTTCGCAGGGGGACTGTTCTCCATTTCCAGAGATTATTTCTACCATGTAGGAAGCTATGACGAGGAGATGGAGATTTGGGGAGGAGAAAGTATTGAAATGTCCTTCAGGGTGAGTCAAAATTCATTTTACACACATCTTTTATTTGGTCTTAGCGCATGTACAGTACCAATCAAGTTTGTGGTTGGTAGCTTTATTTTTTTTTTAAAGAAATGTTTATTTTTATTTAGCAAGGATGTATTAAATTGATCAGAAGTGACAGTAATGACATTTAATGCTTTTTTTTAAAAATTCTATTTCAAATAAATGTTCTTTAGCATTTTCAATTCATCAAAGAATCCTGAAAAAATGTATAACTGTTTCCAAAAAATTTTTTTTCGCTTTTTACTGTCTATTAGAATGATTTCTGAAGGGATCAGTGACACTGAAGCCGGGATTAATGATGCTGAAAAGTTTGCTTTGCATTAGAGGACTAAATTACATTTGAACAATATTCAAATAGAAAAAAGGTACTCTAAACGCAAAATATTTTACAATTTCACATTTTTCTTCTGTATTTTTAATCACATAAAGGCAGCCTTGGTGAGCAAAAAATTAAATAAATCTTACTGACCCCAGACTTAATTTGATGAAGTAAGACTGACTTGACATGTCATGAATTAAACACTTTTAGAGATTCACAGCAAGAAAATGATATTGATTACATTGATGTTCAAGTTCTCTTTGTTCATGTGCTTGCTTGGTATTTGAGAAATACCTGTTACATTAGAAATAACATTAACTGACATTAAGTAAAAGAAGGTTGTTGAAACCCAACCGCTGGGTCAATACAACCCAATAGCTGGGTTGTCCCTTTTTAAACCAGCGCTGGGTTATATTTAACCCAGCATCTTTTAGAGTGTACAAATAACATATTAAGTAGTTGAATGCACTTTTGTGAACATTTCTGAGTGGTAATGCAAATGAATCGTTGAGTCAGAATTGTGAATCAGTTCATTTAAATGAAATGAATCAAAATTTCCAGTTCTACTGATATTTCTGCATTAAAAGGTTAAATCAGTGACTGTATCAAAAGGAAGGGTCAGGAAACTAGTTTAATATATTTGGCCATGAAGTTTCCTAATGTCTGTGCATTGAATGAATAAAGCTTCCTTTTCTTGTCATATTAATTCACATCCTGACCTGCTGCTCTCGTCCTTCAGGTGTGGCTGTGCGGCGGGCAGCTAGAAATCATCCCCTGTTCAGTCGTAGGCCACGTGTTTCGCACAAAGAGTCCACACACCTTCCCCAAAGGCACGCAGGTGATCGCTCGCAACCAGGTGCGTCTGGCCGAGGTCTGGATGGACGACTATAAAGAGATCTTCTGCCGGAGGAACCAGCAGGCCGCTCAGATCGCCAAAGAGGTACAGCTCCCAGCATTCCTAGTCCCTCATTTTTGTAACAAAAGCAAAAATTGCAGTTACATTAAGATACTACAATAGTTTTTGGTTGAAGCTATTGTATGGCACACAGGGTAGTGCGTTGCTCCCAACATATGAAGATCCATCTTAGATCTGTTCCCTCTCTTCTGTCCTTCTCTACTGTCCTTTCAAATAAAGGCAAAAACATATATATAATAATAATAATTAAGGTAAAAAAGCCCGTTTAAAATAATATATATTTAAAAGAAATGTATGGTTTTTTTTATTAAACATTTACAAGTATTAGTATATTATTAATGTAATTTATCAAAGGATAATTAAAATTAGTAAATAAATTAGACAATTAAGTTAAATATTTCAATAAAGCTGTATACTGAAAATTAATATTTTCATGACATTCTACTTGTATTTACAAAAATAATTTAAACTGCCCACTAGAGGTGTGTTATTACAAATGGAATTAAAAAACATAATTAATTATTTTAAATAAAGCTTATACAGAGATATTTTAATTTATTTAAATATGATTTTTTAATTTTTAAACATAAATCGTTTTTTTAAAACTGCATCCTACATTGGGTACACAAATGGTTTGTATGCACTTGTTTTAAATGAATACAATACATAAAACATTTTATAATAAGCCTTTTAGAGATAATTAAATTTATTGATTTTTTTTATTATTATTTACAGAAATAATTAAAACTGCCATTCTACAGTTATATTACACAAATTGGTTTTGTCTGCACTTGTTGGAATGGCATTGTGGAGTTAAGAGTTAGGAGACTAAAGGCCTTTTGCCAGGCTTTCATCGTACTGGTCTTCTGCGACCTAAACCACAGAAATCCCTTAACATTCTCAATGTGTAGACAAGACCTGCTGCTGGTTCATAACCGTAGACCAACAGATTTAAAGTGGAGCCTCAGACAGCCTGTGGGCAGCTTTAATATGAGATTCAAAGGCAGTTTCTGTAATGAAGCTACCGTCTCTCTCCACAGCGCTCTTTTGGAGACATTTCCAAGCGGGTAGATCTCCGGGAAAAACTCCAGTGTAAGAGCTTTTCCTGGTATTTGAAGAACGTCTATCCGGAGGTCTTCATGCCCGATCTCAGCCCGCTGCAGTTTGGCGCGGTGAGTGTGTGTACAGTGGCTGGGACGTTTCTGTATTTCTCTGGTGTTTTGTCTGGCCGCTGCGGTTTCCCACCATAAAACCTTGTTTTAACAGCTTTCATGTTACGACACCACAATCCGTTCCATTTCCTCCTTCAGCCCTCCTTCTGTCTCCCTCCAGATAAAGAACGTGGGGAAGGAGGCCTGTTTGGACGCAGGAGAGAGTAATGAGGGAGGGAAACCTCTCATTATGTACCCCTGCCACGGGATGGGAGGAAACCAGGTAATTAGAGCAAGAACAGTTTGTCCTGTGAATGAATCAATGGAATTGACCACTCTTGTTTTAAAACTGTTTTTAGTACAAATAAATAATAATAATTGAAATCACGTGAAGGTGCTTTTTTATTATTTTCTTTTTCTTAAAGGAACAGAAAAAAAACTATTTAAAAAAAGAAGAATAAATAAAACTATAAAACATCGTCCTACAATTTCTTTACTTTAAGAATATAATAAATACTAATTAAACAGCGAGTGCTTTTTTATTTATTTTATATTTTATGGAATGGACATCGTTCATTACAATTGCTATTTATTTATTGATTGATTTATTTCTTTGTTTTCCTTACAGGAACAGTAAAAAAAGTAATACAAAATAGTCCATACAATTCAAGCACTGTATATAAGACAGGTTGGATTATCATGTATGTTTTGTAATATTATATAAAATTAAATAAAAATCAGGGGGAAGTTGATTAATTTTTTTTGCTGTTTTTTGAACACAAGCATCAGTGATTTTTGGAATAGATTTTATTTCTAAGTGCATCTCAAATATCATTTTAATTAGTTCCCTTGATATATTTTCCAGAACCTCTCAGGAGTTTCCAGGCAAACATCTTTATCATGTTTAATGAAAAGTTTTCTCGGTGGTGAAGGTCATTTCTCTCCTCTGATCGTACAGTATTTTGAGTACTCGACCCATCACGAGATCAGGCACAACATTCAGAAGGAGCTCTGTTTGCACGGGACAGACGAAGTCGTCAAATTAGAGGAGTGCCAGTATAAAGGTCACAACACCATCACAGGACCTCAGCAGAGATGGGAGCTCAGAGAGGTAGAACAACCTTTTAAAGGCCACGCTGGAGCTCTCGCTTTCTCTTCTTCTTAATAAGCCTCTGATCTTTATAGACTCAACTCCAAAACAGCCTGAGGCTGTGCTGTGTTCCTCAACTCACCCTTCTCTAAAACCAACATTGTCTTTAGAGACTTGCCATTCTCCTGTTCTGCTTGTTAATGCTCATTTTTATCAAAACGTAAACACTGATTTGCAATATGTCTGGCTTTGCTGCAAAAACTAGTAAGCTGGCTTGCTGTTTGCTGTCTACATAGAGCATCCAAACCATCATGTGATCTTAAAAATGACTTATTTGGAGCACCAGTGATGCAAAACTCTAGCAAGCAAACACGAATATTGAGTAAAATACATGGCAGTATATATATATACACTACCGGTCAAAAGTTTGGGATCAGAACGAGTTTTAATGTTTTTTACAGGAGTTTCTTATGCTCAACAAGGCTGCATTTATTTGATCAAAAATACAGGAAAAAAATGCATTAAAATATAATTTATTCCTGTGCTGCAAAGCTGAATTTTCAGCATCATTACTCCAGTCTCCAGTGTCACATGATCCTTCAGAAATCATTCTAATATGCTGATGTATTACATGATGGAATGTAATTTGATATGTTTTGGAAATCTGATAGTTTTGATTTCAGGCTCTTTGATGAAAAAATCCTGAAAAAGGCTAAAAAGTAAAAGAAGAGATTATTAGCTATAAATAAAAATGTCATTATTTTTTTATAATATATATATTATGATATAGATATATATATATATATAATATAGATATATATCCTATAATATATATATATAATATATACTTAGCTATGTATATCTGTCTACTATATAAGTAGAGGTATTTATATATATATATGGATATATAAATTAAATGTATATATAATATATATATATTATATATATATATAATTATATTCTATATCGTAATTTACTATTTACAGTTTTCTCTAGTAGTAATTCAAAATGGTTGACGAATTGTTATTGAAAACGTAAGTTAATTAATTAAATATTGAGTATGCAATTTCGGTATAAAGTATTAAATATCTATGAGCCTAGAAAACAGCTACAAACAGGCTATAAGAAATGATGGAAATTAATTTGCCGCGAAACGAACTGATATTCAAAGTTATATTTTAAAAGAATTCTCTTGCTCCATCTTCACTGGGTTTTTTTCCCCCACTAATATCTATTGCTATTACATGTATGGGTTGTGTGCAAATTTGGCCTCTTGGAACAAAACTAGGTTGAAGCCAATATGAATGCGTTAAAAGATACCTACCTAGGCAGCTCACTGTTGCAGACGTCAAAACAACTAAAACCTTTTTTGGAGCAGAATAAACAAAAGAATATTATCAGAAAACAAGAGAGAAAGAGCTTTGGTTAATGCATGGTGGTCTGCGTAATGCTAATTTAAGCTTGCGTCATGTTGGTTTTGTGATTGCTGGACTGTAGCGCGGATGATCATGCTCTGTATTTTATTTCCCTTAGCAAGGGATCCGCTGGTCTATAACAAGGGTATCAAAACAGTGCCTGAACGCGCGACATGAGAAGAATAACCCTCTCTAGTGGCCGGCGAATCCGCAGACAATACCAGAGCTCTGGGTCATTTACATGAATGGCGGATACGCAGGACACACACACAGCACACCCACACACACACACACACACACACACACAACACACACACACACCAGCACACAACACTCAGGGTCCAAAATGTACTTTTGCCACAGCTGAAGAATTGAGCGAAAATTTATTGCCAACATTATTGTCGTAATGGCCATTGAAAGTGTATTTTTACTTATATTTTAAAATCTTAGTTTCGATTATAAGTGCTACAGTATTTTTGACAACTAGGTGAAGTCGCCTTTGCTCTGTTTCCAAAACCTTCATAGACAGATGCCTTATTAGGGAGCCATCCGAATGGTCATGGAACCTCAAAGGGACTGATTTGTAAAGTTCTACACAAGCAGCGACTCAGTGTCCCATCACTTTATCAGGCACCTGGGTGCGGGAGTATTTTTCCATTCAATTTTCCCATAGAGATTTAAAAGTCTGGGTAAAGGCCATGAAAGCAAACAAGCAGCTGAGGTGAATCACAAAAAAGTTTATGAATCAGACAAAAAGACTGACCTTAATGATACACTGCTTGTCGCGTTCTCTGATGGGTAGCGATTTCTCTGCAGAATCGGGGGCCAAGTAGTTTTTCACCAGGAATTAACTGTGAAACACTAGATTTAAAAGATAAGTTTAAAAAGCAGGTCGGTGCTTCTAACCAAGCATATGCGATAAAGCTAGTATTTAAATAATTACTCCCTATGGAGAAAATGAATGGGATTTTTACTCTCATAACCAACTGTTGCACTGTACGAGATTGCCAAGTAGAGTTGTGTTTAGCAGGTTGCTATTTAAACATACTCTAGCAGAAAAACAAATACTGTGTAAATTAGTCATTGAATTGGTTTTATCATATGTATTTGGTTATGGCATGCTCTACAAGTATATTATTGGGGATTCCTTAAAAATAGTTAAAACAAAGATGCCAGAATTTTTATATGAAGGGCCAAAATTCTAATGACTGAGGGCCAAAAGTAAATGTTACATTATATCCAACTATATTATATTAAAATGTATACATTTTTATTTTTTATTTTTAAGCAATTAAACAAAAATGTAAATAATTTGCTTTGAAATGCTTTTTTTTTTATCAAGTTCTCTTATATTGTTTTTCCCCCATTACAATGCAAACAAATAACCACAACAACAACACAAACGTTAAAACAAAAATATAAATAAGAAATGAAGATATGCTTCAGTGGCATATTTGAGTTTTTTTCATCCTCTTGTGATATAGTATTGTGAGCAAAATCAAGGTCATTATGGACCAAACTGAGGGTATCTTTGTATTAAAAGAATTGTGACCAGAATCATCAAATTCCCATCCTTATTTATAATTGACATTAATCTTAACTTATCCACCATCTAAGATGGACATTTTTCACTGAGCTTGTTGCAGTGCATTATGGGATTGCCTTCTTTTTCAGCAGATGCTTTTGTGTGATTAGATCGAGTACAAGGACACCAAGATAAGTAGCACAATACCGTACAGTGAAACTGAGTAAATATGAGGATCTTTATAAAGTCAAAAGACAAACATGTGTATTATTGCCGAAGCCACTTTTTATTCATGTCTGATGGCTGGCAAGTGTTCATTTTGGACCCTGAACACACAACCACACAACAACACACCCAGACACACCAACTTACAGGACAAACACAACACACATCACTCTCACACACACACACACACACACACACACACAGAACACACCACCACACACACAAACACACATACACACACACACCAAACACACACACACCACACCCACCCCCACACACACACACAATTACCGGACCGAGTCTTCTGTATGACACAGACCTTTAATTTATTTTTGTATGTGAAAAATCTTGCTGCTGGAAAGATGGAATATCTATAGGACCAAAAACGGAGCACATACAGACATTCCTGTCTATAGAGGCCGAGGCACTCAGAAACGTGCATTGATGTGAAGTTTTATTTCCTTTCTCTCCATCACTCCATTATGTCTGAAAGTCTACAGGATATGTGTCTTTGCGCATTGGCTTTTCTAGTTTTTAAACCATAAGAGCTCAACCACAGTGATTGAATGAAATGCAGATTACGGACATCTTCAGATATTCTTCAAATAATTGAATGCAACACAGATTTTACTGCACCAAAGACGTCTTGAACGTATTTGCCTCATATTCACTTTTCACAGAGGGTTCTTTTCTTTTTTCTTTAAATGTAATGAAACAATGTTCTGAGTCATTCCTGTTTCAGCTCTGTAACTTATTAAAAAATAATTCTGTGGTAATTTAAGGAGTATTTCTATAAAATGGTTCAGCAGACTTTCAGAAATATGTTCTGGTCAAGCTGAGACACTTCAACTAAACTTTATTCAAACAACCGCAAGATTTGAAATGAGAAGCTAAAGCTTCTTAGTGTGGATTGACAATTTACATGAGGATGTAAACTAGTTTATTAATCCACCATTTGGTAGTATTAGTGAAAAACTGTGTTTCACCCTGTAATACTTTATCCAGCATAATAAGGCATAAATGATGGAGACATGCGGATGTGCTGCATCACAGGAATGATGCTGATTAGAGGTCAAACATTTGAAATGGAATATTAATGGGATGGTTTTTATGTTTTTAGCCATTTAAACTCTTTCTTTATTTGATCAAATTTAAATGTTTTTTATTCGATGTTACTTGTATATTTTGGCATGCTGTTGGACATTGTGAATATTTGATGAGAGTTACATAAGCCTTAAGGCACAGTCAGTGTCACACAGTGAACAGAGTCTGGCAGTAGAGGGCGCTACTCTACAAGTGTCTGCCTTCACAACATTGAGTCTTGACATGACGAACAGAATGAACCGCAAAACAACAGGCCAAAAATCTATTTTTAAAAATTGCATCAGGTGTTTACATAAATCAGAAGATTCATGAATTTGGTTTATAAACTACTGTTTCATAATATTGCCATGAAGTGATATAGATTGATTGTCTTTGCATAGAATATATTTTGTAACGACAACAAAAAATTATTACATTTTTGTAAAAGAATGTTTCTGAATTACAGAAAAGAAATTAAGGACTGATTAAGATGGAGAACTGTTCTATCTGTCTATATATCTGTCTCTCCTATCTGTCTGTCTGTCTGTCTGTCTGTCTGTCATTTGTTTGTCTGTCTGTCTGTCTGTCTGTCTGTCTATCTATCTATCTATCTATCTATCTATCTATCTATCTGCCTGCATGCTGGCCTGCCGGCCTGCCGCCTGCCTGTTTCCCGGCGCCTGCCTGTCTGTCTGTCGGTCTGTCTGTCTGTATGTCTGTCTGTCTATCTATCTATCTATCTATCTGATCCTATCTATCTATCTATCTATCTATCTATCTGCCTGCTGTCTGTCTGTCTGTCTGTCTGTCTGTCTGTCTGTCTATCTATCTATCTATATATCTGTCTGTCTGTCTATATGTCTGTCTATCTGTCTGTCTGTCTGTCTATCTATCTATCTATCTATCTATCTCTCTATCTATTTATCTATCTATCTATCATCTATCTGTCTGTCTGTCTGTCTGTCTGTATGTCTATCTATCTATCTATCTTCTGCCGTCCGTCCGTCTGTTTGTCTGTCTATCTATCTATATATATATATCTGTCTGTCTGTCTATCTGTCGGTCTATCTGTCTGTCTGTCTGTCTGTCTATCGTCGTCGTCTGTCTATCTGTCTGTCTGTCTGTCTGTCTATCTATCTATCTGTCTGTCTGTCTGTCTGTCTGTCTGTCTGTCTGTCTGTCTGTCTGTCTGTCTGTCTGTCTGTCTATCTGTCTATCTGTCTAGGTCTATCTAATGGGATGTCTGTCATCTATCTATCTGTCTGTCTGTCTGTCTATCTATCTGTCTGTCTGTCTATCTGCCTATCTGTCTGTCTATCTATCTGTCTGTCTGTCTATCTATCTGTCTGTCCGTCCGTCCGTCCGTCTTTTCACATTTAGAGATTTATGACCCAACAAAAAGCACTTTAACAAAGAGAATTTTTATTCAATACATACCATTTAAGGAACGCACAATAAATACACATTATAATAGATCATTCATAAGAAATACTGAAAACAGAAGGAGAACTGCGATTCTAACTGGTAACATGATATGACGGCTCCTGTCTGCTGCCAGTTCATCCGGTCCTGCTGTAGTACTGGCTTCAATGACATTATACATCTGTACACGTGTCTTTCATATCTCATAATGCATCAAAGACTGAGGTCTGTTGTACCAGCACTGTGTGTGTAAGTCTAGAGGTGAAGTAAAGACAAATCTGGACCAATGTCCCGACAATAAATCCTAGAAGCCAAAACACAGAGTGAATTTGCTTCCGTAGTCTCTGAAACAATGGCAAAAATAAATCAGAAAATGAAGGCATTCGCTTTTAAGTAAACCACTGGTTACTTAAGCCAAGTCAGTGATTCAATGCTGCTGCCCAGATTCCCATTGCAACATTCAGTATTTTCAGTCATTTGAAAACATGTCCTCTCTCTTCGTTTGTTTTATTGTTAAAGGTGAAATGTGTCATTTCTGCACCATTAGCAGCCATGAGTGTTTTTTAGGATGTTCTGGGTGGATGCTCAAAATTATGATATTGCTCAATATTATGACATTATAATAGTCTTAATTATGACTTGGTAACATCAAAAGTCAAAATTGTCAAAAATGTAAAATTATGAGTTAACCAGTAGAACGTATGAGTCATATACAAATACAAAACAAATTATGACAAACAATTATGACATGAAAAGTTTATGAAAGAATTATGAGATAAAAAGTCATTTATGACAAAAAGTCAAAATTATGAGATAAACAGTTGGAATTTTGAGATAAAAAGTCATAAATATTAGAAAACAGTTGAAATTGAAAGCAATTATGACATCAAAAGTGTAAAGTGACAAAAAGTCAAACTTATGAGATAAAAAGTCATAATTATCTTATTATTTTGACTTTTATGTCATAATTTTGATTAATTTTGTATCATACTAATGACTTAGTATGTCATAATTATGACTTTACTCAAAATTTCACTTTAATCACAGAACTTTTTGTCATAATTTCTATTTTTCCACTTTTTATATCATAATTATCATTTTTATGTTCATATGTGCTAAAAATGGGCTTTCATAGGGAAAGGTAATCGCACACCTCTCAAAGCAAAGCATTGTGAGGCCTATTTCATGTTTGTAGCATAAAGAGTTGTTGTCTGGGTTAATGCATGAGGTCAAAGGTCCTACTTATAGTTCGGCATATTAAGTTGAGAAACAAATTTTAAACGACACACTCCACCTTAAAGGATCTGGTTATTTCATTACCGCCCCACGAGGTCACGCCACAATGTTAATGACATAAAAGGCATTTGATTGTCCTGTCTTGAGTTTATTGAGGGACATTCTCCATTGGACAATTACTCTCTTTCCATCAAGAGGATAAACAAACTGACAGATGCATCATAAGTTTTGTGCGTTAAAATAGCTTCATCTCAACTCGTCAGTGTTTTAAGGTAGTATTTCACACAAAAATGATTATTCTGTGATTATTTAAACACCCTCATGTCATAGCAAGAAGATTTTTTTTACACATTGTCTCTTTTTTTAGGGACAAAATAACAGCATACGGGTTTGGAATGACCTGGATGAGGGTGAGTACATAATGACTGAATGTTTATTTTTGGGTGAACTTTCGCTTTAACATGGGAGGAAATCTGATGTGAAGTGAATTCACTCCTTTCAATGAACATTAGCTTTCATGTGTGGCATTATCACACTGTAAACTATTGCACTTAACAAATTACTCTTCAGAATGATTTATTCAGTCAAAGCTGATTTTTAAATTAAATAACCGTGACAAGAATGATTCTCTTTTTTCCTCTCAAAATCTTCAGCACAGTTATTGAGAGAATATTTTCACATCATGCCATAAAATATTTATCGCTATAAATTGAGAAAAATCACCTTCCTGGCCTCCATCCATTCAATACATTCTGTTATGCATATAAACCTAATATTAGTTCATTTGTATTCTAGACTTTGTAATTGAAACACTTTTAAAAATCATCTTTGCCTGACATCATCTTTCGCAGGAACTTGATGCATTTCAAAGTGCATTTCATCAGATATCCCTGCATAATCCCAAAGATAATTTAAGACTATAATATCTCAGAGTTTCATAAAACAAAGTTTGTGATCATTTTCATTATGGTAATCTGGTTTAAAAAGTTAAATCTGTCATCTAACTACCTTCTGTCTCCCATCTGCCATTTTAAACAAATGCAGATAGATATGATATATTTTTTTTGTTAGTGTCATGGAAAAATCATCCTTCATGTCTCCACTAAAAACTTGCAGATATGTTATAAAAACTTAATTTAGGGCTGTGTTCAGAATAGGATGCTAACATACTACTATGTATAGAGTATGTGTATTTACTGCACACCATACTGTATCCAAAAATGCAGTGCACTTCCCCAAAAGTAACATGAGGGACAATTTTTTTTTCTTGACTTTGTCTTGACGTTATTTAATCACCCTGCATTTGTTTCATATGCATTTTTATATGAAAATATGTAAATTCAGTTTTTCAATTTATTTTTGTTATTATTTTAAAATAGTGCTAGTAGTATACTATGAAAGCTTGTTTCCGCCACGAGCTGAATAAAAAAAAAAAAAAAAAAAAGTTAATTCCGACTTTTTCAATTTCACATATTCACAATCAGACTTTTTTCTCAGAATTCTGAGAAACAATGTCCGAATTGCAAGATATAAACTCAGAATTGTGAGGTATAAATTCGCAATTGTGAGAAAAGTCAGAATTGAGAGATAAAAAGGCACAATTACCTTTTTTTTTTTTTTGGTGGAAACAAAAAACACAGTTGCGAGGTGTAAACTCAGAATTCTGAAAAAAAAGTCTGAATTGTGAAATATAAACTCATAACTGCGAGAAAAAGAAAGTGAGATTCGGAGTGATATTTGTAATTATGAGAAAAAGTCAACTGCCCGACATTAAATTCAGAATCGGGAGGTTAAAAAGGTTGCAATTACCTTTTTTATTTTTTTATCCCGTGGTCTATAGATATCTATCGCAGCAGTAAAGCAAGTATTCCATTCCGAACGCAGCCTTAAGCCCCTTCACACCAAGAACGATAACTATAAAGATAAAGATATCGTCTGTTTATTCTAAGCGCATGCGCGTCTGCCGCTTTAAATTCTCGAGCTCGTTATGCAGGATGGATTATGGATTGGCTGTCAATGTTTTAGCGCGTCATCAGCTGGAAAAAATCTCGAAAGTGATCCACGATATCCGTTTCTCGGGGATTATCGTTATAGCTGTGGGTTGGGAAGCGGTATTCTTTAATATTGAGAACGATTTTTAGAACTATATCTTTATCTTTATAGTTATCGTGCTTGGTGTGAACGGGCCTTAGTATGCAGGGGTACGGATAGCCCCGCCCCCTTCAGTGCTCAGGTAACAATTGGTTGCGGTTCTGTGTAACATCAGCCAATGGAAAAGTGCAATTATGTTGCGGAAATGTATCGTGTTCACCATTTAAATATCACGGTTTTGGTTTTGTAAGCAAAGGCAAATGAGCAGCACACATTTTAAGAGCCGTTTTCATGCTTCCACCAACTCTTTAAAGCATGAAGTATGTGTACGAAAATGCAACAGTATTATTTTCTCTTTTACAGTACATCACACTCTTACAAAACCATAAACCAGCGATGAAAGCTAAAAAAAAAAAACATGCTTTTATCAAACATTTAGATATACACTTACTTCGGAACACTAACAGCAACAATCTTTTTTTTCTGTTTTCTTTTTTTGCACCACTGACACAGATACATAGAAAAGTTCTATTCACATTTCTGCTCAAAACTAGAACTTTTGAAATTACAAGAAACATTGCACGGGCCTAAGGCCAGGAATAGACTTTATGCTAGTATGTAAACGCTTGGCCGATGCTTGCAAGCGCGAACCTAAAGTTCACCCAAAAACGAAGATTCTGTTGTTTACTCACCCTCATGTCTTTCCAAACTTTCTCTCTTCTGCAGAACATAAAATAAGTTAGTGTGAGCAACGTAGGACTCCAAGCAACATTAGACCCCATTTACCTTCATTTTATGGACAAACCCCAGATTTGTTATATTTTAAAATACCTTTTTTTATTCTCCAAAGCGTTTGGAATGACATGAGGGTGAGTAAATCACGACAGAGTTTCATTTTTAGGTGGACTATCCCTTTAAGTTCTTGCTCTAGCAGTAATAAACCTCAGGGGGGTGCTAGAATACCTACTAATGTCTGTTGATTTAAAAACAATGGGTCTAATTTATCACTAAGCACGTGCACGCATTAATTCATCCTTGAAATCTGCTTACGATTGTATCATGACCAAATCAAGAACTTTCGTCCTAAAATTGTATGTAAATTTACAGGGAAAAAATTGGAACAACTGAAACCACGTATGGAAAAATCACATACTGGTGGCCTTATAATCATGTTAAGATGAAATTAATCATGTTATAATCATGTTAAGATGAAATTAATCGTGTTATAATAATGTTAAGATGAATTGCCGCCACTTTTCTCCCCGTTATGGACGGCTCTGGCTAAAAGTGATAAAAGGCTGTGAAAGAAAATGTGCAAAAAATCCTTATATGCAGATAGCTTGGGTGTGTTTCATTCAAATGAGTAATTTCAGTTGAGGTTGAGAATGCACATCGACACATAAGCAGAAATTTCTCAAATTCTCATGTACGTACAAATGCAATAATCCACGCAATTATTAGTGAATAAGACCCATTGCGTTATTGAAATCAAGCTCGCGTAGCTCGAAGCATTTGCGTTCACGTACTTGCGTAGAGTGTTTCCAACCTAAAGCTTATACACTCTGATTTTGCAGTTTAAATCGTTTTTGTTCAGTAAAGTTCAGTAAAAATACATTTTTGGATCCGCCAAACGTTAAACAGGAAAATTAAAGGTTGATGTGCAGAATCGAAAGCTGCTTTTATACTCATTCTGCTTTCTGAATCTAAACTGGAGTGGGCTCAGCAAAAGCATCCAGTAAAGTAGGTCCTTTCGTGTTGTCCGCTAGCGAAACTTCGGGCAGATTGTGAGACATCTCCTTTGGCTGTTCAGCTAAGTAACAGTTCCCGTTGGCATTGTAACTTGTATCCTGTGTATTGTTGTTCATATAGTTTTGGAATTCCATCTGGCTCAGCTCTCCTGATTGGCTGAGGAAGGTCCCTTTGGATTGGACACTTTTATCTGGCTGTGAGGCGCAACAGCCAATCACAGCCAAGTGGTTATTGGCATATGGCTGCTCGGGCTGCTGGGAGTAGTCCGTGTATTGGTCAGCGGTCACATTGTAAGGACCCTGAGACATGACCCTACTGGAGTCATTAACCCTGTCTTGATAGGACGCTGTGTCCCCTACATAGGGCTCACTAGATTGGTTGGCGGAGGCTAAAAGTGCAGGCGGAGTAGCGTTTTCTATTGGGTAGTACTCCGTGGTGGAGTTGATGAAGTAGGAGTTGCCGTTCGTTTGGTTGTCTGACGCGACCGTATTCTCAGAGTAACACATCACGGAAGGGGGCAGAGCCACTTCGCTATTGGCCAATCCCGTGTCAAACTCTTCCGTCTTGTCTTCGTCCTCATTGTCGTCTTCCTCCTCAGAGTCGCTGTTTGCCAAACTCTGTGTGCTGGAGTCGGATAGACTGCACAGACTGCTGCTCTCGTCCTCGTCTTCTTCGTCGTCTTCGTCCTCTTCCTCATCTTCCTCATCCTCGTCGTCTTCTTCCTCCTCGTCTTCCAAGGTGTCGTCCATGTCGTCGCCGGCCTGCAGATGCATGATGGTGGTTTGTGGGACTGTATCCGGGATCGTGTATTCCAGCGCATGCTGGCCCCGTACCAGGGGATGCAGTGGAATGTGCGGGCTCGCCGTGGAAACCGTTGCCGGTCGGTGCGATGGTGCCGGAATTCTGCTGCTGCTCGCGACTCTTCTCGAGTTCCAGCTTCATGATGGTGTGCAGGAAGTGAGTCCGAACTCGGATGGGGTTAAACTCGATCCTGCCGGCTGCGTTGCTGCAGCCCTCTTTTGTGCAGCCACATGGGAATGACATACGGTCTACCTGTGGACATCCAAGAACACTTGAGCACAGGCCAGTTTAAGATGGTTTGAATTACACGCAGCAGGAATTATCTAAATAAAGCTCCTCTCTCTTCTGAAGGGGGGGGGGGGCCTGAGCCTGGTAAAAATCTTACAGAGGGATCAGTCGGATCTAATCAGTTCTATCAGGCATACCTCCATTAAACGTTATCTCTGGACATCTTAATCATTTTTGCTTGTTAGTCTGCCATGTTAAATTTCCTTGACAGGGTTTGCTTTACTACTAGTAGTAAATGTAAAAATACTTACATTGTAAAAATTTAAATGTCAGTGCATTTTTTAAATTGGTCATAAAAATAATTTGAGCATGCTATTACCTAAAATAATACACATTTTTATTTAATTAATCAAAATTATTGTTTTTTTTAGGTGAAAAGTGACCCAGTTGTATTTTTGTGAGACTGACCTGAAATATGAATTGATTAAATTATGAATTATTATATAAATAATTAACTAGACCTAGAATTTCTCAGCAATGATACCATGTTTTGTGTGTAATGTGTGTGTTTGCTGATCATACCTGACACTTGATGCCAGCGAGGCTGCATGTGCAGGTCTCTGGGTCACAGAAGAGTCTGCAGTCACAGCCACAGTCTTCCCTGGACACCCTGATGGCTCGTAGCTCATGTTTCTCCTCCACATCGAGCTTCTTGACCCCGGATGAGCGCAGTAGAGCGCGCCGCTTCCTAGTGGTCAATGGCTGAAGGAAAAAGTATTCATCCACCTCTGTGTTATCAATGTCCAGGTCATCATCAGAGATGTCGTCCAGCGTGAGAGCATTGGCCTCCTCGGACTCCACCGAGCCGTTCTTTGTCAACTGAGGACGATACAAAAGGTGAGATATTAAAGACATATGCACAGCAATATATGCATAACAAAAGTATCTGAATCATTTGCATACCCGCAGACGAATAGAGTTGAGTTTCTCCTCTTTCAAGTGGTCTCGGAGCATGTCTCTGTGGATTTTCTCCTGCTCCATGGCGAACTCTCCCAGCGTATACTGCCGCACGCAGCTGTGTCTGCTGGACATGCCCAGCGTACTGCCACCCTGACTGGGCACACTGGTGAATCCCTGCCTCCGGCTGAAGTAATACACGGTCACCTTCTCAAAGTGCACCCTCCTCGTCCTCATCCGCTTCTCCCGCTTCAGTATCGAGGATGCTATAAAGACAATAAAGGTAAATAAAATTACAATTTGGTTATTCAATTTGAAGGACACTGATATGCATCTTTCCGGTAACAGCGCAGTATGTCTGAGTTGATTTGTGGACTAGGAAATAGGGCTGAGTGATGCATTAAATATTTACAATATATTTGATTTGATATAAAATTACTGATATTGTGAATTTCACAATGATTTATTTATATTAAATGCATGCATTTACATTACATGTATATTTATGCATTTGGTTGATGCTTTTTCATCCAAAGCAACTTTTGCATTCATGGTTTACATTATCAGTTCATGCATTCCCTGGGAATTGAACCCATGACCTTGACATTGCTAGCACCATGCTCATGTTTGAGCTACAAGAATGCATATTCAGTATATAGCAGCTTTGATTTAAACTTCCTAACTGAGATTGTTCAGAAGTTTGATTCTTTCTACAAACCTGTACTTTCAGATTTAAACTAATTTATTCAAAATCATTCTGATTTAACCGTTCATTCACATTGTTTTACTTGCTTTAAAGTATTTTTGGTCAAATTAAATATTGCTTATTATTAGGTATTACATTGGTGTATAAGATTATTTTTAACTAGATTCCCTGCTGGGTTTTTCCCCCCTGGTTTTTTGATTGGGAACAATGACTGTTTGTTGCCAAGAAGTCTCATATGTTCACCAAGGCTGCATTAATTTGATCCAAAATACAGCAAAAACATTAATATTGTTACAAGTAACTGTTTTTCCTTTGAATTATATATATATATATAAAAATGGTATTGCAAAGTGGAATTTTCACATCATTACGTCCAGTGTGTCAGTGTCACATGATCCTTCAGAAATCATTCTAATATTCTGATGTGTTGCTCAATCTTCATTATTTGTAAGCTATATCACAGCTGTACTAGTAAGCCTCAGTGTGCCTCTAGTGGTTCCTTCAGTTCTCTGCATGCCTCCGGCTCCTATTGTTTGGCTATTTAAAGGGGGATGGTAAATATACCCTGTATAAATATCCCCAGTTTTGGCCTCCACAAGAGTGGAGTTTCCCTGATACTCTCTCCCACAGCTCCCTTCATGTCTGACACAAACAGGACAAATAAGAACCATCTGCTGCTGCCGGTCCCCCGCCCAGAACCACCAGCAGAATACATTACACACACACATGAATGTGTGCACTGCGCGTAACCCAGTCTGACTCAGGAACTCCAGCAGAACTGAAGCACAGCCACTCTACTGCAAACAGAGGTTTAGAAATGCAGGGGGCTCTGCGTTAAAGAAGAATTAGGTGGTGTGATTGGCTGTGAAAAGCCTTTAAATTTTACCTGAGTGATTTGCATCTTGTTAGAATTTGTTTTTTTCTGTTGTACATTTACTATGGACATGTTAATGTCAAAAAACTAATAATAATAATAATAAATAAGTTTATTTCTGCCAAGGAAAGTGTGACTTTTATCTCACATTCGTACTTTTTTTTTTTTTTTTAGACACCTAAGTCCCAGAAAAATCCATAATTGTAGAACCCAGAATTCAAAGACAAATAAAAGGTAGTCAGAATTCCAAAAAGTCACAATTGGAATATATAACCTCAGAATTTCTGAGAAAAAAAAGTCTGAATTGTGAAAAAAATGTGGGGTAATATATATATATACACATGCATATACAGTGGGTACGGAATGTATTCAGACCCCCTTAACTTTTTCACTCTTTGTTATATTGCCGCCATTTGCTAACTCATTTAAGTTAATGTTTTTTCCTCATTAATGTACACACATCACCCCATATTGACAGAAAAACACAGAATTGTTGATATTTTTGCAGATTTATTAAAAAAGACAAACTGAAATATCACATGGTCCTAAGTACTCAGACCCTTTGCTGTGACACTCATATATTAACTCAGGTGCTGTCCATTATCTTCCGATCTCCTTGAGATGGTTCTACACCTTCATTTGAGTACAGCTGTGTTTGATTATACTGATTGGACTTGATTAGGAAAGCCACACCCCTGTCTATATAAGACCTTACCGCTCACAGTGCATGTCAGAGCAAATGACAATCATGAGGTCAAAGGAACTGCCTGAATAGCTCAGAGACAGAATTGTGGAAGTCACAGAATTGGCCAAGGTTACAAAAAAAATTTCTGCTGCACTTAAGGTTCCAAGAGCACAGTTGGCCTCCATTCCTTAAATGGAAGACGTTTGGGGCGACCAGAACCCTTCCTAGAGCTGGCTGGCCGTCCGGCCAAACTGAGCTATTTGGGGGAGAAGAGCCTTGGTGAGAGATGTAAAGAAGAACCCAAAGATCACTGTGGCTGAGCTCCAGAGATGGAGTCGGGAGATGGGATAAAGTTGTAGAAAGTCAACCATCACTTCAGCCCTCCACCAGTCGGGCTTTATGGCAGAGTGGCCCGACTGAAGCCTCTCCTCAGTGCAAGACACATGAAAAAACACCTGAAGGACTCAAGATGGTGAGAAATAAGATTCTCGGGTCTGATGAGACCAAGATAGAACTTATTTTGGCCTTAATTCTAAGCGGTATGTGTGGAGAAAACCAGGCACTGCTCATCACCTGTCCAATACAGTCCCAACAGTGAAGTTTGGTGGTGGCAGCATCATGCTGTGGGTGTTTTTCAGCTGCAGGGACAGAACAACTGGTTGCAATCGAGGGAAAGATGAATTCGGCCAAGTACAGGGATATCCTGGAAAAAAACCTTCTCCAGAGTGCTCAGGAACTCAGACTGGGCCGAAGGTTTACCTTCCAAACAGACAATGACCCTAAGCACACAGCTAAAATAACGAAGGAGTGGCTTCACAAAACTCTGTGACTGTTCTTGAATGGCCCAGCCAGAGCCCTGACTTAAACCCAATTGAGCATCTCTGGAGAGACCTAAAAATGGCTGTCCACCATCGTTTACCATCCAACCTTACAGAACTGGAGAGGATCTGCAATGAAAAATGGCAGAGGATCCCCAAATCCAGGTATGAAAACTTGTTGCATCTTTCCCAAAAATACTCTTGGCTGTATTAGATCAAAAGGGTGCTGCTACTAAATACTGAGCAAAGGGTCTTAATACTTAGAACCATGTGATATTTTCAGTTTTTCTTTTTTAATAAATCTGCAAAAATGTCAACAATTCTGTGTTTTTCTGTCAATATGGGGTGCTGTGTGTACATTAATGAGGAAAAAAATTAACTTAAATGATTTTTAGCAAATGGCTGCAATATAACAAAGAGTGAAAAATTTAAGGGGTTCTGAATACTTTTTTTCCGACCCACTGTATTTATATATTATTTATATTTTATTCTGTGCTAAACATAAATTTCACTCCTAAAATGAAAGTGGGAAAAATAATACAATTTATTCTGCATAAATAAATGGATTTTTCGGTTTTACAATGGCATTGACAATGGCTGTGGCATTATTTTCCTGGCATTAATTGATTTTCCAAATTATCCATTACGCAATGCATCTAAATCTCGCTTTCGATTTTCATTTGTAATTTTCATTCTTCTCAGAGTTTATTATCATTACGGTAATTACAGTAAGTAACTTTGAAACAATGTCTCCATGCACAAAAAAAAAAAATAGGCTTCATTTTCTTAATGCAAAATATAATTTCTTACTTTTTATCTTTCAAATAAGGTGTGAAATCAGCCCTGGACGTGTTCTTGACCGATTTTGTGCAATTCAATCAGAAATACAATGGTGTTCTAAACATGTACTCTGGTAATACCATGATATTGTTTAAAGTACACTACTGTTCAAATGTTTGGTGTAAGTAAGATTTTCTTTTTTACTTTTTTCATTCAGCAAGGCTGCATAATTGATCAAAAGTGACAGTAAAGACAAAGTATAATGTTACAAAATATTTCTATTTCGAATCATCGCGTATATTTATCCTATAGGATATCCTATAGCATCCTAAAAAAAAAGTATCACAGTTTCCACAAAATATGAGATAGCACAACGTGTTTAACATTGTGATATAAGATGGTTCTTGAGCAGCAAATCAGCATCTTAGAATGATTTCTGAAGGATCGTGTGACACTGAATGATGCTGAAAACAGTTATAGAAAGCCGTTATTTTAATATTTTAATGATAATGTTTTATCCGTATTACTTTTACATAAATGTACCCTTGATGAGCAAAAGAGACTTCTTTAAAAATCATTAAAAGAATCTTACCGACCCCAAACTTTTGAACGGATTACAGTATCATGTGCTTGCCTAGATATATGAATATGGCAATCATTATCATACCATGCGTAATACCCTCGGATGCGCCACAGGGTTTGCATCTAACAGTCACTGGCTATTCATCATGTTTACTTTGCTGAAAATAGTTCTAGGAATCCAGCTCAGCAGGTTGATCTGAATGACAGTAATTTGTGATTATAAGCTACATTTCACATCTTAATGTAGACGTAACCTCTCTCTGCAGCTGAGCTGAAAGAGCAGCGCTTTCTAAAGGAGGAAACAGACGTCCTCTGGGAATCGGTGCACCGTGGGTCATCCGCAGACATCTGGTGCACATAAACTTCGAATTATTTTTAATGACGGAATCAAAGTGAATGAGCATCACAAAACATTAAAGAGCTCGGAGAGGTGATGGAGAACTAGAGCTGAAGAGCATCAGGAATGACTGACATGGAGGAGAAACCTGCCCTCCTTAAATCAACCCCTCGCTTTATTGGGCCTTGATTCATCTGTATTTATTTTAGAAGCTGCTGACAAAAAATGAGGTCGTTTTACAGCAGCTTCCCAAATACTGCATCTTTCTAGAAATGATGACTGATGCTTTTCTGCTCCTCCACTTATTATGACGTCAAATGCCGGCTCATGTGCTTCAGCTTCTTAATGGTTAGCGGCATGAGGCCAGAAGTTTTACATTTATTGCGAGGGTGGATATTTTCTCAAGCCCCCTTCAGACAAGCGTGATGACGATCAATATCAAATCTCAGTGATGAATTTTCCTTTCAAAGGGCTCTTTTCTGCTACCAATTTCGAGCTAGTGTTTTCCCTGGGGACATTCTCTGGGAAAAGGTATTTTCCATCTTCTTCCTCATATACCCACAACTCAGTGCTTTAAAGCAATGACACAACAAGTTTGTGCCAGTTGTCATTAGTTTTAAAGGAACAGTTAACCAAAAATAAAATTTTTACTTCTATGTTACATATTTTTTTAAACTTGTCATATGTGGAATGGAATGTTGGAATATGGTGTGATTCTTTCAAATGTTTGCAACAGAAAAAATAAGAGAATATGTTTTTGGGACTATATGATGGTGAGTAAATAATAACAAAATTACACATTTTTAGGTAAACTACTACTTAAACATCAGAGAAATGTTATGCATTAACTCTCATTAGTGTCATGACCTGGCAGCTTTTCGCTTTATAAAATACAAAATATAAACTCAATTTTAAGATAAAAATTCTAAATTGTGCGATAAACTCTTTTTATTTTCGCAATTCTGAGTTTACAACACAGTTCTTTTTTTTGTTGTAATTGGTAATTGCAGCTTTTTATAACAAAATTCTGACTTTTCTTGGAGTTTATAGTTTTATATACTATTAAAAAAAGAACCGTGAGACAAATTCAGAATTTTGAGATAAAAAGTCCCAATTACTCTTTTTTTATCCTGTGGCAGAAACAAGTTTCCTTAAGTAACACACTGAATTAAATGTGAAATTTTGAATTAGAAAAACGGAAATAGTATTTTCTTGAAAAACATACTCCAATAATCTTAAATTTTATTTACAACTTTAAAAAAATTATAGTGCAGGCTACTTTTCTCTTTATTCAGGGTCTTTTCAAAAAGCTTAAAAGGTCTTAAATCAGAGCAGAACATCTTACATTCATGAAGTTGTGGCATTAAATTTTGCATGCAAATGTAAAGTGAAGTCTTGAAAAGTTGGCAGATATTTGTTCTGGTTTTAATCTTAAACTCACTTAATTTTGATCAATTAAACAAGACTTATGTCATTTTGTGTCTTATTGTATGTCATTTTAGCAATTTATAGACCATATTTACATATTGTGTTCCATTTAATATTGTCCTTAAATTTTCTTTAAAAAGTCTTACATTTACCTTCATCAAACCTGCAGAAACCCTGTTATGTAAAGTTGTAATGTTGAAACGTCACAGCTTTCTGAATATTTCACCTAAAAGCATTTGATAAAACTGTAGTTCTCTGTCTCACTTGTCCGCTGCAGTGCGTGTGTTGATGATGAGGAGGATGCTGATGAAGAATGGCTGAAGTGTGATGCTGACGGGTTGACGCTGTCGCTGCTGTCTCCGCTCTCAGTGCTGGATATCTCCTCCTCCTCAGACTCCCTCAGTGAGGAGCAGGGCGACGCCCCCTCCACCTCCTCAAACTTCCTCTTCAGAATTCCACTCATGGCTGCACGAGACAGAGAGTGTGTTAATAGAGTGCAAGTAAAAATCACATTCATTTTCTCCACAGACAAATAGATTTGTAACATTTCAATGACACATTATTTCAGTAATAAGTGCATTTGGATGATACGTGCTTCTGGAGAAGCCACAAGTCAGTGTGAATTCAATTACATTTCTAGAAAATTGTATTTACTAATAATCCTGGAAAGAGATCAACCAATCAGAATCACTGATCAAGTACCATGACATTGTAAATAACTTTACAGTTCCATAAACCATGCAACTGACAACTGACGTAATCAAGTCTCCCCAAATTCTTTCTATATTTTACATTTATAAGATTTATTTATTTACTGTAAAAAAAAATTGTACTGTATATATATAAGTGAATATATATTATATATATTATATTATATATAAATACCTGTATCTTATGCAAAATGTTAGATTAGATACAAATTAACAGTTGTGGTTCTAAAAGACGGAGGTGTCCATTTTGGTGTCCGCATCAAATTCAATTGACAAAAGTGATTTTATATACATAGAAAGCACATTAAATGTAAGTAAAGTGTCTATTTTAAGGTTTCAAATATGTTTTTGGAGAATAAAATGTCAAAATCTGGTTTAAATAATGTTACATTGTCATTCAGTATAACACAATATTTATGTAAAAATTCAAACAACATACTTATTCTGACCTGTACATATTAAAATATATAAAATAACTTTATGATACTAATTTATTACATTTTAAATGATTAATAACGTATGCTGGACAATGGATAAAACTTTGGTTTTAATATAATTTTAAATGAATAAATAAAAATAAAATTACAAAATATATTTATACCCATTATGTCCAATGATTATTAATCTATATATCGATATATCTATATATATAGATATCTATATATAATATATATATATACTGTATATAAACATAAGTGATTTCAATATAAAATTCAAATTAAGTCAAATTTCTGACAATTCAATTCATTTGCTATGCTTCACAGTAGGATGATTCCCACATGAAAGACTTTTTGGTGTTTTCAAACACTTTTTGCTTCAAATAAAACTCTATAATGTAATTCGTCTCAGAGCTGGTTTGAGATCCTTAAGGAGAAAATAAATGGGGAAAATATACTTTGAGAACCCAGCCACTGAAGAAGTGGTCAGCTGTTGTTGCTCAATATCAAGCTTATGTTCGCTGCGATCCTCAAAGCACTCAATTAGTGATAAGCGTTAAAGCACAAATCCTCCTCTCCTTTCCTGTCCTCCTCCTCGCTGCCATTGATCACCAGGCCTCACAGGACCCCAGATGGAAGCAGAGGGAGAAAAAAAACTACTAAGTGAATTCTACCTCAACCTTCCAGGAAGTCCATTTTGTCTGTGTCTGATTGAGTGTCTTCAGGAAAGAAAACAAATGGGAAACTTGAGATGAGTTTTCAGAGTTGCACTCATAAAGCGGCTACCTCAGCTTCAGGAATTTATTAATCAAAGTACAAGGACACAGCATGACTGAAAATAACACGAAATCAGACTCAAAGGCTCAATGCTGCTCAGAAAGAAATGTTCGGTAGACGGTTGTAAAGATAAGTGGAATCTTCAGAACAAAATAAAAACAAAAAAATCTCGTTTTCACAATGAAGTGAAGTACCCAGGAGAAAATTAAAGGTGCTGTATGTCATTTTTTTGACTGTACTAAAGCATTAGAATACCAATGCCCAATGCCAATTTTCCAGTTGGTGGAAAACACAGTGTACTGCAGCCTTGGAAGCCAGCAAACAAACTGGGTCTGAGATTGCAGATTCTACTTGACCCAAAAAGCCTCAGCATCCAACTAAAAAGCACTATGACCAGGGGAATATTAAAACGTGGATTCATCACCTTCCATTGACAACTGCATTTGTTCCTGTTGCGTGTCCTCAATCTGGCAACCCGTGTGAGCATCGAGTCTGAGGAGGAGGGGCAGGAGAAACGTCTCTCTGCAATATTTTGAATTTAGACTGCAGTTCACTATTGTGACTATTTCAACCACTACCTGTCAATATTACAATATTACACACCTTTAAATTAAAATTAGCCTACCTGAAGGACATTTACCGTTGCCAAGCAACGTGGCACATTAACATAGACGGTGTGTCCGAAATCGCATACTTTCTGAGTAGGTACTACATTTGAATTTAAATTTACTTCACGACCGTTAAAAAAAGTATGTTCTATACATTATGAATATGGGAAGTATGAATTAAATCCGGACGTGTCACGTGACCTATTTGTGTCAGTTGTGTTGCTTCACTTCCATTCATAAATCCTCTCCCGTGGCCTCATGGGATAGTAAAGTGTCCATGTGTTGTTGTGTCCATGTGTTGGGGGTCCAAACACAATGAAGAGATATATAATATTTTTGTTATACTATGGGACATCTGCAACAGTAAAAGAACCAAAACCTCAGAAGACATTGAGCAAATAAATATAACAAACAAATAGGGTAAAAAATGACAAACTATTTCCATGTCTTCAACCTTTTTTATGTAGGCTACGGAAATCACGCTTTCTGCTCGCTCTCTATCACAGACGCGGACACGCGGAGACGCGAACAGAAATTTCTTGTCAGCGCTGCCCCGCAAATTTATCAATGAAATAGTTTCGCAGCTGAAAAGCTACATGACATTTCTCAGTAGCGAGGTTCTTGAAGCAGTTTAACTTAAAGATTCGCTATTAGTAGACGCTGCTGCTGAACACTGCTAAGAGACGCACAGACGCAGGTATTCACACGCACTTAATCTCTCTCTCTCTCTCTCTCTCTAAAAACCGATTACTGTAATAAAATGACGTTTTGGAATTTGCAACAGAAGTTTGGGATGAGGTGCGTAAAAAAATAATTAAACACACACAAGATTTCAGGACGGAAACATGTCAAATGTCTTGAAACAAATCATCTGAACAATGTCTTGATGTGTGGTTGAGACTCCAGGACGTTACAATTATTAGAGAAATAATGCACTCCCGAAGTGGTTATTATGTGGCCACGTCGCCGCGCCTATATGGAACGGTCTTTCTCAGTTCTCAAACAAATTAAGAACTACATTCGATTTTTATTGACTGAACGCAAGCGCTTATTGCGATAGAAAACACTGTAACGGTTTCCACTGATTAAGAAATATTTTTGTTTGCTTGGGTGGTAATATTAGGCCTATTATATTATAGGGAAGGGGGGCCCAAAAATTTGTTTTGCCTATGTCACGAAAAGAGGTAAATCCGGCCCTGGTCACAGGTGTGTGTTTATAATGGCTTTGAATGCATCTTGTCCTAGCAATGCAATAAAACCACTTAGAATAAAGTAGCAACCACATAACAATTCCCTAGCAACCATTCAGGACATCCTAGTAACTAGCTTAGCAACATACAGTATTATAAACACTCAAAACAATTAAGCAACTAGATAAAAAAAGTTCATTAGGACATACTTTGAAGTTGGCTTGAGAAAACCAGACCAGAAAGTTTGAAAAAGTTTGAAAATCTAGAAGTTTGAAGGTTTTCAGTTTGAAGTAGTTTTTAGTTTAAAATAGATAGATGCAGTTGATATGGTACTCAGGTTTGTTGCTAAGGTGTTGATTTGCGGTTGCTAGAGTACCCGGGTTGGTTGCTAGAGTGCTGCTATGCAGTTGCTATGGTACACTGGGTGGTAGCTAGCGTGTTGCCATGTGGTTACTAGGGTGTCCAGAGTGGTTGCTAGTGTGTTGCTACGCAGTTGTTAGGGTACCCGGGGCGGTTGCTATGTGGTTGATAGGGTACCCAGGTTGGGTTCTAGGATGTTGCTATGCGGTTGCTAGGGTACTTGGGGTGGTTGCTAGGGAGTTTCTATGTGGTTGCTTGGGTACCCTGGTTGGTTGCTAGGGTGTTGTTATGCAGTTGCTAGGGTACTCAGGTGGTTGGTAGGTTGGTTTGGATGGTTGCTTAGAATGTTGCTATGAAGTTGCTGGTAAGTATCATCACATTGCTAGCATGTTTCAGATAAATAATATACAAGTTGAACACCTAGCAACCACATAGCAACACATTAAAAGACTCAGCATATTATCATACAAAACTAAAAACACTCAAAACAACTATGCATACGTATAGCAACAGCCTAGCAACCACAGGTAAGCAACACTTTCATTGTCTTTATAAAATGTGAAAATTTAGTTTTCTGCTCTTGCATGTAATAAAGCTGTTCCTGTTGTGTTCAGCCTGTTGGATTGGACAGATTTCACACAGATTTCCTAAACCTGCAGCAGCAGCGCATCCTGACTGTATCTTTTCCTTCCTGTCTCCTGCTTATTTCTGTAGCTAGAATTGAGCCAGCAATGAGAAGAGTGAAAAAAGACACACACAACTGATAAAGCAATGCGCCAGAGTCTGGAGAGAGAGAGGAAGGCTGGCTGGCAGCCTCATTACTGAAGGAGGGAATGTGTTGTTTCACACTGCAAGTCTCACAGAGCCATTGGCTGACTACTGAAGCCCAGCAGAGCTGCTGATCAATTGCGATTTTGGAGGAAGGGGAACAATAAAGTCTGATGGGGATTACATGATGCTCCATCCTCAAATAAATAAATAAACAATAAACAAACAAATAAAAATAACAGCTACATATTATAAAAATTAGAAACACAGAAACTGAAACAATGAAACCGAAAATACAATTTTAATATGCAATAATCATATAATTACACATTTACTCGATAATCAAGATAAAAACAGAGATGCATATACACATTTAATTTGCACTTAAGCAGTTTTTATATCAACTTTTTAATGATATAATTAGCCTATGTTTATAGTTCAGTTTGTTGTTGAACGATAAACATTTAAATGGTGACGATGATGAACACGTTTTCATGACCCATTTATTCAAACATACATTAAATAATAAAGACAACTGGTTAAAAATATAATGAATGTGTAATACTTTTGTGACTATTGGCCCTGTCCGCCTTCCATATTTACAAGCTGTTTTGTTGATGTCTTTCCGCCGTTGAAACACTGATGAGGTGCATCTCATAATCTTTTACTGCAGTCATAATATTTTACTGTAGTTATATCTAATCAAATGCACATTACTATTCTTTAGCTTTGGTTAAACAAATAATTTTGCTTGGTTGGAACAGCAGCTAATCTAATTATGTCTCTATTTGTTTCTCTGTCTTTTGCCACGGGATTAACATCCCGTGGTAACTAGGTTTTACACAAGCTTCAGTCTGGATCCACCTGAGAAGAGATGATGCAACCCCTAAGAGGACCTCAGATGATGCCAACCCTGAACAACATACAGAACTACCACATTTTACTACAAGTTTGATTACATCATATAATAATTGCTGTTAATATTATTCATCGTCTGTTTTATTACGTTTTATATTGATTTTTCCGTACTGCTGGTTTTGTCTGGTCAGAGGAGAACTGGCCCTCTGACTGAGCCTGGTTTCTCCCAAGGGTTTTTCTCCATTCTGTCATGATGGAGTTTTGGTTCCTTGACGCTGTCGCCTCTGGCTTGCTTAGTTGGGACACTTCATTTCCAGCTTTATCGTTGACATAAATGCAAAGATATTATTTAAACTGAACTAAGCTGGATGACGACATCACTGAATTCAACGATGAACTACCTTTAACAGAAAATTGAGTGTTTACTATTGTCATATTGCATTATTGACACACTATTTTCCTAAAAAGGTTCAGTTGCTTTGACACAATCTGTAAAAAGCGCTATATAAATAAAGGTGACATGACTTGACTTGACTTAGCGATTACTTGAGACATGATACATTTCTGTAAGTTGTACTGTATCTTTCAACATACCTTTTGATGTTCATTCTTGTTTATTTTGTGCTATAACTAGTAGAGGAAGAGATGATCGGTTTACATGAGGTAAATACAGCAATCTGTCAAGCTAAATTAAAGAACGCCAAAACCACATTTATTGTCTGAATATCGTGATAAAATTTGAATGCTTAGACTTTGTTTCATATCAGAATTCAAATCAAAACGCTAAGTTTAATGAGATTATTGGATGGTAAGGTGCTACACATAATGTTTGGTGAAGTTTTGTTCGCTCATCAACTGAAAATAATTTTCAAAGGGATAGTTCACACAAAAATGAAAAATAGCTAAAATCATGGGCTAATAACATTTTTTTGGTGAAAAAGTACATTTAAATAACACGCTAAATTAAGGCTGCATTATTGTATCAGTAAAAAAAAACAATAATCTGTGGACATATATGTAACTGTTCTCTATTTCAGTATAACATTACTGAAAGAACGTAACTTTGAAAAAACCTTAAAGGAGACATATTATGCCCCTTTTTTACAATATGTAATATAGTCTCTGGTGTCCCCAGAGGTTGTCGGTGAAAATTTTCAGCTCAAAATACTCCACAGATACATGGTTAATCATTTTGAAAATGCCAGTTTGAGTGGAACGCAGAAACCATGCAGTTTGTTCGGGTCGGTCTCTTAAATGCAACAATGAGCTGCTGCTCCCGGCCATTTTTCAGATAGAGACAGAGCGCCGCGTCATAATCGAAAAACCACGCCCACCCAGGGCGGGGAACACAATCCAAATATCCCTTGACTTGTCTATTGCGGCAGCTGCCTTCCTGTTGGTTGATTATAACAAAAAAAACAGGCAATGCCAAAAGCGCGCTATGTGACCAGTTGTACGTACAAAGCTTAAAATAACATTTGTTGTGATTTGGTGTAATGGAAATGTGTTTATTGCGGTGTAAAGTTCAAAAAAAACCATTATTTCCACTAATGTACATTACTTGTTCTCCTCTAGCCCAGCCTTTCTGAACGCGTCGATTGTTACAAAGCTAATCCCCCCCCGGTCTGAAAAAGCGAGGTGTGCTCGGATTGGCCAGCTATCCAGTGCATTGTAAATGGCCGAATACCTCAAGCGTGTGACAAAAATGTTACACCCCTTACCATACTGTGTGCGCGGCAACCACATGTGACGACCCCAGGTTGGACTCCGCTTCGTCCACTGTGAAAGCTGATCCGGCGATCCACAACGCAAAGTTGAAGTATTTCCTCAGCAACCAACACGGATCAGCTCCAGTCATGACGAATCGATATCGTCCTCTTTTGGAAGACCAAAAAAGTAGTTTCGCTTTCACAATGAAGCACACAGCGTCTTCACGAAATGGCGGCGGCAGCAACAACAATACTACAGCGAGAACAAAAGTTACGCCTTCTTTCTTTTCATGAACATTTGGGCGGAGTTATGCAAATCTTCCCACATAGTGATGTAGACATGTGGGGGCGTGTTGGAACGAGACGTTTTAGGTAGGCGTGGACAAGTCTCAACTTTTATAAAGAACATCTCTTTGGATTTAAGAATGGTAGGTCTACGACAATTGGACACACTGATTTTATTTGATTTACAAATAAATTATCATTAGGTTAAAAAATGTCACAGTCCCCTCACCATTAACTGGATGCCCGGAAGTTTGATGAAACACCAGCGCTCTGGTCACCATGACAATAATCATGATATCATGTTTTATGACCCCCAGAATGTCGAGAAGGATAGACCACTCTTTGTCACAAGGAACAGCAGAGTTAGAAATGGACTCTTTTCTAATTAATTAATAGGAAAACCTTTATTTGAATGAACACACATATTCTTTAGGCCATTGGGTATATTATTGTCATTTGTGTATTTTGTCTTTGATATTTTTTGACTATTTTAGTATGCTTGTGAGGGGTCCCATTCCTGATCATCCCTTTTCACTTTATGTAATCTTACCTTGTTTAGTATCTTTGAATTTGCCTTCTTATGATCGAAACAAGCGGGTATATTATATGGTGGTACCTAGGCAATATATATTAGGGCCCTGAGAATCGTTAATAATTTCGATTTTAAGTCCATTTGCAAATTACCATGATTAGAGAACAAAGGGTCGTAAACCCTACAGCAATTGCCACACCCCCTCTCGGAATTTCCATCTCTCTCATTGGACAAGCCCATCTTGAAAGGCTGAGATCTTCTCCGACCTTAAAGGCCCGGCTCCAGGGACCCGCCCAGTCGGTGGTTCGGTCTTAAGCTAAGAAGATGTGGAAAAAAACGCTTCAGGATATCAAAGATTATGCCAGGCCTTTCGGCCTAGTCCTTTCCATACATCAAGTGACACTGACTCAAACTGGATCTTCTCATCGACCCGAATTCAGCAAGATCTTGGGGCCGTAGATGCACAGGAATCTTTGTTCATACAGACGGGAGTATCAAACTTGTCGAAATGTAATTGATGCATTAAGTTATCAGTTAAACATTTCTAAAGGTCTGTGTTTGAAACTCAGAATCTGAGTATCCCTGGAAAGGCTTGGATCTGTTGACTATTTTACAGCCCAACGTGTTCATAAAATACATTCTTTATGCCTCTGTCTAGGGCTGAGTTAAACGTTAACCCTTCCTATACCAACTGTATGTGTGTGTATGTGTGTATGTGTATGTGTATGTTAGACCGGCTTAATGTGGTTATGTAGTATGTTAGACTAGTTTAAGTGTTTATGTAGTTAATAAAACCTTACTTGTATCACACTTGACGTGTTCATTGTTTACTCAAAACCGGAGTCAATAATCATGCAGATTTACGTTCAAAACTTCTAATTGTTGTACAGTAAGAAAGTTATTTCCTTTACCCAGGAAATTAACGTTCTTAGAATTGAAAAGACGGTTGACCCTGAGTGGTCAGCTAAATATCTACAGTGGATCTAAAAAATTAATAATTAATCATAATTAGTTATGGTAAAGTCAATTTTCCATGCAATGATTCGCTACCGACTTTAGTCTTTGCAACTTTCAGATCTTCTTTATGCACCAAGAGTTGTAACACTCCAAAGAGAAAGGAAAAATTTAAATCGCATCATATGACCCCTTTAAACAAATGAATTTGCATGACTTTTTCATGACCTTTATAATTATTTATCACTGAAAAATTACTTAATGATTTTTACTCAGAAATTGTTAGTAAATTGCACAAATAATGACAAAGAAATGGCAAGTTACGAAGACCGAAATGATATTTTCTTGTCAGACTTACTCCAATAATCAGTACTTACAACTTGTAAGTGTGGATAAGGGTTTTTAAGAAACCAGCTAGGCTGATTTCTATATTGGGTACCAATTTTGAATTAACTGAAGATATTGATTAGTGCACAATTATTGAGAGAAATGCAAGTTGGGCAAGTTGTTCAACAAAACCTTAAACCAGTGTATTGATCTTTGCTGCATAACATATTGAACACCGTTTGTGATTCAGACATGAATGATACCTGAAATTACTGTGCAGTTGAGTTTTAATTCAACTAGATTTAGCCATCTTGTCTGGTGGATGTTAAAACAGAAGAAAAAGTGGATTGCAACTGCTTTTGGTTGAGAGAATTTTTAAAGGGGGGGGAGGGGGAAAATTTTTTTTTTGTGCTAACCGTTGTCTTTTTCCATTACATACTATCCTAGCTTTCAAGAACTGGATGGAGAAACATTCCCTTGATCTAAGCCACATATCTGTTTGAATCCCACAGCAGTCCGGCGAGATGCGGTAGGTTTGCAATAATTGGAAATGGCTTCTCTAGTTTTGGAGACACAATGTAAGTCAATTTTCTCGTAATCATCATAATTAGTTCCCCTTGTTGAAAATCCATTCGCATTTTCCGTCCTCAGCGGACGCCGCGCTACCCTGCGATACCCAAAGCGGTTGCCATGGAGACGCTAATACACCTGCACAAATAGTGAATTTCACATTTGAGAGTCATTTCGCTTTTTTTCATTTATTTTTTTCATCTACTGCACACACACACACATCCAAGATTCAAAAATAAACGTTCATGCAACAGCGCATCTGTAATCAGAGGGAATTCACTGATGAAATGAGTGTGAAAAAGATTCATTTAGGAATACGATTTGGGTTGCACTTATGCTGCAAAATTTCATGACATTATTACTGTATTTTCTTACAGCAGATGCGACTTGCAACTTTAAAACGGTCGATGTTGAAGATCCCGCACTCGCGATCGAGACTTCAGCCAGAGGAGCAACTTTTCCCATTTCTTGACACAGTGAATCAGCATGACATCTCCGGCTAACCCGAGGTAACAGGAGCTGACTGCTGTACTAGAGAGAGACGGACTCTCCACACACAACTAGTTATTTCTCCTCTACATCTCTAGCTCTCGCTCCCGCTCTCTCTCGCTTTGTCTTCTCTTAGATTCTGTAGTTTTCCACAGCACACTTGCAGCATGTTACAAGTAAAAATCCTGCAGCAAAAGCCAGTAGAGACAAAAACAGCCACTCCCCGGACGAGTTCTGTATAATACGGACATACACATGTACTTCAGTGTTGTCAATGCAGCACTGACAACCTACAGCGATCGATACTTCTTGGCACCATGCTGAGCGGTATGAGGAGAGACCTATAGTGGGTTGGGAAGGTTGACCACAATCTTATATCACAATATGAGAAATGTTATATCACACAAACTGCATATCACAATATAGTTCTTTTTTCTTCAAATTCATCAGAAAAAGATTATGTATGTATTAATGCAATCCTGGGGTAATACATTATTTAGGATAATCCTATTTAGGTATAAAAGGTTTATATGTTAATACGGTAATGTGGTCATATTTATTAAATTTAAACTAAAATAAAAAAGGTTTATATATTAATACAATCATGTAGTAATACAAATGTTGGCATAATTTATATTTAATATATTAATTAAATTGTGAAAGAAGGTTTATATATTAATAATAGTCGGCATTATCTTTTTGGAATAATCCATATTTATTATATTGTAATGATAGATATAAAATGTTAGATATTAGTACCAATAAGGTTAATACCTGTTTGAGGATATATATATTTTTCTAATCTATAAAAACAAAAGATTTGTATATAAAAACACTGTGAATAATACAAATTTGGGACACTCTATATTTAATCTATTTTAATAATTAAAAAAAAAAGTTATTTGTAAGACAATATGGTTAATTGCCTATTTTGGATCAGCTCTATTATATATAATTCATCTATAAATAGGTTCTGCATCTAATACAATGTTAATATTAATCTAACAATCTTAATTTTAATTTCTATATTAGAAAATCATGGTTAATACCTATTTTGGAATCATCTATATTTAAATAATTTAATCTATAAAAAACTTTTATATATTAACACAGTCATGTGGAAATACCTATTTTGGGATCTATATATTTTCGAAAGGCGCTTCATTTCAACATTTCAATTGATTATTTTCCCGTCTTATTTGGAACTTGATGGAAACAAACCAAAAGATTATTTAAAACAAATGACAAGTCATACTCTCTCTCTGAGATATTTTTAATAAATATAATTAAACAGACAACACACTGACTTACACCTATGATGCACATTAATTCAATTTTTTACATTAATGCAGCCAGTTTCAAAGTTGCTTGGCAATCGTATACAGTTAACTTAACGACCCTTAACGAGTTCCTCATCTTGACTGGTTTGGGACACAGATCTACCGAGTTACAATATGAAAACCTCTACAGGTTGGCACATTCCTACTGACATTTCACCCAGCACTACCCCTATACTGTAAGTCAAAGCAGCAATCGCTCACATGAAGTTGACCTCAGATTTCCCATCAGGCTGTGCGTGACACATCAGAACAGAAACACAGGTCACGAGTCATGCTTTCATTTCAAAATGCACCAACCTGCGTCCGCCGCTGCTTTACTCTCCTCCCTCACGCCGTTCAGAGCCAGATGAGACGTGCTGAATAAAGGCCCTCCATTGCACTGGGGCGAGAGAGGAGACCGGGGCGAGAGAGGTAAACTGCACGCTCCCGGTCTCCACTGCTGTTAGCATACGCTCCGGTCTAAAACAGACCGAAGACTCGCTCTCATTCGCTCGAGCCACACAAAGACTCATTAGCTGCAGCCGGCGGAGGGCTGGAGATTGTGCACAGCCTGCCTGAGAGATCACATGGGGGGGAGAGAGAGAGAGAGAGAGAGCTGTGCCTGTGTTCCTGCTGTCTGCAGATATTTTTACCATCATGAGAGGGAGGGAGAGAGAGAGAGAGAGAGAAAGCGAGAGGGAAAACAGACAGCGGAGAGACAGTCAATAGCAGGCACAGCACCATAATCTGTAGAGGTGAATGAGTGCAACCAGAAATGAGCCGAAAACACTCATATAAACAGTCAAACACATACACTTGTGCTCAATGGGATTTGTGTTAATGAACTTGTGCTGCACTTGTGCTTCATAAATACTTTCAAGGCGGGTGAAGTGACTCACAGGCAGTCTCGCATTCAAACACTTTAAACATTAGGATGCTGTAATCTCAGAAATAAAGGTACAAAAGCTGTCACTGGGGTGGTACCTTTTCAAAAGGTACACTTTTGTATATTTTAGGTACTAATATGTACAATTTAGGTATTAATATGTACCTTTAAGGCACCAATGTGGACTCTTCTTTAGGTATAAAGGTGTACCTATTGACAAAAGCTGCCCCAGTGACAGCTTTTGCACCTTTATTTCTGAGAGTGTACAGTGTTGTGGTAGAAATGCATCAGCTAGTATTTACTGTACTATACTGTATATAATACATGTTTTTGAAAGAAGTTGCCTCTGCTCACCAAGGCTGCATTTATTTAATTAAAAATACAGTAAAAACTGTAATATTGTGGACTATTATTACAATTTAAAATAACCGTTTTCTATTTGAATATTTCTATTTGTTGAAAACAGTTTTCTTCAGGGTTCTTTGACGAGTGGAAAGTACAGCATTTACATTATAAATGTCTTTACTGTGACTTTTGATCAATTTAATGCATCCTTGCTGAATAAAAGTATGAATTAAAACAATTATAATAATAATTTGTGTACATTTTTGTGATTATCAGAGGGCAGGACTGCTTTATTATATTTACATGTAATGGTGAACACAAACGTGTAACGTTTTGTGTCTCAAACAAATCAATATGAGAAAAACTTTGATAAGCAAAATACTAGTTGTTGATGGCTGCCAAGCAACAATGTTTCACTGCATCAATACAGAATTTGACTGATGTCACTGGACAGCTTTGAATTTGGCTCATCCAATCAGACTTTAGGAACAATCAATTTGAATAATCAAATGAGATGAAGTTTATTTGTGAAGTATTTGATTCATGGATAATCTTCAAACAGGCATTACCACATGAATAATAATATACAAACTTTTCCATTGCATTTCATGGAAAAAAAAACAACAACATCTATATTGTAAGATATGTTGTTAGTTATACTGTCATATAAAATTTGCTCATTAAATAAAAAATATATATATACAAACAGTGTTCAGAATAAAAAAAACAGTGCTGGAGAGTAATACATACAGTATATTAATATTTAGGTTTGGTACTTTTAATATTCATGGAATGAATTTGCTGGTGATTTAAAATTATGCAGAGATAATTAAAATTATTGAGTATATCAAGATGTTTTTTTAATCAGCTTATTTTGTGATGCTAATTTTGTGATCCTTCTGGTCTCATGCCTTATAAAAATGCTTCTTTCATTTAAACTTCAGTAACAAAAAGAGTTTTAGAGTTGTTTGATTAATTTCTCTGAATTAGTTCAATGCATTGATTCAAAACTCTGATTCAGTGATTCATTTGTGCCATCACAGAATGTTCACGGACATTTTTCATATATTAAAATATTTAGTAAGAATATATGCATATACATTTGCTGTTTATGAATATTGTTATATTGGTGCATTTAAACTTGTGGTCTTTTAGTGCAAAAAATATATATATTTATAAAAAAAATTTTGCTGTGTTTTACTTCTTGCTTTAATAATTTTGAATTTATTTGTGAACAATAGCATTTTGATTGAAATGGTTGTTCTGAATGAATAATTTCCATGGATATACATAAATATCTACAAAACAGGCTACAATATATTGCGATAAAATACACCCAGCCCTCCACATGATCAGTAAACAAAGCAGGAATTTGGGTTAAGAGTGCGTTTAAATTAGTCTCGAAAGCTCCTGGGAGTAGAGCTGTGGAGCTATCATTAATGTCAGCATTACAGTTCTTGCTTCAGGAATCCTTCCACTCGAGGGCACACAAACGGCACAGAGAAACACAAACAGAGAGTGTGGTCATCCAGCTATTAGAGCCCGAAGAAATGCTTTGATTACTGCTTGTAGTGTTGTGACAGCCACTGCAGAGAAAGACAAGCGGGACGACTCGTCCTCTGCTCACCGAGGCATTCGGACCTTCTGTAATTAAGCTAAATCTCACTTATTAGACTCTCTCAAATAAGAAGTAAAGTCTAGCAATTAAAAATGTGTCAAACAGTCAACCTCTCTGCAACAGAAAGCATAATTCCTGCTGTAATTATTCATTTTAAGCCTATCTAATGCCTGGTAATTGTACTGTATTTTCACTTGCTTAAAACAAGGATAGGCGTATTATGATGTGAGAAGCCTCTAAATCGACAAATCCTTCAATAAAAACACCAATCGCTCATTTTAAAGTGCTTAATCCCACCTATAACAGATTCCATAGTGTGTTTAAACTGTTTTAAAGAATTTCATTGGAAAGGCAGCTGGCTTCAGGAGGAAAACGCTTGTATGTGTGTTTTGGATTTAATAAAGGTTTAAATCCCGCAGATGGATTTATCCTGGACCAGGTTTTCTTTTGGAAAATGTCTTGAGAGACAGCACAGAGCCTCTATGTTACCATCTGATTTGTGGAAAACTAAACATTAAAAGCCTTTGTGACATTGAGAATTTTGCAGTATTACAGTAGCACACTATTGCACTATTATATTTCCTTCAATATAAAATGTTTATCCCGACTCGAATCTATGGCCTCGCGGGTCTGTGACCCATCGGAGAGCAGAACAGACATGAATGGCTCAGTGCTTGATTTCACCAGAAAAATCGAATTATTCCCTCTCGTTTCCTCTCCATCTTGGAATGCTCTCTATTGTAACAGTCATTTCTAATTTGCATTCCCTCTCTTTCTTATGGGATATCGTACCAGGAGCTCCATTACGTAAAGATGCAAAACATATGACTGGCGTCCCACACACACACACACACACACACACACACACTGAGGCTCTCTTCCAAAACCTAGTGAGCTGTCTACGTGGGTAGCATTTTAAGGAGTGCTCAGCGGGCAGCTGTGTCCGAAATACATGATTATGTTGCCTTTTAAGATGCCTTCATAAGCATGTATTCTTCGTGCAGACGTCAATTTCATAATGCATTTCACTGTGCACATTCAGGATGGTATACGAGGTGAAAAAAGTGTGTGTGTGTGTGTGTGTATATGCAGTATATATATATAATATATAATATATATATATATATATACTATATAAATAATAGTTTATATTGCACAAAGAGCAAGTATAAATGATATAACTTTGGTAATAATTAAATTTAGTATACTACAATGTGTGATTGATTTTTAAATTATATAATATTTTGTAAAAAAAATGTAATGCCATATAAGACGCTAATTTATCATCCATTGACAGTCTGTTGAAAGTCTGATTAAGCAATCTGTGAAAGTCCTACAATTATGCGAGTTTGAACTCTTCCTTTATAAGAGGTTTTTTTTTTATTTTATTAGAATGTTCTCTTTTTATTATTTGTACTTAATATTTTCTTTCTTGCTTTCTTTCTATACCATAACAATAAACTTAAGACCGTTTTTTGTACTGTTTGAATGAAAAAAATCCTCAACATTTAAAAACCTTACAAATATTAAATAACAATGATAATATAATGAAGTAAAAAAATATATATAAATAAAAAATAATGCAATACTGTACATTACCTGTTTAATTCCCTACACCAAACAACAGAATTGGGCAACTTCCCTGAATTTTGAATTTGTCCATCAGGCCCATCAGAAACCTTAATATCATAATCAGAAAAATAGAATAGCAAAATCTTGTGCACTGTGCATAAGTATTGTAATTTGATGCTGCTGCTCATGTAGAACATCCTGAATCAGCCATGAGGTCCCATGATGATTTGGATGCACCCTTAGAAAGCAGTTGATTATATAGGCAGCTCACTGGGTTTTGTAACAGACCATGACTGTATTGCTCGAACTCTCATATTTATGTCCTATTTTGTGATTTTGTGCATATGAGAAATATAGAGAATATAGACATATCGCACATTGTTTGCATTGACATTCGCTGGCTATATTTAGGCTATATGCAAATGAGGAGTCTGGTTCCAAATCAAATCATTGGCTGTGACAGCGGCATGAAAAATGGAAGGCCGGAGCCAAAAAAAAGTCATTATTTCTGCTGCCTGAGGAATTTAAAAGCGCTTTGTAATAACTGGATGGCTTTTAGCATGCTATTTTCTGGTGGTAGTATTGCTGATAAACTTTCAAGGAAGAACAATAAGCTAAGTCTCGACTGACAGAATGAGAAGCTCAGAAACCCTTGTCATTGTGGGTCCTCAAACAACTATCTCAGAGCCCTAAGCGATGACCTCCAGGGCGGGTGGGCGGTGATTAAATGGGGGGGGTGTGTACAAGCGTTTATTATAGAGTCATGTCTTGTTCTTGCTTCGTTTTTTTGAAGACCTCGAAGACAAAACCAGAAGTCTGTCACTGAGAGGCCTGTGAATGGTGCTCAAAACAACTCGTATCTTCACACAATGACCGTCAGAAAGGAACACGTCTCTGCCTTGAGCATGTCGAGGATGTAACCTTTAAGTTTTCTCTTCAGTGCAGGGCTTTTGAGTCTCTACACCCTCATTCTGTAGTCTGGATGTCCCTGCTGAATGTTTTATAGGATGTTAGTAGTTCTGTGGTCTGTAATTAGCCCCATACTAACCTCTGCCTGCCCTCAGGCCTGGGAAATCAGCACACTGAGTCATACAGTTCAGTCCAGTATGCTTTTCCCCCCAGCCCTCCAGATAACGAACACTAACTAATTGCTGGAAGACGATCTTGTGTGAGTCCCACCCATAATCAAACCCAAAGGGTGTGTGAATTCAACAGACGTTAATACTGTACTATGTACATATGAAATTGGATCCATGTTAAAATTTAAAAAGTTAAAATTACTTTCTTAACTCATGTCGATGGTCTTTTTGTGGGCGATACATTTGTGCATGTTGACAAAGAAAAAAATGTTTGTCTTTATAATCATTTATCAAAATATAATAACATGTCCCGCCCCAGAAATGACATTACAAATCCCACTTTTTCACCCAACACTTCCAAACATATACATATACATAATCAGAAACCAGATTTTATGATCCAATGGATAAAATAATTTTGTTCTCATTGAATGTCCTGTTTCACTAGGAAATATGTCACGTTATAGAAGAAAATGAGCATTTCATGATGACTGTAAAGCATTGGTTCTCAACCAGGTGGCCTCAAGATGATTTAAAATAAGACAAAATATTAAATTAAATTAGTCAAAACAAGTAAAAATCAAGATGCTTCTTATTTCTTTCATTGAAGAACCAGATATATTATAATATTTTTAAACTATATTCAAATATATTCATATATATTTGAATATTTCTTTATGGGCCCAAAAGTGTCAGGTGCCTTGTGTTTTCAGTGTCAATATGTCAAGAATTGCCAGTCCCAAATAAGTCAATAAAAAATAACATGTATATTGTATGTATATAACAGAAAAAAAGAAAATTAAATATGTCATATTCATAGAAAAAATAAACTGTCAAAAACATTTAGTGTTCATTTTTTACTTCTTATAGGACATATAAACAATATCATGGTTTGGTGACAATGTTTTATGGGGGGGGTTTAGGGGGGGCGAGCAAACTGATTGACACATCTTAACTGTCACGAAGTGCCGGTCCATGCCTTCCAGTTACATTCACCCTCACACAACACATACTTTTGCATGTCACCCCGGACTACATTTCCTATCATGCATTGCACTGATTGCACTCATCACGAATTGCACACACCTGTTTACACTGATTGCACCCAGCTGTTTCATATCACTCCCTCACTATATACACTCACTCTTATCCCTTCCCTCTGCCGAGTATTGTTTCAGCATTTATCACTCCCCTAGAGATAGCTCCCTTACGGAGCCCTTGTCATTGCCTTAGCCTTAGCCTTAGCCTTATCCTTAGCCTTAGCCTTAGCCTTAGCCCTTAGCCTTAGCCTTAGCCGGTCTGGATCTCGCCTGTTCCGCTGGCTTCCCGGGGGGGCCCTTTTGTCTTGCCCCTTTTGATTTTCTGTGGTTCTGTGCCCGATCTGCTAGCCGTCTTTCCGTGGATGGGGGACTGCGGGGTCGTGGGGGGATGCGGGTGTCTGTGTGGGGGTTTGCCCACCATAGTGTCGCCTGTTGGCTCTATCCCTGACCCATGCCTGCGGTAGACCACGTCTCTGGCCTTTGTCTTAATAAGCTCTGCGAATGATCCGCAGTCTTCACGTTCGCGTCAGCCCCGGACCAATACTCGGCCACACAAGATCCACGGTTTTTTCAGTGTACTCTGGCCCTGGTATGGACCCCAGCACCGTGACTACTACAGGATTCGTCCCGGCAAGGGAGGTCTTGCTATTGAGGATATGTTCACCGCGGTGCCTGGTGAACTTCTATCATTCACCACTTTATTATAGATGTTTTATTTAAGGCCTGTTTTCGTTTGGACTTTAATGAACCCACGAAATTCGTATGCCAAGGAGTGGATGCACCGAGCTAAAGTACTTTATTGACTAATGCCCTTGCTGACTACTGTTCAGCGTTCCGGTGTTTCCCCGCTTAGGAAGGAATCGACAACCTGTCCCTGTGAACGGATGTGGATGGCTGACAAAGCAAGCCCTCAAACAAAAGGCGGCAGTTGCGAGCCTGATCACAAGATGGCTGACCAACCGCTCTGGTCTAGTCACAGTTGTTCTTCCTGAGTTTAGTCAAGCCACAGTTGTTCTTCCTGCGTCCAGTCAAGCCACAGTTGTTCTTCATGAGTCCAGTCAAAGCCACCGTTGTTCTGCCTTAGTCCTAGTCAAGCCCATTGTTCTTCCTGAGTCTATCAAGCCGGTGCGTGTGGGTTCTTTCCTGAGGGTCCAGTGGGCAAGCCACAGTGGGTGTTTCTTCCTGATTCCAGTTCCAATCCACCGGGGGGGAGTTGTTCTGTCCTGATTCCAGTCAACGCGGTCGGGGGGCGTTGTTTTCTGTCCTGATTCCACTCAAGCCCAGTTGGTTCTTCCTGAGTCCAGTCCAAGCCACAGTTGATCGTCTCTGAGTCCAGTCGAGTCCCACAGTTGACGTCTGTCTGAGTCCATCCTAAGTCCAACTGATCGTTTCTGAGTCCCAGTTCCTAGTCCCAACTGATATTCCTGGGCTGTCAATTCACAGATGTTCATTTCAGGATCCGGTCTAGTCCCCGCTGATCTTCATGGAGTCAGTCCACGTCCGCAGCTGATCTTCTTAGAGTCATCCACGGTCTTCATCTGGTTGGCACCAGTAGCCCCGTCCACGCCTCAGCTATTCCTCCAGATTCAACTTCGCGTCTCAGTTATTCATCCAGAATCACGTTGTATCACAGCTGATCATCCAGAGTCATGCCGCATCACAGCTGATCATCCAGAGTCATGTCACGTCCTGTCTGTTGCATCCGGATTGTCGGGGTCGGTCCGCCGGTATCCCAGTTTGGTGTCCAGTGTGAGGGATGCACCGCTGTTGTCTGCACGCGCAGCTGGTATCCCCAGACCCACTCACTTTAGCCCTCCTGTTCTTGAACTCATTCCCCTGTCTGCAGCACTTTCTATATGGGGGGTTGCTTTATGGTGTGTGTGGGCCGCGTACTCCACTGCCGATTTGCTAGAGGCAGCGGCACCAGCTACAACATCTCCAGAGGTGGTGGCTTATGCTGCAGAACCTCCCGAGGTAGCTGTGTCAACTGCCGTGCTCCCAGAGGCCATGGTGTCCACTGACGTCTCTTCATAGGTGCTCCGCCGGCTGCATGAACCGCCCGAGATGGCGCCACTTGTCCCTCAGTTTTCCTTGCTGGTGGGTGGCCCCCAGCAACGCACTCCCTTCCTGTCCTGTCACGGCTATGGAGGCTGTCTGTGAACTCTTTGCCTGTTCTGTTCTGGCCAAGGAGGTCGTCTATGAACTTCCTGCCTGTCCTGGTCCGGCCAAGGAGGCCGTCTATGAACTTCCTGCCTGTCCTGTTCCGGCCAAGGAGGCCGTCTATTAACTCTCTGCCTGTTCTGTTCTGGCCATGGAGGCCGTCTATGAACTCTCTGTCTGTTCTTTTCCGGCCAAGGAGGCCGTCTATGAACGTCCTGCCTGTCCTGTGTTTCCCGCCAAGGAGGCCGTCTATGAACTTCCGGCCTGTCCTGTTCCGGCCAAGGAGGCCATCTATTAACTTCCGCTTTTTCTGCCTTTTCTGTTCCGGCCAAGGAGGCCGTCTTTGAACTTCCTGCCTGTCCTGTTCCGGCTAAGGAGGCCGCCTATAAACTCTTTGTCTATCCTGTCACAGCTATAGAGGCCGTTTGCGAACTCCTTGCTCGTCCTGTCACAGCTCTAGAGGCCGTTTACGAACTCCCTGCTCATCCTGTCACAGCAATAAAGGCCGTTTGTGATCTCCCTGCTCGTCCTGTCACGACTATAGAGGCTGTTTGCGAACTCCCTGCACGTCCTGTCACAGCTATAGAGGCCGTTTTGCGAGCTCCCTGCTCGTCCTGTCAAAGCTATAGAGGCCGTTTGCGAGCTCCCTGCTCGTCTTGTCACAGCTATAGAGGCCGTTCGCGAACTTTCTGCTCGTCCTGTCACAGTTATAGAGGCCGTTTGAGAACTCCCTGCTCGTCCTGTCATGGTTATGGAGGCTGTTTGTGAATTCTTTGTGTGCTTTGTGTCTGTCAGGGAGGTTACCCCTGAATGCTCAGTCTTGTCTATCAAACCCAATGTTCTGTCTGTGTTGTCTTCTCTGCTCTCCTCCTCGTTTGTTACAGTCCCTCCCCCCGCCCCCCCCCCCCCCCCCCCCCCCTGGTCCTCTGAGCGGTGTGGTTCACCAAGGGGGTTTCCTGCTCCTTCTGCTCCGCCGTGGTTGTTCTACTGTCTGGCTTTGGGTGGTCCTGGTCTGCTTCCGTCGTGGTGGTCTACTGCTCCTGGCTTTTGGTGAGTCCTCTGCTCCGTCGTTGGGTCCTACTTCTGGCTCTGGTGTCCCTTCTCCGCCGTGGTGGGTCTATACTGTCCCCTGGGTACTGGGGGGGTTCCTCTGCTCCGCCGTGGTGGTCTTCTGCTCTGCCGTGGTGGTCCTTTGCTCCGCCGTGGTGGTCTACTGTCTTGTTCTGGTGGTCCTCTGCTCCGCCGACCCTCTGCCTCAAGTCCCTGGTCTTTTCCTGTCTTTGAACCTGGCCCTCCGTCCCTCCCCCTGTTCCACCTCCACTCCACCGCCCTCCGGAATCGTAAAGGGTTTTGAGCGTCTGGAAGCCGCTCCTTGGGGGGGGGCTCTGTCACTAATCCGGTCCATGAACTTTCCATTTCCTTGACTCTCGCACTACACAAACTGTTGCATATCATCCCGGACTACATATCCCATTATTCATTGCACTGATTGCACTCAGCATGGATTGCACACAGCTGTTGACACTGATTTCACCCAGCTTTTTCATATCACTCCCTCACTATATAACTCTCACTCTTATCCCTTCCCTCTGCTGAGTATTGTTTCAGCATTTATCACTCTCCTAGAGATAGCTACCTTACGGAGCCCTTGTCATTGCCCTAGTCATTAGCCTTAGCCCTATTCATTAGCCTTAGCCCTATTCATTAGCCTTAGCCTTAGCCTTCTCGTTTTCTGATCTTCGCCTGGTTCCCTGGTTTCACCCCTTTTGTCTTGCCCCTTTTTGATTCTGTCTGCCGATCGTCGACCTGTTCTAGCCCTAGGACTATTCTTGTGTTTATGCCCGCCAAATACCTGTTTGCTCCACTCTGACCCTGCCGCTGTAGACCCACTCTCTGCTTTGGCCTAATAAAGCTTCTGCAATGGAATCCGCAAGTCTCCACGTCGCTCCGCCCCGTAATAACGTCTGATATTTCCTAATGTTCACTTTTTTATGGTTTTTTTTGGAGCTAACCGACATGGCACTATGAATGCCTGGAAAAAAAGCTGAAAAAGTGGTTGTGAAAAAGTGTTGGCCCCCTTCCTGTTTGTTAAATTTTTTGCATATTTGTCACACTTAAAAGATCCAGATCATCAAACAAATTTTAATATTACACAAAGATAATGCAAGTAAATACAACATGCAGTTTTTAAATGATTATTATTTATTTTATTAAGGGAAAAAGCTGTCCAAACCTGCCTGGCCCTACGTGAAAGTAATTGCCCCCTAAATCTAATAACTGGTTGTGCCACGTTTTGCAGCAACAACTGCAATCAAGTGTTTTTGCGATAACTGGCAATGAGTCTTTCTCATCGCTGTGGAGGAATTTTGGCCCATTTTTCTTTGCAGAATTGTTTTAATTCAGCCGCATTGGAGGGTTTTTGAGCATGTATGGACTGTTTAAGGTCATGCCACAGGATCTCAATCGGATTTAAGTTTGGACTTTGATTTGGCCACTCCAAAATTTTAATTTAGTTTTTCTTGAGCCATTCCGAGGTGGACTTGCTGGTGTGTTTTGGATCATTGTCCTGCTGCAGAAACCAAGTTTGCTTCAGCTTGAGGTCACAAACAGATGGTCGGATATTCTCCTTCAGGATTTTTTGATAGAATGCAGAATTCATGGTTCCATCAATTAAGGCAATTCGTCCAGGTCCTGAAGCTGCAAAGCAGCCCAGACCATCACACTACACACCACCATGTTTGACTGTTGGTATGATGTTCTTTTTATTAAATGCTGTGTTGGTTTCACACCAGATGTAATGGAACACACCTTCCAAAAAGTTCAACTTTATCTCATCAGTCCACAGAATATTTTCCCAAAATTCTTGGGGATAATCAAGAAATTTTTTGTCAAATGTGATACGAGCCTTTGTGTTCTTTTTGGTCAGCAATGGCTTTTGCCTTGGCACTCTCCCATGAATGCCGTTTTTGCCCAGTCTCTTTCTTATTTGTTGAATCATGGACACGGGACCTTTATTGGGGGGAAAAAAAAAAAAAGGCCTGCACAGTTTTTTTAGATGTTGTTCTGGGTTCTTTATGACCTCTTGGATGAGTCGTCGTTGTACTTTTGGAGTAATTTTGGTTGGCCGGCAACCTCCTGGGAAGGTTCACCATTGTTCCAGGTTTTCTCAATTTGTGGATAATGGCTCTGACCGTGGTTTGCTGGAGTCCCAAATCCTTAGAAATTGCTTTATAATCCTTTCCAGACTGATACATTTCAACTATTTAGTTTCTCATCTATTCTTGAATTTCTTTAGATCACGGCATAATGTGTTGCCATTCAAGCATGCTTCACTTTGTCAGACAGCATCTATTTAAGTGATGTCTTGATTCAACATGTCTGGCAGTAATCAGGCCTGCGTGTAGCTAGTGAAATTTAACTCAGCTTTCTAAAAAATAATGTGGTTAATTGCAGTTTCTTTCATGATTTAACAGGAGGGGGAAATACATTTTTCACGTAGGATCCCTAACTTCAGTTTTGACCGCTTTTTGTATCCCTTAAAAAAAATCATCATTTAAAACTGCATTTTGTATTTACTTGCATTTATCTTTGTGTAATATTTAAATTTGATTGATGATCTGAAACATTAAAGTGTGACAACATGCAAAAAAATAAGAAATCAGGAACCACGGTAAATGTTCTTCACCTTATGTGCTCCACTGAAAAAAAAACATCAAATGAGTTTGGAACTACATGAGGGTGAGTAAATAATGAAAGAACTTTCATTTTTTATCTGAACTATTCCGTTATGGTTACTTTAACAACCTGCTGCCTTATGCTTCTTTTAATCTGCAGTAATGTGGTTATTAATGTTGCTGCTGACATTGATGTGTCCTTTGGTCCACAGAAGGCAGGGGTCAATTAGTGCGTGCAATCGATCTCTCTTTCTACCCTCAGGTCCTCGTACTGCAGCCTTTGCCGAGAGGGAAAGCCAGGTCAACCGCAAGTACGTGAACACCAGGAGCTTGTCTCACTTGGTCAAATGGAGAGAGAGACAGAGACAGAAAGAGCATGCAATAGCTCAGATAGGGAGGGAATTACAGAGGGGGAGGGAGGAAGAGCCGGAGAATGAACACAAAGACTCTGTTCCAAAACACAGTCAGCAGCTATAGGTAGGTGGCACTTTGAAGCATACAGATACGCTTTAGACGGCATGATTATGCAGCCTTCTAAGATGCCTCATTTTTGATATAGAACAACACTGCATCACTTGCACTGCAAAAAAATCCTATTCTTCTTCTTCGTCTTCTTTTGCACTTAAAATGATTAAAAAAAGATACTTTACAGGGGAAAAACACACTTTAGAAGCAAAACTGCAGAAGATTTGTTTTCATAGATCATTTCTTTAATACGAGTATGCATGCACTGCTGATTTTTCTCATGTTTTTAACTTATTTATATGCAAAACAGTGAAAAAATATTTTTATTAAATACATATTAAGAAACATCCTTAAAGGGATGGTTCACCCGAAAATGAAACTGTCATTATTTACTAAGCTTCTTGTTGTTCCAAACTTGTATGAGTTTCTTACTTATGCTGAGCACGAAAGAAGATATTTTGAACAATGTAGGTAACCAAACAGTTGACGGTAGCCAGTGACTTCCATAGTATTTTTTTTTTATCTTTTTTACCATGGCTACCATAAGCTGTTTGGAGTAAAAAAATGACAGAATATTTCATTTTTGAGTGAACTACCACTTTTAGTTGCTTCTAAAGTAAATGCATTGTATTTAAAGAATGTTAAAGCATATTTAATTGGAAAACAAGTCCATATGAAATTCTCAAGGCAATAATGCATTGCTACAACTTCTATATGGAAACTGTCCATCCAAGATGGTGGATGAAGTGTTAGAAATGCTAAATATACTTATTAAAATACTCAATATTATGTATGTTTAGTTTTTTAGGCTATTATAGAATCATTGTCCACAATTCAAGTCAAATGTATTTGTATAGCACATTTCTCAATACACATTGTTTCAAAGCAGCTTAACAGAAAATCATGTTCTTAATGTTTATAATATGTTAATATCTTCATGCCTTATAGTCACAATTTAGCAGATTAGAGCTGGGCAATAATATAGTTACATTTTGCAAAGATCCAATTGAGTGGAGAGAGTACTTCACATTCAAGTCCCCCCAACAATACCTCCGGTACAGCGACGCGAACCTGCAACCGTTGGGTTACAATTCTGACTCTCTAACCATTAGGCCACGACCCTCAACAAGCAGTTGAGATTTGTATAGTACTGTATATCACTCCACACCAGTATGATGTCCTTAAGCAGACGAAGTTGGACATACGTATTTCCTTAAGGGTCTTCAGTTATGATGCTCCCTTAGAAGGCATCTTCCTATGTAGGTAGTAGACAGAAAGGTTTTGGAACAGAACTATAGAGTGAATGATATCCGGCCACCCTGAGTCAGCTCAATATGGACAGTCTCTTCCATGAGTGTCAGTGTTTTTACTAACGTAGAACATAGCGCAAACATTTCGGATTTCCAGATGGCCGTGAAGGGTTTTCTGAACAGTTACGTGTCAGTAAACAAGCTGTTCGTGAGACTGTGACCGATTGAGATCTACTAGAAAAGGCTGGTATACATCTCTATCCAGAGGCAGTGCTATGTTAGTATTTTATATACTAGTATAGTATTTATTAATATTTTGAATTATTTTCTGTTTTTATTAGATTTTTGTAATAACATTATGTGCTTTTGAAGTTTGTAGTTATTTTTTTTATTTTTTTTTATTTAGCTTTAAATAAGATTTATTTTAGTTTTAGTTTTAGTTTCAGTAATTTTAGTACTTACTTTCTTTAGTGAGTAATCAATGCAACATTTTTCATTTAAGCTTTTCTTCTAATACTCATATTTTATTTTATTTCCACTTTTTCCACTGTTCAGTTAACAAATATTAATTTTTAAGGTGTGTTTTTATAATGTTGCAATATGGTATATCGTTTAATTTTTTTTGTCAAGTGACATTAATTTGCACATGCAGCATAACCAAGTGAAATATATATGTATATACACACACACACGGCACACGCCACACACACACACACACACACATATTTAGATAAATCCTGCAGTTCGTACAACTCCATAATATACATTTAGGATGTTTTCTAGTTAGTATCACAGTTTATGTATTGACATCCTCGCTATTTTTGTGCCTAAATACTGCTCATTTTGTTAGTTACTAGTGTTTACCTTTTATTAAAAGTGTATCTTGTTTGTTAGTTTAACTGTAAATTATGAGGAGAGCTAGTAGCTTCCCCAAAACACAGCAAAGGTTGTGTTTAACCTTATAAATCATGTGTCAAGCCGAGCCATAAAGAGCAACCTTGAGAGCGCCAGGTCTCATCTGTAGGAACTGTAGCCTGGAATAATTATATATCTGAGGGTGATGTCATTCTGCCGATGTGTGCGGCCGCCTGGCTGTGTGTTTGAGTAAACATAAATGCAGCCTTGATATATTCCATACTCCACATCAATGTTAGGAAGAGTCAGAGGCCTCTGAATAACAGCATGAAAATGCCAAAAGAAGAAGAATATGTTTGTAAAAGGTCACGGGCAGCATTCATAAAGCAGACCTACTCGAGGCATGCAAATTATACAGTGATGTTTACTGCGGTACCCCTGAGGGACCCTTGTTGTCCATGCAAAGAGATCCATAAAGAGGACTAATTACATTTTCAATCTGTTTAGAGACTGTAATTTGCTATAAACACTGAATAAACATAAATTAGAATAATTAGACACTTTGTATAAAATGCAAATCGCTTGTCCAGAATAAACATGGTAGCCTGATCATAAAACCAATCATATGTATAGGTCATATTTCATCTTAAAAAAACAAATGAATACTGTATATGTATAATATTTTATTTGGATTATATAGTCATTTTTAATCTGTAAGGTTTTTTAATATTTTTGAAAGAAGTCTTGTACGCTCACCAAGGCTGCAAATATACAGTAAAACAGTAATATTATGAAACATTATTACAATTTAAAACAGCTGTTTTCTATTTTAAAACACTTTAAAATGTAACTATGATCATTTTTTCAGGATTCGTTCATGAACAGAAAGTCTATGAATCTATTTGAAATTGAATTTCTTGACATTGTAAATGTATTCAATGTAAGTTTTAAAAGTATTATAATATAAATATTAAGTATTCATTTCTTTCTTTCTTAAAAAAGAAAAACTCCGTTTTTAAGACCATTAAGAATATTGCATTGCGATATTATTTTAGGACAATCAGCACAGTTTAACCATAACATACTCATTTCAAATCCTGAATTGAATTTCTCTATTAAAATAATTAAACAAACAACATTGTGTATCGTCTGTAAAATTTGCTAATAAAATGATCTAGTATTTGTTTCTACTTTACATTTAGGCTGAATTTAACCACATTGGCTTGCTGCGATAGATGGTCTGAAGGTTTGCTGCAACACCGGTTATGTCACTTGCCCACCGGGCACCGACCCCCACCGTCGTTTTGATTTTTTATAGTAATAAAAATCATTTAATTCAGTAAAAAGAACAGACACTACAATTAAAAAATTAATGCGGATGCTCAATGCAGCGTAGGTGAGACAGACAAGACATGCGGATGAGTAGTTTCGAAACGAGACTCAAAAGCGCCTTTTTTGGCATATTTTTGGGATTTTCGAAAAACCCTGTTGACTTTTGCCGTTTTATCTATTTTTGAAGTTTTTTTAACATTCTTTTCTTATTTAAATTGGTTCCACATTGTTTGCTGATTTTCTTTATTTAAACTTTGTGTAATTTATGTATTTTATTTGATATCAAGGTGTTTGCCGTGCCTCCAAGCTTTCTTATTCGGTTTGCTAATATACGTTCTAATTTTCTTATTTATTTGGTTATATATTATTACATGTTTACTTATTTCCAGTTTTGTATACATATTAAACTTTATGTAGGTTAAGTTATTTGTTATTTTATATTGGGCATAGCTTGCCCTTTAGCATGGTGTATTTTTATTTTTTTTTTGTTAATAAAAGTTCTATGTTTTTATATATACCCTAAAGTGAGTTTGACGTTGTATTTTGTTGTTTCATTCAAGTAATTGACGCCGAACTGCCACTAATTCGAAAGTGAAAGTAAAATGCGCACAGCCCTTTTAAGCTATTTAAAAGCGAAGGAAAGCGAGGAAAAGAGGGAGAATTCAAACGAACTAAAAACTAACAATTGCTTTACTCCGAATTGCCGTTATTTGAAAGTGAAAGTAAAATGCACACGGCGCTTTTAAGCTATTTAAAAGTGAAGACAGCGGTAAAGAGGGAAATTCAAACGCACTAAAAACGAACAATTGCTTTAACACGCCGAATTGCCGCTATTTGAAAGCGAAAGTAAAATGCGCACGCCGCTTTTAAAAGCTATTTAAAAGCAAAGGAAAGCCAGGAAAAGAGGAAACGCCCCTGCCCCAACGGTGATACCGGTATTATCGGTGTTCACACGTCTATTAACCGGTGGGAAAATTTCCTCACCATCACAACCCTACCGAACATGATTTAATGTATTTATTTTAGTTTGTTTGTCACAATGCAAATAGTCTAATATTTCAGTAGGCTACTTTATATTAATGCACAACATTCATTTTACAATAAAAATATTAATTTATAATATAAAATTATAATAAGCAATTTTTCCTTTAGATTTTGCAACAGGTAGCCATGGCATGAATCATATGCTGTGACTGGCATTTATGAACATTCGTTCAACCATGACACACTTTCTTGTAGTAAGGTGAGGGGTTGTATCGACACACATTAGTTCCATTAGAAAAAGATTTGTTGTAAGCTTGCTTCAGAGCTGCTTGAGAACAAACCTAAAATATGCCATTATGGCATATTAAATTAGCTAGATAATTAAAATTATACACAAAGCACAACCGATACGCAATATAATGGCACATAAACTACACTCTTGTGATAATTACAGCACTGAATATTGCTCTATTATGTCTTTAGATCCATTTGCACTGAAGAATCAGTGATTCAGAGACCTAAAAAAGGTGCAATTCCAATAAACATACACAGATAGCTAATAAATCTTTACTATTGTGTGAAGATCATTTTGGTTGAGCAGCTCTCGTTAAAATATGGTTTACTAAGTAAACTGTAAAAACACTGAGTATATGTCAGTGCAAGACCTGAGTCTTTTTTTTTTGGAGAACAACACGCAAGAAAGCAGAACACAATTAGAAACAAAGGAGCCCATTTAAATAGTCGCTCTTCTACATTGGGTGCTTTATGGAAATGAGGCTTCATTCCTGCTTTGTACATTTGTTAACTTGCTGTTGCCTGAGGCTATAGACATCACTCTCTCTCTCTCTCTCTCTCACAAACACACACACACACACACACACAGTACACACACACACACACACAAACACCACACACATGAAAGAAGGAAAACATATCTGGCTGCTATTCAGTACCCCGCACACGGAGCCGACTGCTGCAGCTCACATTGATTTTCTCCAGAACAACAGTGCAAAAAACACACTGTTCTTCCATCAGTCGCTGAGTGCAAACCGAAGCTGTGAACTCAAATGACTGACATATGGAACCTGATCCAGGATCTGTGCTTGAATGCATTGCTTTCTATATCAAACTCCGGCTAACCAGTGTTCTCCATCTTAAAGGTATAGTTCACCCCAAAATGAAAATTCGCTGAAAAATGAGTTTGTTTCTTCATCAGAAAAGATGGATAAATTTAGCATTACATCATTTGCTCACAGTGGATCTTCTGCAGTGAAGGGTGCCGTCAGAATGAGAGTCCCAACAGCTGATAAAAGCATCACAATAATCCACACCACTTCAGTCCATCAGTTAATGTCTTGTGAAATTAAAAGCTGTGTGTTTGTTATAAACAAATTCATCATTAAGACATTTTAATTTAAAACCATCACTTCTGGCCAAATACGAATCCATAATGACGCTTCCTCCAGTGAAGTCCTTCCCCTGTCTCTCACATCAAAATCCACCAGCATATTTGTTTAGTGCTGTTTTGGACTGTTTTTCCTTGTAAACGGTGCTTGATCTGTGCAAATTTCTCTCCTGATTCAGACGAGATTACTTTTTCAATGGAGAAAGTAATATTATGATAGGACTCATAGTTGGGTGAAATATCCTTTAGCATGTTGTTTTCTGTTATTATTATTATAGTTTTTGGCCTGGTCATTGTAGACAGAATTTGATTGGACCAAAACCTGCATATAGCACTGAGTGCAAGATGTTCACATCAATATTTTTAGTCAGTTTACCTGGAAGAAAAAGAGTGTACATTTTAAATGTGTATTTTTCCAAGATAATAATTGTGTTTTGTCACTCTTTAGGAAAACTCTTGCATACAGATGACCTCAAGCTATAACAGACATGGACTGCAAGCAACACATTTCATGACATAAATAAGAGATAACTGGATTTTAGATTGTGAGGTAAGATCTGGATTTGTTTTTTAGAAATCGGATGGTTTAAAGGGGTCATATGATGCGATTTCAAGTTTTCCTGTCTCTTTGGAGGGTTACAGCTATTTTGCTAGTAAGTCCCTGAGTTGCAAAGACAAAGTCTCCAAAACCAATAGATATTCTTTATCAAATTTAAGACTTGTCCACGCCCTCCTAAACGGCTCGTTCTAACACGCCCCACCCTACATATCTAGGTCACTATGTGGGAATGTTTGCGTAATGCCGCCCAAATGTGCACGCAAAGAAAGAAGGCGTGGTTCCAGTAACCGCAGTTAGTGTTGAAGCAGCCATGTCAGGTAGACGCTGTGTGTTTCTAGGCGAAAGCAAAAACACTTTATTTGGCCTTCCGAAAGTAGATGCATTTAGGAATCTTTAAGATCACTTACAACAGAACAGCAATGCATTTTATGGACGACCGTTTCGTGAACCTAGGAGAGGAGGTAATTCTGACTGAGAGACTGAAAGATGATGGGAGATGGTTTTTAGATACGCGTCTAGACAGGCCAAATTCAATAAGCGCAATTTCCACACGCTGAATATGGCAGAAGAGCGAATGGAAGGAACTGATTGGAAATGTACACAAACTCGGGGCATGTCTGATTTCCACACTCAGGCTGTAATTCGATCTTAGAGAGATGCAGAGAGGGAGTTTGAACTTTGCAGCTCTGCTGATCTGCTCTGCTCAAGGGCTCATTCCAATCACGCACGTCTGTGGCATAATCGGGTACTTTCACCCTCATGTCAATCACAATGCACACCTGAATTATTCATAAAACTATATTTTATTTATGTATGTATTTCCCCCATGCCACCGAAAAAGTTGGAGGAGCCGAGATCTCTGACAGACAGCGATGCACAGCAGCTCGCAAAGCAAGCGAGGCTTTCATCTTTAATACAAGTGCTGGGAGACTGAGGGTGACGGGGGTCTACGCAAGCCTCAAACACACACACACACACACACACACTCACTCACTCTCTTCTGGTATTTTCATCTGTAAAGGTCTTCAGTGTGATGTCTGGGAGGATCTTTGAAGCAGCTCTTGTTTATGTTTCTGGCACAAAAGAAATTGTTTCATTCATAACGTAAACAATTTTTTACGTCTCCCTTTAAAATAAAATCTTACCTTAGAAAGGTGTAGGGCTATTAAAACTTTTTAATGCCACTAAAACCAAAATTAGATTCTTTAAAGATTTTTATTGCTACAATTTTACAATACAGAGAATATTACCTTACAAGTTTTCTAATATGTTTTCAAAGTTTGGTTAGTTTGATTGTAGAATGTGGTTTTCATTCTTGTGTCTTATTGTTTTTAGCCAAAACTAAAACTATTAAGTTGAAGTACTAAAATTACTAAAATCAATTAAAGTTAAATATAAATATTTAATAAATAAATGAAATCTAAATAGAATATATGATGATTAAAACCAATGTCAAATTACAAATGTAAAAGCACATAAAATTATTAAATTTTTAACTAAAATTCAAAATAAATAAGACACATAAAAGCTACTTCAAATAGGATACATACTATAAATTATATAAATAATCAAATACCAATACCTCAGATTCCATGGTAAATCTATTTTAATATTTCAAGTAAAAAAAAAAAAAATATATAGAGGTTTTAACTGATATACACCCTTTTCATTTAAAAGGTTATTCGTTCTTAAATATCTGGTTTGGTGGCTTCTAGTGAGTATTTAAAAGCAGCAAGCAACAATGAAGAAACTACATTATTCAAAAGTAAAGTAACTTAATATTGTAATGTGTTGTTTTAATTAATTATTCCATTTTTTTATTATTGCTTAAAGGGGTCATAGGATGTCCATTTTCCACAAGTTGATATGGTTCTTTAGGGTCTTGATGAAAAGTCTTTAACATAGTTTGGTTAAAATTTCTCATTGGTAGTGTAAAAAACACCTTTTTTATCTTTTCAGAGCAAGCCGTTTTTGTAGCATTTTCCTTTAAATGTTAATGAGCTCTGCTGACCCCGCCCCTCTCTTCCGAGCTGCTCTCAGAGAGACTGTTTACTTTAGCCGCATTCATCGTGAAACTTGCTAATTAGCACATTATTAGGAAAGGCGATTTGCAAAGATTCATTACAAAACATTAAACTCACTTCTTCTGTAGGTGAAGCTGGATAACGAATGATTAGCATGAACATAGACACATTTATGTAGATCAGGGGAGCATTCCCTTCAGAAACAAACGTCCAAAAACACAATCCACTGTGTCTTCAGCGGCTCAGATGTCGGAGTAAATGACTACTGCTGTTTTCATTATTACATCCAACAACAGAACACATCAATCGCTTAGGTAGGAGTCATTCTTGTCTACATCTGCTCCGCCGGTGAAACAATGGACAGCTCACTGAGGGCGAGTCTGAGGTAAGACACCAGTCCAGTCTGTGCTGAAACGCTACTGTCAATCAAACTATCGTGGGAGGGGCCTGTCTGTGTGACGTCACACAGACAGGCATCTGAGATCGGCTCTATTTGTGAAAGGGGTAAAGATTTTAGTAGATTGAAAAAGAAACACTGGGTGGATTTTTATCATTATATAGGGTGGTTGTGTACACACGCACTGCCAACACACATTTCAGCTCAAACAACTTGTAAAAGTGCATGTAGCATCCTATGACACCTTTAATGCAGTATTAGTCTGGTGAAGCAGGTTGTTTACTTTCAGAGATAAGTGATGAGTGATTTAAAGGTTATTGTGTCAAAAAGAACTATACATTTGGTTCTGCATATTGGTTACACTTAAAGGGATCGTTCACCCAAAAATAAACATTAATATCACCCTCTCATGGTCCTTCTCATGACTCGCGTCGAAGACACTTATCAGTGAATTGTTGAATAAAGTCGTTATTTTTGTTTTCTGTGCACATAAAGTATTCTCATAGCTTCATAACATTTAAGTTTGAACCACTGATGTCACATGTACTATTTTAACGATGTCCTTACTACCTCTCTTGGCCTTGAATGTGGTAATATCCTTGCTGTCTATGCAGGTCAGAAAGCTCTCGGATTTCATCCAAATATCTTAATTTGTTTCCGAAGATGAACGAAGATCTTACCGGTTTATATGAGGGTGAGTAATTAATGACAGATTGTTCATTTAATGGGGTGAAATATCCTTTAAGCATAATGATTATATAAATATCATGTACACCCAAAAAAACAATTCTGTCAATCTCTTCACCGAATATGATGGATTTTATTCTGGTACGCTAATGTGGCAGTCAGTTGAACAGAAACGTCCCAGGGTACACGTATGTAAACATGTTTCCCCAAGAACAGACGCACCTGCGTCGGAAAATGTTAGGGGAACGCCTTCAGCGATACCAAGTTCTGAATCATATGTGTAATCAGTCGAATGATGGGCGAGACGTGCGCGGCGGGTGACGTCATGACCAGTAAGCTTTAAAAGCACGTGAGGTGCCGCCGGCGCTATCTTCTTAGGAGTGAAGCAAGCTCGAGTAGGGATGCCGGAAGTATGGCAATGAGATGCAGCATCTCGTTCCCTCTGGGAACCATGTTTACATACGTAACCTGGGACGTTCCCCCCCCTTCGGGAACTCGAGCTTCGTCGGAAAACGCTATTGGAACTAGTGTCAACGCCGCCAAGAACGTGCAAATCCTGCCTGGTGTGAACGTGCACGGCTATGGCACAGATACCAGAGGTGCCTGTAGTGGCCGCACCCCTCGCAAATCTAGGTCATAGAACCTGACGAAAGTGAGGGGCTTAGACCATCCTGCAGCGTTGCAGATGTCCTGCATAGATACACCTGCTAGGAAGGCCTTGGAGGCGCCATACTTTGGGTCGAGTGAGCCTTGACTCCCAGTGGTTAGGGGAGATCAGAGGACTCATAGGCAACATTAATGGCATTCACTATCCACCGGCCAAGGGTCTGCTTGGAAGCAGGATGACCACTCTTAAGGGGACCATAGCACACAAGCAGTTGGACCGCCCGTCTCCACTTGGGAGCTCTGTGGACGTATGTGTCCAATGCTCGCACTGGACACATGCAATTAAGCTTCTGCTGGTCTGGCTCCCTAAAGGGAGGAGGACAAAAAGCCTGGAGTACGACAGGCCGTAGTGTAGAGGAGGGGACCTTAGGAACATACCCCGCCCGAGGGTATAAAAAAGCTTTGCCAGACCGTCTCAAAGTCGAGATAGGAGGCGCCCAGAAGGCCGGCAGACCCAACCTCTCTTCAGAGAAGATACAGCTAATGAGAGACACAGTCTTTAATGTAAGAAGACGATGCGATATCTCCTCGGTAGGCTCAAAGGGAGGCCTACAGAGACCTTCTAACACCACAGCGAGGTCCCAAGGAGGGACACGAGATCGTACCTGAGGCCTCAGCCTCATCACACCGCGAAGGAAACTTGTAACCAGAGAGTCCTTGCCCCCCGAGTGACACCAATGGGGGCGTGGTAGGCCGCAATTGCCGCCACGTAGACCTTCAGGGTGGAGTGGGTTAACCCCACAGAGAAATGGGCCTGCAAAAACTCCAGCACTGTACCAACCGGGCAGTTAACTGGGTCAAGCTGGCGATCTCCCGCATCATGCAGTGAAGAGCCTCCACTTCAGGGCATACAGTTTCCTCATAGAGGGAGCTCTTGATGGAGGATGGTCTCAACAACCTCGTTTGAGAGACCGGAAGCTATGAGTTGTGCCCCTCAGGGGCCACACCCACAGCTTCCACAACTCTGGGCGGGGGTGAAAGATCATACCCTCCGCCTGTGAGAGGAGATCTCTCCTGACGGGAATCTCCCATGGAGTGCCGTCGAGGAGAGAAATCAAGTCCGAGAACCATACTCGGCCCGGCCAGAACGGGGCTACTAGCAATAGACGGACCCCGTCCCGACACACTCTCTCTAGAACTCCCGGGAGCAAAGCGATCGGGGGAAAGGCGTACAGCCGAAGCCTCGCCCAAATCTGTACCATGGCATCCAGCCCCAGTGGCGCTGATGAGTCAGAGAGAACCAGAGGGGACAGTGTGATATCATATGAGTCGCGACAGGTCCACCTGAGCTTGGCCAAACACTCTCCATATCTGCTTAACCACCTCGGGGTGAAGCATCCATTCCCCGGGTCTCGGCCCCTGCCTCGACAGGATGTCTGCTCCCAAATTGAGATGCCCAGGAATGTGAACTGCCCTCAGCGAGAGGAGTTTGCCCTGGGACCACACAAGGATCTGGTGCGCCAGCTTGTACAAGGGCCGTGGACGCAGACCTCCCTGGTGGTTGATATAAAAGACCACCGCTGTGTTGTCGGTGCGCACCAACACATGGCAATCTCTTAGGTCTGGAGAAAGTGTTTGAGGGCTCGAAACACGCCCAGCATCTCCAGGCAGTTGATGTGCCACGTGAGCTGGCGACCACTCCACAGACCACGGGCAGGGTAGCCACTCATGACCGCTCCCCAACCGGTGAGGGACACGTCCGTCGCTAGCATTACGCGGCGACAAGGAGCTCCCAGCACCGGGCCCTGAGACAAGAACCAACGTTTCCTCCACATGTCCAAGGCACGTAGGCCTCGCCGTGTGACCTTGATCATGCGAAGCGGGTTTCCCCTCGGGGAGAACCCCTTGGTCTTGAGCCACCACTGTAGGGGTCTCATGTACAGCAGGCCAAAAGGTATCACGTTGGACGCTGCTGTCATCAGGCCCAACAGCCTTTGAAACTTTTTGACAGTGAGTGACTGGCCTTCTCTGACTCCCATGACTGCCGTGAGGATCGACTCGATCCGAGCAGGATACAGACGTGCCTGCATCGTGGTCGAAGCCCACACCACGCCCAGATAAGTGGTCATCTGTAATGGAGAAAGCACACTTTTCTTGCCATATGGGCGAGAACGACATCTCGATGTCGAACCGCCGTCTGCTCTGATTGAGCTAAAATCAACCAATCGTCGATGTAATTGAGTATGCGGATGCCCTGGAGCCGCAGAGGAGCCAGAGCAGCATACAAACACTTTGTGAAAGTGCGGGGTGAGAATGACAGGCCAAAGGGAAGAATTCGATATTGGTATGCTTCGCCCCCGAAAACAAACCTCAGGAACTCCCTGTGAGTGGGAAAGATGGATACATGGAAGTATGCGTCCTTAAGATCTGTCGTAACAAACCAGTCCTCGGACCTGATCTGAAACACGACCTGTTTGACAGTGAGCATTTTGAACTTCAAACGCATGACTGAGCGTCAATAGCCTCAGATCTAAATTGGACGCAACCTCCATCCTTCTTCGGCACGATAAGGTACCGCTGTAACCCCGGCCTCCCTGTCGAAGGAGACCACCTCTAGTGCCCTTCCTCATAGAGTATTGCTTCTTGTTCTACTCCAGAGCCTGCTCTGGCTCACTACTTGAGAAACAAACCCCTTTGAAAGCGGTGGCCGTAGCGCCGGACTGAATTCCTACCCTCTTTCTACGGTATGCTGGACCCATTGAGACACATTTGGCAGAATTTTCCACGCTGCCAAAAGGTCTACTAAGGGAACTAGTCTCTCGAGACTGGTCTCTGGTGTCTTTGTAGCTGCTAGCTGGGTGCCCTGAAGAGGCGGACCGGCAGGAGTTTGCCGAACTAGCTGCTTGAGAGACCCCCGAAGGGGTGGCAAGGCTCTCGGCTCCGCTACGTTTCTGGGCGGAAAATACCGAGAAAAACCTTCGCTGCAGACCGCTGCGCCCTGGCACACTGGCCGGGTTGGCAGAACGGTTTCCTGAGTGCGCTGAGGAGAGACGGACACCATGTAATGCTCTGGCACCCCGCTCTTCCCCCAGTAGAGGCCGCGCCTCAGTCATCCTGATTTATTTCCTTTTTTCGCCTTTCGTACCTCACCGCTTCGTCGAGGGCCTTCTCGCTGAAGCACGACCCCTCGAATCGAAGCCTCCCTTAGAAGGCCCCCGCTATTACGCCGCCGGCCTCAGTTCCGCTGCGGGGGATCGCGAGAGGCACGCTACTCTGTTTTTTGGACCTCCCTATATGGGACTGGTACCCGCTGGGCCTGCTTCCCCACCCAGCAGCCCCCAGAGCTATAACGGCGGGGAGAAACCGCCTGGAATGATGCCGCCCGCCTGTTTAACGGGGCCTCCTGTATCTGTCGACTACGTGAATCGACGTCGTCGCCGAACTACATAAAGGCGCAAGCCGGGCATCCATAAGGCAGACCCCCCTGTCCTTCTCTTTCATATCGGACAGGGTCCATAAATGCCTCTCCATTGCCACCAGAGCTGCCATGGACCGCCCAATAGCATGGACGGTTTCCTTGGTGGCGCGAAGGGCTAAATCAGCGGTTCTCCTCAGTTCTAAAATGTCATCTGCTTTGACCTGCTCGCCTTCATCTAGCTCTTTTAGCAGGTCGGCCTGGTACGCCTATAATACTGACATAGTGTGCAGACACGCACTAGCCTGACCTGCTGCCGAGTACCCCTTGCCCACCAGCGGTGAGGTGGTTCGCAGTGGCTTGGAGGGCAATACCGGAGCCTTCAGAGATGATGCCGCGCCGGGTGACAGATAGCTCGCAGGCGTCTGCTCTACCCGGGGCATCGCTATGTAACCGCATTCACTCAACCCTGCCACATTTCCATAATAATCAGAGGCGGGGACGAATAAGCGTGCCGAGAATGGTTTCTTCCACGATCTCGACACCTCGGTGTGGAGATCGGGAAAAAACGGCAGGCTCCGGCGTGGAGGTAGCGACCTGGCCCGCAGAAAGCTTTCATCGAGTTTGCTTCTCTGTGGCTCAGTCTGTTTCTCTGCGGGCCATTCGATGTTCAACTTGGCAACCGTACGAGTAACTACCTCCATTAGCTCCTCATGTTGTGGGGATTGAGGGGGCGAATCTTCGACGCTCTCCACATCAACCTCCTCGGAGCAAGATAGGAGAAGCGCCGAGCCCGCTCTCCGGGGGAAAGTAACCGCAGAACGGGCTTCCGATCCAGGCGAGCGAGCGCCGGATCTGGCGGGTGAGGAAAAAGATAGGGACTCGCCCATCTACATTCCCTCCACCAGATCCCTATGCGAACCCCACGAGCACAGCCGCCACTCCGCCTAGGCGAAAGCGGGGCCGGCACCGCGAGGAACGCTGGTGAAGGCTCCCTCCTCAAAGAGACCTCCGGGAGCAAGCAAACGCATGGCAACTTCTCCCATGCGGACGTCCACCCCTCTAGGTCCGACGCCGCGTTCTCCCCTCCCAAGCATACCACGCACAGACTGTGTGTATCCCCGCTCGTGATGTAGCGTGGGCAGGGAGGAACACACAGTCTGTAACGCGATCTACTTTCGCCCTTTTTTGTCTTTTGCTTAGACATTTCTTTTTTCTTTTTTTTTTTTTTGCTGGAGCTTATTTTGGATGCTTGTGCACTTTTTTTGACAGACAACAATAAATAAGACCCACAAACATAGAGTTTTGACTGACACACACAAAGCGCTTTGATGAATGACAGAAAGCTAACGCCGGCGGCATCTCACGTGCTTTTAAAGCTTCCTGGTAATGACGTCACCCGCCGCGCACGGTCCTCGCCCATCCGTTCGAACTGATACCATATGATCCGGAGCTTGTATCGCTGAGGCGTTCCCCTAGCGTTTTTCCGACCCAGCAGCTCGCTTCCCGAGTGACTACAACAAATTTATATTATATATCTATACTATATATATATATTTATCATACATATATAGCGTTCTCATTTTTCCCCATAGCAAAGAAAAATTCCACGAAAGTGTTTCTATGACTTTCCAAGAGAGGAAAAAACAGAGAGAGATTTATTGTGTTGGTCAAAAGAGCATCATCACAGTCTGTGAAAAGTGTCTATACTTGATGCTCAAGATAAAAAAAAAATCCATCTGTAAGATAATAACTCCCTTATCACAAGTGTATCACATATGTTATACCACACAGCACACAATTACTATTCAGCATCTGTCATGTAAGAGCTCTAACGGAGGCTTCCATCGCTGATTGGCAGCTACTTCACAGACCGAGTGTGTGCGGTCTAAAATTAGACTGGTGTCTGTGTGGGTTGAGACAGTGAGTGTGTGTCATCCAAAGATGACTAAACCATCATTCATGCCAGAGAAACGCAGTCGAACTGAACAACCCGAGCAGTCAGAGTTTTCCAGACAGCTGATAATCAATGAGCCCGCTTCACTGTTTACCACAAAAAAAGTGCTCCGAGGAAGATTTACTCATGAGGGTGCTGCTCAGTATTAATTAGAAGTGAAACTGCAGCAGTTTCTTATCTGGTATATTAGGCAGATGTGCAGTTGCCGCGGCGCCCTCCGTCTGAACAGAGATGTGGCGTTTAGAGTGATGAGCGTCTAATGACGTTCCCTTTCTAGTGGCAGCTGAGTTTGCTGCCTGCAACCCGATTCTGTCAAACATCACAACCATTTCAAGGCATTACCTCACCGGATGATCCCGCAAGAGACGAGCACCGTGTTTCATTGCGTTCCAGAAGTTTAATTGTGCATTTTGTTTTGCAGTCTAGCTGTTCTTTATTTATTCATTTACTCACTGACTTGTGGGAACCAAAACTTCCTGGCATATTTGTGTTTAAATGTGAATTGAAGTAGGATGCAGAAATTCATTTCTAATTGAAAATTTTAAAAATGCTGTTTAAATTAGGACATTAATTCCTTAAGACAGACAGACAGACAGATAGACAGATAGATAGATAGATAGATAGATAGATAGATAGATAGATAGATAGATAGATAGATAGATAGATAGATAGATAGATAGATCTATGCACACTCTGAGTCACACTGGTGATGTATGATGCACGTCACATGACCTGTTGACTAATTTTTTTGATGCACATCTAGAGATTTATTTGTGTGCACACTGAGTAAAACCACTACTACTGCTGCAAGTACACACAGTGAAGGTCCTCCTAAAGAAGAGGCTATTCTCACCGGATAGAAGAATGACGTGAGAATGATGGATGTGCTTAATGTGCACAGACGCACTCAGACAGGGACACAGCGGCAGTCTGGATCTGTGCTAAACATCATCAGTAAATCATAAACTGCGATGCGGTGAGGACAGTTATATTCTCTTTGCTAACAACTGATGGCTAATTATGATTTATATCAAATTATCTATCAGTTTTAACGTCACTGGCGCATCAGTCCAGCTATGGCAGACAGCACCAATTAGCATGTTAGTCATTCATAACTGATGGAATGGCTGTTGCAGCTTGGTTGTCACTAGTGCAGATATTACCATACGGCAACTGTCTTGCCGTACAGGTTTTTTCAGTCATATTAAAATTGGTTTCCATAGTGATTGGTGCAGATGGGGGGGGGCAGACACAAAAGAAGTATTAAGCACAGATTTTATATATTATAATCAGTGCTAGTCAGATATTGGTCAGAATGATTAATCATGAAATATTTATCCGCACTGGATGATAACTAAAATTTTCATGACATAATTAATTAAAGGTGAGTCTTGTGCAACGTTTTGTGGCACTTAGTTAACCATCCGCTATCTTTTTTTTAGCTATTTGCCATGTTTTGCCATTTATCCTCTGAAAAAAGACTATTCTAAATACAGTAACGTAAAGTATATATATAAAGTGATTCAATCTAATAAAAAAATTACATAAAACATCTATATTTGTATGTGATTTTGTATATTTTTATGCTTATTTTCAGTGGCATTAGCTTAACAACCTGTGACAGAGAACTATTTGTGAATTGTTGTCTATGTAGCAAATCAGCCAAATCTGCCTTAGAAGGAAATAATAATAATAATAATTTTATATATGTGACCCTGGACCACAAAACACAAAAAAGTCGCTTGGGTATATTTTTAGCAATAGCCAAAAAAGCATTGTATGTGTCAAAATTATCGATTTTTCTTTTATCACAAATAGGAATAAGGATATTTTGTAAATTTCTGTAAATATATCAAAACTTAATTTTTGATTAGTAATATGCATTGCTAAGAACTTCATTTGGACAACTTTAAAGGTGATTTTCTCAACATTTAGATTTTTTTGCACCCTCAGATTCCAGATTTTCAAATAGTGTATCTCAGCCAAATAATGACCTATCCTAACAAACCACACATCGATGGAAAGCTTATTTATTCGCTTCGATGATGTATAAAACTCACTTTAAAAATTGACCCGATGACTGGTTTGTGGTCCATTGTCACTAATGAAAATAAAAAAAGGTTATTTTTAAATATGTATAGCCTTGTGTAATGGTGGATAAACAATTTTTGTTTTCAGGTGCATTAATAATCAAAACATTTTTTTTTCTATTTATTATGATCTATACATATATATATACAGGATAGTCTCTATAATATATATATATCTATATATAATATAATAAAAGTATCTAAACTATATACAGTGGTGTGAAAAAGTGTTGCCCCCTTCCTGATTTCTTATTTTTTGCATGTTTTGTCACACTTTAATGTTTCAGATCATCAAACTAATTTTAATATTACACGAAGATAATGTAAGTAAATACAAAATGCAGTTTTTTAAATAATGATTTCATTTATTAAAGGGAAAATAGCTGTCTAAACCTACCTGGCCCTACGTGAAAAAATTATTGTTAAATCATGAAATAACTGCAATTAACCACGTTATTTTAGAAAGATGAGTTAAATTTCACTAGCCACACTCAGACCTGATTACTGCCAGACTTTTTGAATCAATAAATCACTTAAATAGAACCTGTCTGACAAAGTGAAGCTTGCTTAAAGAGCAACACATCATGCCGCGATCTAGAGAAATTCAAGAGCAGATGAGAATCAAAACATTTGACATGTATCAGTCTGGAAAGGATTTTAAAGCCATTTCTAAGGCTTTGGGACTCCAGGGAACCACAGTTAGAGCCATTATCCACAAACGGAGAAAACCTGAAACAATGGTGAACCTTCCCAGGAGTTGCCGTCCAACCAAAATTACTCCAAGAGTACAACGACGACTCATCCAAGAGGTCACAAAAAAACCCAAACAACTCTAAAGACCAAGTCCTCACTCAGCCTCATTAAGTGTCACAAATATGCAAACAATTTAAAAAACAGGACGGGGCCAACAGCTTTTCACACCACTGTGTATCTATATATATATATATAAGATATATAGAATATATGTCTATTTTATTTAAAACATGTCAAATACTGCCTTGCATGTGTGTGTATATTTATATATATATATGTATATAAACATGAACACGTGTCATTTCATGTTTGGGAAAACATGTCGATGCATTGATATAAAAATATGATGCATTTGAAAGTAACATTAATGATTATGTCCCATCATAAACTTAAAAGCATTCATGCTTCATCTGGATCAATTTTCCTCTTTTTCCTCTCTTCTTCCACCCCTCTTTCTCTTTCAGTTTTTGCATGTATGTTAGGCAGCATTGAGTTGGTACACAAACAGACATACTGAAGTAATTCCACACTCTGATAATTAGAGCTGCACAATTAAAATTGATTATTAAACCACAAAAGGCTGCGATTTAATTAAGTGGTGTACTGCGTACTTCACAGTGAATGGACAGCACTCTGTTCTGTCTGTCAACAAAACCAACTCCAAACATCAGGAGAAACTGATCTATACAGAACGTTTGTGCTTCACTTATAATGTGCATTCAGAACACAAAGCACCTTGGATTCATTTTATTTTCCTATTTGTGTAATTCTAAATGCTAACAGAAGTGAAAGAAATGAATTCTTTGCAGACTTTGCATTCTACATTAAAATTAGCATCAATATACTGACACGATGATGGGTGTTAGATTAACATTTATAGATGATCAATCATAATAAAAACAACACACATATTTCACCACTATGCAAGTAGCAATTAGGGCAGGTACTGTAAACCCCGACCAGAATGGCTCTGAATGAGAAGTAGGATAATTAAAAGGCAGCGTAAGTTTTATTAATGCATCTCTTTTATGCTTGAAAACAAAAAGCTATCTGTGTTGTGACATCCGCTGTCACGGCCTTCCAGACGCCGAGATAAACTGTCACACCTTTAATGATGATGGCTCTCAATGCTGCTCTGTTGAATTTCAGTGACATTATTTAGAAAGCAGTAATTAACTCTAGACAGATTGAGAGGTGATGAGATTCCCTAACTTCCTGTTTATAAAGCATGAGTTCTGTTACGGCACGATCCCACTGAAATAAAAATAATTAGAGCTTTACATTTTCTAAAGACAGTGCTAAGGTGTTCTTGGTGGTTGCCAGGGTGTTGCTAAGTGGTTATTGGTTGTTATGTTGTTGCTAGGTGGTTTCTAGGGTGTTCCCTATCATTGCTCCAGGTCAGTGATTATTTTACCACTGTGTTTTTTTTCCCATTTTTTGCCCATATTTGCTTTGTAAATCTGATTATTCTTATTTTTCCCTCTGTAATATGTCGTTCTCTGTTTCCGTTCGCCTGTTTTTGACTTCGCAGCTTATTCATTTCCTTTTAATTGTAGTGAGTTGCAGTCATATTAAAAAAAAAAAATCATTATATAGATATATATATATTTTGTTTTTTGCTTTAATGTCTGTAAAGCGACCTTGCTTTTAGAATGGAGCAGTGGTTACTTTAATATCTTTGAGCTACATATAGTTTTTTATTGATATTTTTCCCAGTTTTCATTTTAATTTTATTAAAGTTTTAGTACGGTTGTTGGTGTTTTTGTTTTTGTCATTTTTTAGTATTTTGGGGTGTTTTATATGTCTATATATTATTTATTGATGACTGATTTTTTCATTTCATTGATTAGTTTTTGTTTTTTTAGTACAAAGTACACAAATTAAAATGGAGAATGTTGATATAAAATAATATATTTATTTTAAAATTTAAACGGTTTTAAACTTAAGTTTTCAGTTTTCATTAATTAATAACCCTGGAAACAATCTACATAATAATATATTTTTCTAAATATCTCAATATATATTTCATACATAAAATGACTATATTATATATATATATAATATATATAGAGAGAGAGAGAGAAATATATATAGATATAGATACAGACACACACACACACACACACAGTATATTTCCTTATATGGCATTTACATCAATTCATAATGTTGCATGTTCAGTGGCATTTTGCTAAGCTAATGTCACTGAAAATAAGCTTAAAAAATAAAAAGCACATACACATTTAGATCTTTCATGTACATTTTTAATTAAATTGAACTGTTTTATATCTGTACTTTACATTACTGTATTAATAATTGTAATTGTTCTTGCTTCAGCAAACATTTTTCTCCAAGAGAGATACAAGTGATGCAGCTTAAGAATTTGGTCAAAAGAAGGTAATTTAGAAGGCAGTAGCATTTTCTCCTATTAAAAAGCAATAGCACACCTCTCCTCAACAATCCACAAAATGTAAGGCATCTTTTATGTCTGTACCACAAACAATGCAGAGAAGTTTGTTTAAATCCATAACTTCAAATATAAGAGCTGACAGTGAAATGCACATGGCCTCATGCTACTCAATCAATAATACTCATGCCACATCACGCGGAAGTCAAACATGCTGTATGAAAGCATCAAATCATTCGCTGCATGGGAAATGGAAGAGCAGCGGGTCACGGTAACATATTATCCATCATTTTATTTGTGTGCGTGTTTGTGTTTGCTCTGTATGCCATGTAATTGCACAATGCTCGATCAGAAAAAAGCAGTGCGCTCTCCCTTAGACTCATAATCGGCAAGACATGGACTGAACATTCCATACAGGTGTCATGGCAACCGGTCATGGCTGAATCTCGGCATATATGAGAGAGAGAGAGAGAGAGAGAGAGAGAGAGTCGGACTGATGAGACACATCAAACACTGCTCGTCTCTAATTGATCTCTAAGAGTCGTTCTGTCACCAAAAAAAACCTTCTACTGACCGAATGAGCATCTCAGTTCAACTGATGGCACTATTAAATAAACAGAGACGGGCAGATTCTAGTCCATAATGACAGATTACTCTATTTGAATGTTTAACTACACGCTCAGTGTATAAAGAAATGACATACGCTTGCCGATAACATAGTGAAATGAACTATTCTCAATGGCCAACAATTTCACGTCTAAATAATTTAGTATGAATGAAAAGTTACAGTAATTTGTTACAGTAATTTTACTGTAAATAAGGCTGGGGATGTACTATACACAAGCACAAAAATGCAAATGTCAATAAAGTGCATGCACATACTGTTGTGTTGATGTTAACAGTTAAATGTATGCACCAGTAAAACTAAAAACATGCTACAAAACAAGTTTATAAAATTTATGTTCTTTGCTCTGCCATAGGTGCAGATTTTTTAAACTAACACATACATAACAATTATTAATCAAGCTTATGTAGGAGGAGTTTTGTTCACATACTTACATATCGGACCTAAGAATTGTTCTTAACAGTCATATAATAAGTGCAATGTGATTATTGATTAAATTACATTTTTAATCCCTGGCAAACTCAAATATTTGTGTCATTGTCACATTTTTAGAATGTTATATAATATATATCCTTGTTTAAAATAAATATGAATGTATGTATAAATGTGTACAGTATGTATAATATCATATTTTTAATAAATATAATTCTTTATTTCGGACCAAAAAAATATCATATTTTTATAGGCTGAAAAAATCTGATTATAGAATGTTACATATGAACTGATGTACTGTAGCTTTTTGTACAATATACTTTTTTAGAGAAAATATATAGAATAAATCAGAGAGAGAGAGAGAAATATATATAACAAAAATGTAATATTAAGCAAGACTTTTTCCTTATATACCCACCCACACACACAGGTTTGTTTTTATGGTTTATGGGACTCTCCATGGTTTTTATACTGTTCAAACCGTATTTTCCATTGCCCTACACCAACCCTACCCCTAAAACCTACTCCTCACAGGAAATTTCTGCATTTTTAGATTTTCAAAAACTCATTCTGAATTATTTATAAGGCTTTTGAATTACGGGGACACTGAAAATGTTCTCATAAATCACCTTCTCGTTGTAATCCCTATGTCATACCCATGTTATTATACAAATTTGTGTCCTCATCAACCACATAAACATTCCCACCACACACACACAGATTTTCATTTTTGGGTGAACTACACGTTTAAAGGGACCGCGGCTATACTCTGCTGCTGTCATAATGATCTCAAACAACAGCTTGTGATAAAACTTATTTAATTATCCAGTGGAACACTATGCGGTGTTATCTTCCTAATAAATTACATTTTTTGTATTTGAATACTCCTCAACCTTTCTTTTATTTGTAACATATTCGTTGTAGTTATCTCATGCTTGTCATTTGTGGATTGTTCTTTTTTTAACTGGCTGTTCTCTTGTCTCTTAATCATGCTTAAACTTTCTTATTAATCTATTAGTTTTTGCTGTGGTATCAAAGAAGTACTTTGCTTTAAGTAATAAATGGAAAGCAAGTTAAATTAAAATATTTTTCTTTTCTTGCGCATCCGAAAAATGATCCGATCCGTGGGTCAAAAACCGTAATGTGATCCGAAATTGTGAGATTTGTGATCCGTTGAACAACTAGTCTGTACATATCTGAACTACTGGCCCAACAGGCCCAGTACTGCATTTTGTAATGGTTGTTTAGAAAGTTTGCGGTGCAGTGTAATATACCATGCATCTGAAAGAATTCCCATATCAGAGACAGAAATGTAAGCATGGACCCGCGCCTATAAAAACACAGCCCAGAACTGAGGGTGCAGGAACCATCCTGTATGTTTCACTTGACTACCACAATATTGCTGCAGCCAGCTGGCTGGAAACGGCTTTGTTTCTCCTCATTGCGTTTGCTCTGTATATCAGAAACAGATTATGGCATTCTTTCTTCCGCTCATTGTTCTTTCTTCCCTTTTCGGTCCGTTTCCTGAAGGCATGCATGCATGTTGTAGTACAGAGTGCACTCATCGATCAAACCGACGCTTCTATCTGTCCACCAGCTGCTGGTTGTCCTCTTCCACCAGGGCACGAGCTTCCTTGACCTTTTACAAGGTGTCGTACAAGTCCATATGAATAGATTGCCAGGTCACATTTATATGCAAAGCCATTCCAATACAAAAGGGAAGCAAATTGATATGGCTGCATGCATGTAAGTGCATGTGTGAAGACGTCATGCGGAGAGAGACAGAACGCCGGGCTGTTATCAGGGAAAACGGCGCACCACCTCTCCTGTGAATCTTTAACGGACGGGATTCGACGCTCTGGCATCATTGCCATCTGTGCACGTGTTAGAGCCATGCATGGAATATTTAGTTATTTAAATGACCCAGCTTAATCAGCCTCTCCTAGCAGAATGGAAATCCATTCTGTAAATGTTGCCGTATCCTTTGAGTGTGTCATATAGAGTAATTAAATCATGTTCCCACGGGGAAGATTTGAAAGGATAAACAGATGCAGTCAGGAGTGGTGTGAACACCGAAGCTCTTGGATCATGATCTGAAAACATCTGAAAGGTGTGTAGGCAAGAGAGCCGGCTTGTGCGTTTGAATGTGCAGGAGTCGTGATTAAAGCAGTAGTTCATTCAAGACATGGAAACGGTCATCATTTACACAGCCTTGTGTCAACGAAAGCCGTATCATTTTCTTTCTTCCTCGAAATACCAAAATGTAAGTCATTATTCACTGAAATATTCCTCATTATTGTAATTTATGACAGGGTTCTTTTTTCTCAAGCAGAAGCCTACTGTTTACTGTGTATAATATATATATATATATATAATATATAATAGATATGTATATATATATATATATATATAAATATACTATATATATGACGTTCAAATACTTGGATCACTCAACTACAATTACACAACATTTTATTGTTACATTATTTATCACAACATTTTTTCATAATTTAATTGATTTTCCCTAATTCTCACGTATAACACAATACATTCATAGTACTTCGCCGGCGAAATAGTCCTTACTCACTTGTAAACATGTGTGCAAGGCCTTCGCATTTGTGGAACATTCATCCGCCATAAGATCCATCACTAATCGGTGCTATAATTACCGTAAATTGGCCACACAGCCTGCGTTGACCCCTGGGAAGTTTACAAAATCAGTGTCAATTTCTTAAAAGTGTTTTTCTCAACATTTCAAGACTGAGGAACACATCCTGTTTCATTCTGTCAAGTCTCAACACCTCATGTGGTATTTAAACATGCATTACGTGGCGGTCGTTTGAAGGCTCTTTGTTTTTCACATGCTTAAGATGCCACAAATTCGTGTTATTCATTTTACATAACAATGCAGGGGATCCATCAAACCTTTTTATGTCAGTCAACACCTCTTGGTTCACTTGAAGCAGCCCCCTTGACATCTTAATAAAGTCCATTCTAGTAACACAGTGCAATGGTTCTCCGAGTGCCTTGGGTAATGGGTCACATGAAACATGCAAGAACAATAAAATATTTCATACTGTTTTTAGTACGGTTTTATTTTGATTTAAATTTTACATTTGATAATTTAATTAGTGTAGCCGTTGTCATTAACTCACAAACCCTACAGCCTTCTAAACCCAGTTTGGGAAACCTTGATGGCAAGGTAAGTGAATTTAAAAGGTCATACGATTCGTTTTCAATTTTTATTTCCTTTCTCTGCGGGCTGTTGGGGGCAGCAAGGCCTCTCTTGGTGCCTAAGACGATCTGTAAGTTGCCAGACTAAAGTCTCACTCGATGAAGATTCTTTATAAAAGTTAGAGCCGTACCACACTACCTAAAACGGCCTCTTTCTAACCCGCTCGCTGTATCCTAAACGCTATCTAACGTCCCGATTTGTGGCAATTTGCATAACGCCGGCCCACTTTCACGCAAAGAAAAGGCGTCTCACTTTTATTCTCGCTTATTATTGTTGGTTGCCGCCCCCGCCAGGTCGGAAGTAACCTTGTTGCTTCGGCGTTGTGAACGACTATTTGTGTTGGTCTTCCAAAAAGACGCGACTATAGTCGCTTTGTCGTCCTGATCTGCTTGCCACGTGGGCTGATCGCTGACGGAAATACAAAACTTCACGGCTGTCCCGATCCGCCTCGGATCGGCTTTGCCCGTGGACGACACGTCCACGAGTCCCCCCACGGTCGTCACATGTGTTGCCGCATCCTGCTGAGCAACGCTCCTAGTCGTCCGAATCCGCCAGCCGCGCCGTTCTAAAGCTACCACTTGGCCGTTTCCTCACTTAGACTGGCCGGCCACCGCTCACAATCCAGCGCGACGGCCTTGTGTGACCGCTGTTTGACGCAATTATTAGGACTAGTTTTCACTGAACCTGCAGCTTCTGCATAGTCCTACCAAATGCGGTCATGTCTCCAAGCGTTGCTATACATGGGGCAGTTCCCAACTTTGCAAAGGCAGCTGGGCTTCTGACTCACATATAGAGTAATATGAAACTTATGGAAGTACTTTTTTTATATTTAAAGGATTTGCCACTGACTATTCAAATGCGAGTTTTGATCAGTGTAGAGTAGCACTTGTTGTTTCTCATTTCTCCGATCACAAATGCAGACAAGGGTTTTATGTTTACGCGGCGCGGTACGATGCAACGCTACGCGTAAAAAGACAGTGTAAGTCATAATAATCAGTAATTATGTCCCCACTGGGTGCAACAAATGCCTCGTTTGTAATGGGTTTTATTGGTTTTGTCTCGTTGCTCCGGGACATGGCATCGCAGTATGGTAAGGGGCGTAACATTTTCGTCAGACGCTTGAGGTATTCGGCCAATCCAACGCACTGGATAACTGGCCAATCAAAGCACACCTCGCTTTATCAGACCGATGAGCTTTGTAAAAATGTAAGCGTTTCAGAAAGGCGGGGCATAGCGGAGAAACTATAATGTAAAATATGTGGAAAAAAATGTGGTTTAACTTAAACCACATAAACACTTTCATTTACACCAATACACAAATATCATATCCTATGTCATAGACCCTTTCAATGCTTCATGTGTTAATAACAATGACTGGGATAGATTTTCTTTATCTTTGTATTTTTATAAGTCGGGGGTAATAAGTTTACTCCGTAACATTTATTTGGACCAATTCGAACATATAGTACGCAGCAAATATGAGTTATTGAGACAAAGGCATATTAATAGTGCAACTAGCTCCAAGCGAAGTGGCTGCGTTATCCTATTTAAGTCAGATGTGATAAACGAGTTTGGTTAAAAGTAATCATATGTTTCAAAAAGCAGTCGTTACTTACATAAAGTAATATAATGTATTAATGCTACTCACCACAATTTTGTCATGTATGGAATCAGTAATGGACTATAACATTTTGTAAGTAATCTACCCAGCATCTCTCTCTCTCTCTCTCTCTCTCTCTCTCTCGTCTCCTCCTCATTCCAGATTAATTATTCTGTCAAACCGAGCAAAGGAGATTTGGGAGCTTCATGAGAGGGTAAGAACATTGACTTTTGAATATTACATTTTGTAATTTTGTTCATTTTTTGTTCATTAAGAAATGTTCAATCTACTGTATCAGATGACTTCGGAAGACCTAATGAAATATTTAAAACATCATCTTTTATGTTATTATTATGGTGCTTTTCGCGTTTTGAACTGTTCGGCAGTATAAAACACCATCCACCATCACTTTTGTTAAATGGAAAAGAGCAGCTTGGACTTTCTGTCAAATGTCTCGTATTAATAATGTAGTTCAAGATCAGCAAGACTGTATGTGAGTAATGATAACATTTCCATTTTGGGAGGAACTATTTCTTGAAGTATAAGTGCATGATATTATTATTGAATACATATTCCTGACGTGAACAGTGGTGCAAGTCTTTATATACAGTAAGCTGTGTGGGCAATTTGCAGTTTTCATAAAAATGCTTCCCAAGGAAAAAAAAGAATAGAAAAAAAAAAAAAAAAAAAAAAAAAAAGGAAAAACACCACTGACGAATTCCTCATCCCCCCTCACAGAAAAAAAATGCCAAGGTATAATATAACTTGAGTCTCTTGGCTTCTAAGTAAAAAGCACATTTTCTGAGGAAAGATCTGTACAAAACTCACTGCTGCAATGTTAATGAGTCCTGGCTGTTTGCCATTGCATTGCCATGCTGTTGCTAATGTGTTCTGAGTGGTTGTTAACAACATATTGGTATGCAGTCGTTAGAGTGTTCTGAGTGGTTGTTAGCACATTGGTATGCAGTTGTTTGGTGTTTTGGGTGGTTGCTAGGGCATTGCCATGCAGTTGTTAGCACACTGCAGTGCGGTTTCTAGGTTGTTCTGGGTTGTTGCCAAGGCATTGCCATGCAGTTACTAAGGTGTTCTGAGTGGTTGTTAGGGTGTTCTGGGTGGTTGCCAGGGCATTTCCGAAGTTACTAGGTGTTCTGAGTGTTTTTTAGGGTTTTGCCGGGGTGTTGCTAAGGTGTTCTGAGTGGTTGTTAACAACATATTGATATGCAGTCATTAGGGTGTTCTGGTTGGTTGCTAAGGCATTGCCATGCTGTTGCTAAGGTGTTCTTGGTTGTTGTTAACGCATTGGTATGCAGTTGTTAGGTGTTTTGGGTGGTTGCCAAGCCATTGGCATGCAGTTAATAAGGTGTTCTGAGTGGTTGTTTGGGTGTTCTGGGTGGTTGCTAAGGCATTGTCATGCAGTTGCTAAGGTGTTCTGAGTGGTGTTACACACATGGGTGTGCCGTTGTTAGGTGTCTGGGTTGTTTGCCAATGTATTGCAAATGCTATTCTTAGCACGTGATATGCACTTGCATGGTGTCTTCTAGGTTCTAATGCATTGCATGCAGCTTGTTACTCTGTACATGTTGCTATGCGGTTGTTAACATATTGGTATGTGGTTGCTAGGGTGTTCTGGGTGGTTGCTAGGTCATTGCCATGCCAGTGTATCTAAGGTGTGTTCTGAGTGTCGTTAAGCACAGTGTTTGGTTATGCGCTTTGGGCTGCTTTTTCTGGGTGGTTGCTTAGTCATTGCCATGCATTGTTCGCACCTTGCTTATGTCCCTGGTTGCTAGTGTGTACTGGCAACGTGTAATACTTCATATAAGAAATAGTAATAATGATGCTTGCCTTAGCAAACACTCTAATTAGTATGTTTTAAGCATAGCAGATGCTTAACAGATGTGGTCATGGTATTCCCTATGTTATGGGGACCAAATGTCCCCACAAGGATAGTACTCCCTAGTTTTCATCCGGTGGTTCCCAATGAACACAGCATTATAAATACAGTTTGTACACTTAATAAATCATTCCTCTATGAAGTCTCCATAAACATGGAAACCCACCCATAGTTTGGCGAGGTGTATGTGAGTGTTTGCTCTTGCTGTGCATGCTTGCTATTCCTCAGCTGTCTCTTCCTGATAGTCAAAGAATCTGGTGGAAATGCAACAAAGGAATTCATAACAAGCTGCAGCGGCACATTGTAGACTCACATGTCTTTCTCTCTCTGTCCTCTCCTCTCTCCTCGCTATTGATACAGCTTGTGACCCTCTATGGACCAATCTTATTTTCCCAATCCACCTTCTCCCAGCTCACACTGCTACAGTCCTTTAATTAGTTAAACTGTCACACACAAACACCGTTACGCCATGCATGTCCCGAAATTATAGCCAGCTACAACTCACTCTAGTGAGGAAGGACAGATGAACCTCAGCTAAAGACGTGATTTTATTCAGCAGATCAATGTATGACGAAGGACGTATCAACTCCTTGTTCAATCCATCATTAAATCAAACATTTCCCATCAATCACTTCACAAAAAAAGGCCCAACACCTTGAAATACATCTCAGCTTATTGCAAAACATTTCTAATAACATTGCGAATTTTGATGATGCTGTTGGGGGTTAAAAATAACAATAAATCTGTTTCATGCCTAATACTTTTTTTTTTCCAACAAAGATGTTTTTCAAATTTGAAAAATATATATGTCAAAATTACACGGAGAATTGACAAAAGTTGTACTCTGTCTCAGAGAAGACAGAATCACTGTCGTTTGGCCAGTTTTTCTGATGATGAAGATATACTGCAAGACTATCCCTTATGAGTGTTGAAAGCTAAAATGCTATGAAATGCATCATATTTTTGGGAAAGTGATGTACAGAGTAAAACAGGCAATGTTTTTGGAATCAGCACTCAAAATTTGTTAGAAACAAGTATTGGATTTCAATCAGCAAATATGTTGCAGGGTGGATAAAATAAAATAATAAAAGAAAAGAAAAGAAAAGAGAAGATAATCCCAACCTTTATTTTTTCTACAGTATCCTGTTTCACTTAAAAATGTGTCACATTACAGAGCTAAAATGGATTGCAAACTGTGACTTCATGTTGACTCGAGGGCATTTCTCCAGAAAGACAAATGACTGATGACCCTCATCAATTATTAATCTGAGCAGATGCATTATAAGCATCTAATCAGCTGAATTCAATGAATGCATGATCAATCTCGAGCTAAAGAGACTTCAGAACTACTACATTGGTTGTTTTCATAAAAATCAAGCAACATTGTCCTTGTATTGCTATCCAATTTGCATGAGCAATGCAGGAGTTTTGTGTTACTGGGTTTGATTCTTAGTGAAACCTGTAAACCACTTTGGATAAAAGCTTCTGCAGAATGCATAAATGTGCATCAGTAATATTACTGATGCATGACTGTCACAGCAGTTGTGCTCTATTTTTAACCAAGCAAATAATGTACAGGTAATCACAAACCACTTTGAGAGTCAAGAACATTTTACCAAAAAAAAAAAAATTCTCTTACCTTCAATGCAGAATGGGACAGGCTTTAATATTCTGCGGAAAAATAAATAAATGAAGGTTTATTCAAACCGAAATTGTCCATTACAACCATTAACAATGTTATGATTATAGGGAAAAAGAGTTCAGCATGACTGCAGCCCGTATTTAATCTAACAATTTTTAAAGCCATCATTTTGCTTGCTTATAATTTTTTTCTCCCTTCCGTAATAGGTAAGAGCAGCCATTACAGCACTGGCAGTAGAGTGGGCCGATGCGGACCCTTTATGAATGCTGCCTCATTACTGGAGGGAGTATTCCCAGGGGAGGAGGGCAAAGCAGAGCACTGCCTGACACAGCTGCACATTCTCAGGGAGAGATGCGATGGCAGCCTGCCTCCTCTCTGGAGCTCCGGTTCACTGACTTTCAGTGGCAGGAGAACAGGGTTGTGAGAGGGGTCACACACATCATTGCCATACAGCCGGTACTCAGATCTCCCTCATATAACATACTCAGTTATACACACCACACACATCACACCACACACATACATACGTGGCCTTCAAGTTTATAAGATGCAGTTTACACACATTGTACAAGATGTATGCATGTGCATAAGTCAATGCATCTATACAGTTCTATACTTAATCAATTTTTTTCTAATTACCATTATTGTTTTTGGTTTTGTTGTTTTTTATATATCAGGCTCCTGCTGATAAAATATCTTCATCAAATAACAATCTTACAGGTTACATATATTGACTGACCAGCCCTGGGGTTCTAACACGGGTCTTCTCTGTGATATAATTTTCCTGTTTTATACTTCTCTTTTTTTCCCCCGCACATGACAACAAATGCTTCCCTGGCATGTCCGTTTTCTAACTTTACTTTGTTTGCGTATCAAAATTGTCATATTATAGAATATAACGATATAATTAAACAAAACTGCTTACCGCGTAAAAGTTATGCCACACCTTATTTTTGGTTTTTTTTTTAACAAATTAAATTATTATTTAATACATATCGTTTCTTTTTTCTTTTCTTTTATTGGTGGAACAGTTTAAAGAAAGAAAGAAGAAAGAAAGAAAGAAAGAAAAAAAACGAAGTATGCAATGTAAGAATATATTGCAGAAGGATGGATAGATAGATAGAGAGATAGATAGAAATAGTCAGATAGATAGATAGAAGATATATGAATAAATCCAATGACACAAAATTGAAAACATGTTTGTCACAGACTAGTTTGATTCAAAATAGTTGAATATGTTTTGGACATATACTACAGTAACAATCGACCCATTTTAAAACGTAAATAGCCTCTTATAATAGTAAATATAATAAAGAATATAAAAATGAACTAACATAAATAAAATGTATTATGATATTATTATTATTCACATCAAGTTTTTGTAAGCTTTTCCATTTTGTAGGTCTATAACGTCTTAGAAAAACAGTGAATTAAACTATTAAGCAATAAATATCGGTTCTGCATATTGGTTATCAAACACTTAAAAGTAATCGGGAAAAAAATATATATCGAATGATATAAAATTCTTGCATAGATCAAAATGTACGAATAAGACACCTTTATCGCGTCCATTCTAAACTGACAATAGAGAATAAACGGGCGACTTACCATTCATACTGATGATAAATCACCGTCAGATGATCTTTCATCATATACTGTATCATACACACATCTCAGATTGTACTGCTAGCTTTACAGTGGAACGCTGGATTCGTGCAGAACCGGCATCTGTCGCAGCTACACCTCTGACATGAACGGCAGGAGCCGACAGAAGAAACAATGGTGCAGGCGAGCCCACAAACTACCAATCCTACTACTGCCACGGCTTAGGTCATGAATATTAATGAGGTAGTGCTGACGCTTGTGAGCTACCTTCCAATGGAGAACGCTTGGCTTATGAATATTAATTAGGCGGTGTTGACGTTCTATTGCTATCGTCCAATGGCTCGGCTCTGCTCTTGAATATTAAGAAGCAGGTATTCCTCGTAGTAGGATTCGTAAAGTGGCTGCAGTGGGGATTGAGCGTGAGCCAGCGGCCACTAGAGAGCCACGCAAGTGTCTTCCGAGCGTCTCCTGGGTTTCGGCCAATTTAATTGTTCCTCATAAAAACACGTGGGTGTGTGGCAGGCTGTTCAAATGGGGTTGTGCGGGATGCTGATGATACATGCATTGTGTAGGGCGTTTTAAAATCGCTTGGAAAGGTAAACTCACACAAGATTTTGTAAATAATTTTTTTTTTTATAATGTTTAAACCTTTTTAAGAACAGGCTTCTTAAGATGATACTGTCTGACATTTCCACTGAGCTTGATGAACCTAATAAATAAATAAATGCAAATAATAAAGATGAATTATTCCTGAAAGCCTCCGTCTAAGACATAAAATAATAAAAAAATAAAACATAAACATAATTAAAATTATATAACAACAATATATAGGCTATAATAAAAACATAATGCATCGTTTAATGTGATTCAGGAAAAAGAGAGTGATTCATTATCAGTGAACTATCATTAAGTTTCTTTATATCAGTGTACATTTTGATTAACTTGACAAAATTTTGATCAAGATGTGATGTGACTATTTCATTCTGTGTGACTTTAGTGATCATTTTTACTGGTTGTTAAATACTGACATCTAGTGGGAGGTTTTGGGAATAGCACAGACACTATTTTTATTTCCCCATGTAATGTGCAAGTAACGAAATACACCAAATACTGTGTGTTTTTTCCCCTCTATCATATTCTGATCACTTGATAAGGCTTGAGTCTTTTCAGCTTTTCAAAGTCTGCTGGCTCAGAAAGGTAACACACTTTTTCACCACAAGCCATATGATTTAAGATTTGAGGTATGATTATACTTACAGATAGAGGTTTGTTCAAATGGTTAATCCTAAGAATGAGGAGCTCAAATCAGTGTTAACTAAAACAGTTAAACGTTAACTGAAATAAAACTTTTTTCTCTCATTTTCATTTAGTTTAACGTGATGTACTAAAATAACTAAAAATAAAAAAATAAAATAAAAAGCGTTCCTCCTCTTTTTTTAAATATTAATACAGAATGAACAAAAGAATGTAAATAAAACACCATTACTGGAAACTTAAAATTCAGTTGTACTAAAAAAAATCAAATTCAAATATGAATAAAACTAAAGAGTATATCAAATACAGATGCTTGCACAAATCTAGCACTCTCTTTGCCTAAGATGAGATATTAAACATGAATCATGACATTTTTGCCAAACAATATGATTCTTGTATTGACAGGCGTTTATGTTTTATCTGATTCACCTTCTCATTAAATGATTCAAGAATAGCCATTAAGTACTGGAAACACAGCTGATTTGGGGGTTTAGGTGCCATGTGACTAATCCATAAACAATACACCACAATTGACTCAAATTCCCAACGTAGGATTTAGTGTGATGAAGAGCAGCTCTTCACTACCCCCCCCCCCAAAGATTTGGAAGATAAATGGAACACAGCAATGAGTCATTTTAAATCTGTTGCACTCAGAAGCTTTTGTGCTGATTATTGTGATTGAGGCAGCTATGAATGATGCCACTTCCACACTGCTGATCTCCTGCTGTTTTAAATGGATTGAATCTCGGTGTAAATTATCTTAATGTCACTGTTTTATCCTGGTGACCCCTTAACCTCATGCCCCTGGTTCTATAAGTGAACGTGATCGGTCACTTTGTATTTACAGCTCAAAATATGCCCTGAGTTGCAATGAGCAATGATGACACAGAGCAGATCTAACAGGTGTCTAACAAGAAATCTGGAGCAATAAACAGGGAGGATAAAGAGAGAACGGACAGAAAGAACGGGAAAAGGCATTAACAGCATTGATTTAGATTTCCTAAGGAACTGCAATCTGAGTTAAAATTAGATTCACTAGATAAGATATTCTATTCACTGTATTGATTTAGCTGTAAGCGTTTCAAAAAGGCATTGATATTAGTATCGTATCATTATTATATATATTATAGACGATATAGACCCTCTATCTTTCTTATATCTCAGGGTGACTACTCATTAAATTAGAATGTCGTGGAAAAGTTTTTTTTTTTTTTCAGTAATTCAACTCAAATTGTGAATTTGTGTATTAAATAAATTCAATGCTCACAGACTGAAGTATTTTAAGTCTTTGGTTATTTTAATTGTGATTTTGGCTCACATTTAACCAAAACCCACCAATTCACAATCTCAACAAATTAGAATATGGTGACATGCCAATCAGCTAATAACTCAAAACACCTGCAAAGGTTTCCAGAGCATTCAAAATGGTCTCTCAGTTTGGTTCACTAGGCTACACAATACTGGGGAACTGCTGATTTGACAGTTGTCCAGAAGACAATCATTGACACCATTCACAAGGAGGGTAAGCCCCAAACATTCATTGCCAAAGAAGCTGGCTGTTCACAGTGTGCTGTATCCAAGCATGTTAACAGAAAGTTTGGTGGAAGGAAAAAGTGTGGAAGAAAAAGATGACAACCAACCGAGAGAACCGCAGCCTTATGACGGATGTCAAGCAAAAATCGATTCAAGAATTTGAGTGAAAAATTCACAAGGAATGGACTGAGGCTCGGGTCAAGGCATCAAGAGCCACCACACACGCATGTCAAGGAATTTGGCTACAGTTGTTGTTTCCTTTTTCAGGAAATCCTGCACCACGACAAGTTCATTTCCAGCAGGATTTGGCACCTGCCCACACTGCCACAAGCACCAAAAGTTGGTTTAATGACCATGGTGTTGGTGTGCTTGAATGGCCCGCCCCTCCCAGACCTGAAACCAATAGAGAATCTATGGGGTATTGTAAGAGGAAATGAGAAACAAGAGACCAAAAAATGCAGCTGAGCTGAAGGCCATTGTCAAAGAAACCTGGGCTTCCATACCAACCTCAGCAGTGCCACAAAATGATCACATCCATGCCACGCCGAATTGAGGAAGTAATTAAAGCAAAAGAAGCCCCTACCAAGTATTGAGTACATGTAAGGACAAATCAAACATACTTTCCTGTTTTCACTAAAAATGTGTTTTTATTGGTCTTCTGAAGTATTCTAACTTGTTGAGATAGTGAATAGGTGGGTTTTTCTTAAATGTGAGCCAAAATCATCAATTAAAATAACCAAAGACTTAAACAACTTCAGTCTATGTGCATTGAATTTATTTAAAAAACGAATTTCACAATTTGAGTTGAATTACTGCCAAAATTAACGTTTCCCACGACATTCTTAAGTTGGAATGTACCTGTAAAATAAATACATATACCTATGTGGGGTGGTGTGTGTGTATATAAATATTATCGATATATATATAGCTATATTCATCTATATACTATATATATATATATATTTATTATATATATATATATATAAATACATATATCGAAGTCAACTAAATAAGATGAAAGGTCATGTTCATTCCCAGCATCATCACGACATAAACTACATAAATATACAATTTTGAATGAAGATTCAGTCTGTAGTTCAGACATCACATATTAGGCAATGAGTCAACAGTTCAATACTTTGAACAATATAAAACAGGTGGGTACTTCTCACAGACTTATGTTAGCAAAGAAATTAAAGAGGTGAGAAAGAGGATCTAGCTGGCTTGTGGATGAGTTTGATAGTATAATATTTTCTCGACAGCAAAACCATGCTTGCCGACTTTGGTGAACTTGCGTGAAACTCCCAGTAAAGTATTCAAGTTTTCAATCCCGCAAGTTGTATGCATCCATAATCGTTGAAGTCAACAGAATATTCTGATTCGTGACGTATTGATGGCTATCTGTTAAATAAAAGTTACAGTCGATATTTCAATAAATCTAAAGTAAAGTAAGTTAAAATGGTTGTGAATGCAATTTAGATTGATCTTTAGTTGTGCATTGCATTGCATCTTTATGGTGGAACCTTTCAGTCCAGGCGCGGAATTTACAGTTTGCACATAAACTTGTAACTACTCCTCAAAGTATTGTCCAAGATTGGTAAATAAACAAGAAAAGTTTTTTTTTTCAAACAATGAATGATTTTTTAATTTGTGTTAAAGTCGTATGATTTTGTTTAAACTCCAGCTCTTTTTTATAGTGCTTCTATACTCCATTTAGGGGTGTATTATTTTTTATTCATTCCTCCTTGCATCTGATGTGTTTTATGAGTAATGGTATCCAGCATGCCTTGCATGTACTGTCACTATTACGGTAGTCCCCTGGTGTCTGTCGTTTTGTGCTTAGTATGGCTAATGTCGTGGGAATGCTGAAGTGTTGTTCTTGGTTAATTAAAATGTGCTGTTTGTGTTGTTGTTGTTATTCTTTTGTGATTTTCATGTTTTTTAAACATTCTTGCAAAGGACTGCTGCGGACAGTTAGCCTGCTGGCCTAACACTCGTCACATTTACAGAAAGGTCTGATTGATGATGCGCTTCTTGGCCTTAAAATAAATAATACTATGAATGCGCTTGCCCTTGAGATTTTACATGTATTGTATTTTATATGACATTGTTACCCAAAATCGCATTAATAATACATCCTGTTTAGATTTACAAAGACTGACTGTAAAGTTATGGACGCAACAAAGGATGGGTCATGGGATATGCCATGTCTGCTGGCGTTTTTCGTGCTGCGTAAGCCAGGGAAGAGGCCCGGTTTGCTTTTAGAGTGGATTTTTTGAATATAAGAAGTTTTTCTACTACTCGTTCTTTTTCTCTGGGAACTCGGAAGTGGAGCGCGTGCCGAATTTACCTGGAAAACCAAGGGTTTTCAAAATTATTCTATATTCTAGATAGAGCAGGAGGTCTGTATTTTTCTTAGTTCATGACGTCGAAAAGGGTTTTCTTCACGAGGTGAGGCAATTGAAAATCCGAAGGGGGTTCTGAGACGTGCGATCTACGACGCTTTGAGCGGGCAGGCATCGCTCCCACTTATGACTATGGGCCAGGCGGCTTTCAGTCAAGTAGTTTGCTTGTTGACAAGTTATTGGTACTAGCATTGAGTGAAGCGACGAATCATACCAGAATTAATGGGACCTGTTATTGCAATATAAGTTCTAACTCGATATTAAAAATTATTTACTGCCGCTGTGTATAAAGAAAGGGAAATGTTCCGACTTGTCAGTTGCCTGCTTGATGATTAAGGGTCCTGATTGTCAAAAACTGAAAACAATTTTTCCGCAGAACTTAGTCTTGGGGTAATTGAACACTTATAGTTTCAAAACCAGTTCATGTCCAAAGAAACAAAAATTCACAAGCCCGTTCATAAAGTAGCTGGGGGATTTTTAACGAACATTGGTGATTTCGTAAAAAGTTGAGTCAGAACGAAACAGCCACTACACAGTCACCGACTCAGGAACCACCCCGAAAGAAAACGACCACCACGGTCCTCATCTCTTTTGCCAAAACCCCCAGACCCCACACATCGCTGCTCCATGCAATTGTGAGCAACGACAACCACCGCAAAAACATGGCGCCAGGTTAACTTTCACCACACACCCAGCATTCGGCCACGATCCTGGAATACTTACCACTTCACTCAACGGATGGGCAATCTGACAGGCTTGTACTATGAGGTGGCTCACATTAACGCTGCCGTAGTAACGACGAAAATCACTCGGGTCTATCTAGTCATGACTGAAGGATTGTATATATCATCTTCAATTTCAACTATTTTTTACGCTAACTTATTGTTACGCACCAATCTCAAACCAATGTCTATACAATTACAAATGATTATATATAATTCGTCAGTTTGTTGTTTTACACACATGCACATAGACATTATTTCATACACGACATAGTAGTGAGATGCAATAAACATAGACATATGGCAATAAATCTGTAGACGCGCCCATAATAACAAAAGACAATACTTTATTGAACTTTTTCTGATAAGAAGTGTGCGCTGCCACCCAAGGGGGGGGGGGGGGGGCATTTGACGATAGTTTTGTCCAGTCCTGCTCGTTTTAAGCCGTCTACCTACCACCCAAGCTCGTCCGTCCGTTTTTGTTCTGGCCCGTGGCAGCAGATATGCGATTCAATTCTAATTGACCAGGCTTGTAGTCAGTCGATTCTGGCACCCCCACATCACAACAAGAGATATTTTAAGCTCCTTCTGTAGCCACAATCTGCGCTGGTTGACTTGGGCCGTCCTCCGTTTCCCCTGTTTTGTTGCCTCAGACTAGCGCTTTGTGACCGTCGGCTGACCCTAGTTACCTGTGGTTGGCCTGGGCATGTGTCACTCAGAAAACAACAGGCCAATCAAAAGAGAGGCTCAAGAACATTAATTAGACAGGCCAAAATCGACCAGTTCTCAGCAGAGCTCCTGAGAAAGGAACTATAAAAATATATCGAGATGGTTTTTGGTACTTATACCACAAAATATATTCTTAAAGCCATCAACCCCTAACAATACAACTCCAGAAGGGGATACAATAGGGACCTTTAACGTTAGTACCTGCGCTGGTTTGCCTCTGACCGAATCCCATTTGTCACGCATGTGCTACTGGCTTCGTCTCATGTTACTTTCCTGTCTGTTGATCGTTGCGGTAGCACTTGTGGACGGCGCATTCGCTCTACAGGTCACACTGCTTAGATACCTGTATAGCATGATGTGCCAGTCCTATTATATGTAAGGTCATGAGGTTTCTCAGTTTACTCTAGAGGTGATGCTCTTTTAAACCTTTTATTCGCTGCTGTTGACAGCTCTGAAGCAGCTGCTGAACTTTAATGCACTCCCCTTCACGTCTAGTTCTTTAAATTCATGATTTAATAGAGGTTTAATGCTTTGAAGTACAATAAGAGGCCATTTCTTTCAGACGTGCCTTTAAATGTTCAATTTAAACCAAAGGGTTTGGAGTTTTAAAAGGCTACTGGACAAAAATTATGCAAATGGTATCACATTATTTCAGGGTGTTGAAGACACTGTAAGTTCCCTTCTCTGCTTGATTATCAGAATGAATGAGACTTTCAAGTTTTCATTAAATTAGGTTATAGTAATCGCTGTAGTTATTGTTATTGGTGTGAAATGCTTGTCTTAGAAATAACTAATAATACATAATAAACAATTATTCTGCCAAAGTTCATTTGTTTAACTGTAGGCTGTTACAGTTGGCAAGCAATGTCCCAATTGAGCTTTTTAATATAGAATGTGCGTCTACAAATTAGCATTTTTAGTCATTACCACAACTTGTCGCTCATCCAATCAGAGAATTAAATGTTCTATACATTTCATTAAACACTAGTGGACGTTGTACCCAATTATTTTATGCAAATCAGCCTTGTTAAAACTAAAATTCATATTTCTGTGTGACACCTCATAATTACAGTTCCAGCATGTTGCATGTTTACAGCCAGTTTTAAAGCAAAACTTTAATTTCACGTTTCATCTGTTGAACTGGAAAGAACAGCACAGCCACACTTGTGCAGATGGCCATGGTTGACTGCACCGCTCTCCAATTACCTTTGTTTAAAATTGACATTCAGGCTGGCATACTTAATCTGCTTGGGACCTTGAGCGTGCAAAAAGTGTCTCTCCTTTGATTTCACTGTGGCTAAAAATAATACCTACAGTACGGAAGCGCACCTGTGCCAGCCAAGGTGATGCCTAGCAACAGAGCTGCCAGCGCTCACTTGTGTCCCTGACTAGAATCAATGACACTGGAGACTCTTGTTTGAACTCGTTTCTGACATGCATCTTAATAGGGTTCCACGATTAATCGAATGAAATTGTCATGCACATTTTGTTAGTAAAGCCAGTTCTGTAATCAGAAGGAACATAACTCAGAACCGGGCTTTCAGAGGCAGCAGCCTCTACACAAGCGTCGCATGCCAAGTTAGCAAAAAAAACACATCGCAGACGATTTATTGCTCGATTCTGAAATCGAGAAATCGCGTCGCGTAAGACAGCGTTTGCTGCCTTAGTGAACTAGCCTCGGGAATAAACTGCGCTCCATCTGAAAGCATGTGACAAATACCTATCTTAATACAATTATTTTTTACTCCAAAATCAGTCCTACTCAGTCGATTGTTTGAAACGAATCCTGTCGGTGAGCTCATCGTGGCCTTCCTACACCCAGAATAATGGCACCCACCCACTCATATTTCATAGTATTTAAGTAGTGATAAAGGCATTGCATTATAAATAAACTTTATTTTAATGAAAAATTATAATAATAAAAACTCAGATAAACCGTATATATTGCCGTAGTCGTGTGTTTATTAATCACGTTGAATCAATGAAGTAGGTTGAATTCTTGTTTTATTCAGCTAGCTGCACGCTCTCTTGGGTGTCTTTCTGCGACGCCGTATTGGAGTTTCAGCGCGAGACGGTACCCTATGGCCTTGGCTGCGAGATTTTAGGCTGATCACAGAAAACGTGCTGCAGGAAAGATAATGCATTGACAAGGCAGTTCTGTCGAATCGCGATCTCGATCTCATGTAGTTTTATCGGGCAGGCCTATCTTAATTTATAATAGAATTTGGGACCATGTCAGTTGCTAGTGAGTGCTTATGGTTGTAGCTTTCTATTTAATGGGCAGCTATACAAAGGCTTTATGGTTCGCTTAGTGTGAGCGATATAACAGTTCTAGATACGGTGTTTTTTTGTTATGATATGCACTTTTTGAAAACGCAACACCGGTGTGTCACTTAAACAACGTTGGGAACGCGACTCTGTTTGAAAGGGGTCCGTTTTCACTTTTGCACTGTGGTGAGGGCACAGCTGTGTGTGTTACCAAGCGTGAAAGTTCCGAAAATTAAGATGTAGAACTAATAGAACGTGATGACACAGAAGAACGCATCCAC
>JADLZN010012004.1:0-11534 GCA_018155175.1 Sinocyclocheilus anophthalmus | reverse complement strand
CTATCAGCATTGCTGTGACATTTTTGTTTCAGAGAAACGAAAGTTGTAACTGAGGTGCAAACAACATATTTACTGGACTCTGGACTCTAGAGAAGTGTTTAAATTTGATAGACTCTTATAAACGAAAACATAATATTATCCCATTTTTCACCCACCTTGCTGAACTTTTATGATAAACAATTGGCTTTACGGTAAAATATCTGCAATACTTAAACTGAAGTTGTGTTTAAAACGATTCTTTAAAAATAGACTCAGTCTTACCTTTGTTCCACTGAGACACTCATCTCAGATGGAGAGTCCTTTCCTCGCTCCTCTGACATACTGCAGCTAAACTGCCATTGAAAGACAGCACTGGTATCTTTGTGTGAGGTGAAAAAAAAAGACAAATGTTGAGCTGGCAACAAACAAGCTGTATCAAAAGAACATAGGGAGCCCTAGTTTAACGATCTAAGCTCAAGGTCTTAAAAGCGCATGGCACAGGTGCACTTAGGGCGTGTCCAAATCCTCTTTTGCTAGTTTAACGACGGGAAAATGGTTGGCGTGCCCGGGCGCATGGTATAAACGTGTTGTCCCTATTCTCTTAATGAGTAATGGGTGTGTTCTGGGCATAACAATATCAAGAAAACAATCCAGAGTCTCATCTCCCACTCCCTTTAGTTCACCCCAAAATGAACCTTAGTCATATTCTCACCCTACTGGCCTTCCAAACCCGTAAGACCTTCCTTCATCTTCGGAACACAAATTAAGATATTTTTTATGAAATCGGAGCGCTATCTGACCCTCCATAGACAGCAACGCAACTGAAATGTTCCCAGGTCCATAACGTAGTATGATACTCAATACAAATGTGATCTGTGACTGCTGATTACTTCCATACTTCTGGGTACTCCTCCACATGGCGGAAGGCGTAACTCGTGGAGAAGAAGGTTGAGTAGCCTAAATTATGTTATTTTTGTTTTCTTTGCGCAAAAAAAAAGTATTCTCGTAGCATCGCAAAACTGAAGTTTAGCGCCCCGGATTCACATTACTGTTTTACCGATGTATTTATTACTTTTCTGGACCTGGGAACATTTCTCGTTGCTTGGGCCTGTCTATGGAGGGTCAGCTAGCTCTCAGATTTAATAAAAATATCTTAATTTGTGTTCCGAGGATGAACGAAGGTCTTACGTGTTTGGAACGACATGAGGTTGAGTGATTAATGACAGAATTTTCATTCTGGGTGAACTAACCGCGTTTGCTTGCGCCATGGCGAATTTGCTATTCAAGCGGCTTTCACACAGGACGCAGAAAGCACTGCACTCCGCTATCAAACCCATTAAAATCAATGGCTTGCACCGCGCAAGGGCGGTTAGTTGCTGCGCCAACTACTTCGATTAAATAAAGTTCTGTTGTTATCGGAAATGTGATGTTATAAATACACAATGAATACCATTATAACACTTTGTAATGTGGTGAACTGCAAAATAATCATGTATTGTGCGGTCCATACGGAGTTATTTTATATTATGACATTGCATGGTAGGAACAATTGTCTCATAGACAGAGAGACTTACATTCAACTCCTACTATTGGTCAATTTCGCATTCTATTTCCAGTGCCTCAAATAGCACCGCAGGTACGGAAAATGAATTTGCTACAGGTTGTCGTATTCATTCCCTCTTGTTAATTCCACGTCCTGAAACCACAGACCACATCAGAGGCGCTAACCTGGGCTCAGGATTAAGAATAACTGGACTGTTGCCAGTGGTCAAAGTCCTCTTTTTCAGATGAGAGCAAGTTTTGTATTTATTTTGGAAACCAAGGTCCTAGAGTCTGGAAGGGTGGAGAAGCTCATAGTCCAAATTGTTTGAAGTCCAGTGTTAAGTTTCCACAGTTTTTGATGATTTGGGGTGCAATGTCATCTGCTGGTGTTTGGTCCATTGTGTTTTTTGAAAACCAACGTCACTGTACCCGTTTACCAAGACATTTTGGAGCGCTTCATGATTCTTTCTGCTGCTGACCATACTTTTTTGAAGATTCTGATTTCATTTTCCATCAGTATTTGGCACCTGCCCACACTGCCAAAGCACCAAAAGCTGGTTCAATAACCACGGTGTTACTGTGCTTGATTGGCCTGCAAACTCACCAGACCTGAACCCAATAGAGAATCTACGGGGTATTGTCAAGAGGAAAATGAGAAACAAGAGACCAAAATGCAGATGAGCTGAAGGCCACTGTCAAAGAAACCTGGGCTTCCATACCACCTCAGCAGTGCCACAAACTGATCACCTCCATGCCACGCCGAATTGAGGCAGCAATTAAAGCAAAAGGAGCCCCTACCAAGTATTGATTACATGTACAGTAAATGAACATACTTCCAGAAGGCCAACAATTCACTAAAATGTTTTTTTTATTGGTCTTATGAAGTTTTCTAATTTGTTGAGATAGTGAATTGTTTTTTTTTTGTTAAATGTGAGCCAAAATCATCACACTTAAAAGAACCAAAGACTTAAACTACGTCAGTCTGTGTGCATTGAATTGATTTAATACACGAGTTTCAACAATTTGAGTTGAATTACTGAAATACATGAACTTTTCCATGACATTCTAATTTATTGAGATGCACCTGTATAAGTAACTTTACAAGTAGCCTACATGTCAACTTATTCTAACCCTAACCCTGCCAGTCTACTAATACTCCACTAATAATCTAATGAGAGTTAGTAGATAAGAGAAATGCTACTTACAGTCAATAGAATGTGTTAAAGGGACAATCAAAATAAAGTGAAACCGTGTCTTCATTTTAAATTGACCATAATTAGGCCAATAGTCCAAAGCATTCATAAGTTACAATGCATTAAATTTTCAAATTAGCAAATGGAGTTGGGCTTTCATCTAGTGGTCATTTTGTGTACTGTAAAACAACAAGAAGGTAATTTATTTGCTAATTTAATGCATTGTAATAATATTGTTTTAAAAAATAAACTTTGATTTTCTGAAGTGAAGTTGAGATCAACTGAAAAACAAGCGTTTTAACGTTTGGACAGGCCCTGATCTGGAGAGTGCATATTTTTCTGAATGGAGACACCCTGGAGAAATATATCTGATAGCAGTTCACTGGTTTGAAAACAGTATGATGACAGCATTAAATTATGACATTGTTCTTATTCCATTTTCACACAGTCACACAGTGATGAACACAGTCACAGACTGTCAGACCAAGAAATCTGACCCTGAATACTGGAGCACTACAGTGGTGTCCTGAGCCCTGTCCTGTATTCACTTTTTACCCATGACTTAATTTCCGCCCACAGCTCAAATTCCCTTATCAAAATGTGCAGATGACACAACAGTGACCAGTGCTGGGACAGCCTTATGTGAAGAGGTCTGAAACATAGGTCTCTACACCAGCTTTAATCCTGGGACGTGTTTGCGTATGGCAGTTTTCCTTTTTCAATGCTCTGAGTGAAAGGGGGTATTTATAGATCAGTGGTTGGAATAGATCATATATGGTATAAAGTCTACCAACTGCATGATAAGCACAAACCCATCGATTTTATTTGTTACCTTAATTACATAGTTACCTTTCATGAAATTAAAAAGTCATGGATCCAGTCACAGCAAACTGTAATTCTTTCTGGCATGATGTGCTACCAACACTATATAACCTATAGCATACTATAGAGTAAGGTTTTGGTTCATTGGTAAAAGTTTATGGCGTCTCTTAATTATGTAATGGTGTTCCTTTCGGTACAGTGCAGTACTTTAAATATACGCGTATATTTGCTATTTTTGTATTCTGACAGTTGATGCAAATATCACTATTGTATTTATTTAATATTGGCCTGCCCTACATAATCACCTTTAATCAGTTTTCTGGGCCCAGTTAAACCAGCATGCACGACATATAGCTATGCTTAAATATGTTTTCATGTTTAGTCACTAGGAGGAGCTCTAGGAGAGTCATCTGTGGGTACATTCACGCGGGGCGTCGGCGTCGACGCTTGATGTAGAGCGTTTCTGAAATTTGGTGCTGACGCGACCGTCATAGTGACAACAGCCAATCACATTAGTTTTCTGGTGTTGCATGAACGCGATTGGCTAGCGTCTGCACCAGGGATTTTTGCATAAGGCGATCTGATTGGCTGACGCCTGCTTTGGCGCTTAAAAATTTGAAAAGTTTTAACTTCTGCCGCGAGCAACGGACCCAACGCGCCGCAATCGGACCCACAATTCAGTTCGGCAACGCTTGACGTCACTCCATTCAAAGTATACCAGAGGTGTTGACGCCGATGGGGCGAGAAGACTAGCGCACAGTTTGGAGGTCTGAAGCCAAAGAAGATGCTGATTTATTTAAACTACTATTTTAGTCTGTGAAACAAGGCTATAAATACTAAAAACTTTTGAAAGAGTTTGAACAGTTTTGATATAATATTAGGGGGGTTTAACTCAGACCACAGAAAACATTGTTCTAATTCGTCTTTGTTTGTGACTGCTGTTGTGAGGTCAACATCTGTCCGTTACTGGCCTTGATTTTAAAAGTTGGGAAACCAGAAATAGACTGTCAAATTGCTCTACAGGATGTTGCTTCTGTGTGAAATGAGAAGTGAGAAGAAAAAGAGAGAGAGAGAGAAAATGTCAAACATTCAATAAGCTACTGTAGAAAATACTGTACCATGCATTGCCATGCATGTCAAGACTAGGCTATATTTGATTCCATCACTGTAATTTTAAAATGTCTTTGCAAAAAAATTATTATGCCGTGGTTGTGTCTGCTGGAAATGACAGTCATATATATTTCTGTAGGAAGTTGTTGCACATTGGCCCTTAAAGTGACAAATGTTTAGGCAGTGTGAAATGGCAAGCCTCAGAAATTAATCAAGAATTCATGAAATATGAACTGTATGAACTTTGGTCAGGTGCCATACAAACATCAGTAAAGTGAATATACTTTTATGCCATAGTTATTACAGATATTGTTTCTAAAATATAACTGGTAAAACTTCAGGACATTGGCATTAGCAACAACTGGAGAAATCTCAAAACATGTACCATTGAAAGATCCCATATGTATATTAACTATTTTGGTGAAAGCTATAGTTGTCATGATAATCAATTTATCACACAGATTTCATAAATGTTCATTTTCATAGACTGTATCATGTGACTAGTTAAAGTGTGAAGCATACTGACGTTCACGGTCATGCTCACGAACTGTGGCACACACAAGATTATTCTCCCAGACTGAAGAGTTTCTTTGCCTCAGATTATTTACAGATATTTTCGTGATTTTATCTCAAGCTATTGGAGATAATGTTGCACACGCTTATTTTGTTCTCTTTGAGTTTGTGTTCTCTGGCTGGTGAGTTCTAAACATGTTTTTATGTTTATCTTTACTTCTAGTAGAGTGATAATATACTATTGAATTTTAGTATTCAATTTTTTATGCTATTAATCTTGTTTTCCAGGTGTCTGATACATTCACTTGCACTAATGACTCTCGCTCTCTCTTTAGCCATTGCTGCAGCACAACCTCCTTCACCTTCTCCATTACTCAGTGATTCTCTGATAGTGCTGATCTCAGCTGCTGCTGGATCTCTGGTGTATATGTTTTTAGTTTGGATGTTTTGTGTGTGCAGGGAACACAAAAAGGCAGGTAGGTGCACTTAAAGCTTAACCATCTGCAAAAACAATGTGTCTTTTTGTGAATCAACAATATAGAGAAAATACATATTTTGACTGAACATCATTTCAGCTCAGATCCATGAATATGAGAGTCCTCAATCACTCCACAAACAGATTGGACAAATGACAGTAAGTGTTAAATACTATTAAATACCAAATATGTTTAACACATTTGTGAAATAGCATGCAGTATATGCTGTTATTTCATTCCAAATAGATCATGCTTCCTGTGCTAACTGTTGTTATCTGATGTTGAACATGTGATGATCTGATGTTCTACAGTTGTTTTGTGACTGCTTGCTGGTATTAAAATGTTGATAAATTTGCATTCTAAAATTTCATAATAAAAGTCCTAAAAGCATAAAAGACACAGAGACTCCTCCATTACAATACAATACAAAAACATATAAAAATCATTCAGTGCAAGAAACACAGACTCATAATATTCAATTTGCACATTTGTTTGCTAATGATTCTCAGGTGCAATGCTTATAAATGATTATGATGAATCTGCAACAAATTTCTTACAGGACTCTGAAATGACAGAGGTGGTTTACACATGTTTCACCACAGAACAGCGATCAAACTCTCTGTGAATCTGTTTCGTCACAAATGATGGATTGACCACAGTAAATTAATCTGTGCTTTATAACATATTGTGAATTTGAAATGAAATAAAATTATACTTGTTTAACCCTCAAACATCCTTCAGGACAAATTTGGGCCAAATAATATTTTTTAATTGTTTTCTTAATCTGAGCAGTACAAGGCTACTTTTTCTAAGTTTGCCACCTGAACACACATAAAAAAATATTGGACTTGATTCAACAAAGTTAAGTGGTTGAAAAAAAATTCTTCATTTGTCATTCATGGACAAAAGTGGGCACCCATAATTAATGGGAAATACTAAAATTCAAAGCATTTTTTTTTATTTGCCCAATAAAAATCAATAAATCCAACACAATGCAGATTATACATACACACAAATGAAGGGGTGAGCCTACACAACATTCTCAATGTGGCAAATTCTCAATGACATTTATTTTAAAAAACTGGGATCACAGATGAGACCTTCGTGCTCAAATTTGTCCACGAAGGACCAATTAAGAGCTGTTATATGAAGGATGCTTGAGGGTTAAGTTAACTGTTTTTGGAATTCCTTCAGACTGATATTGATATCCATCTGATAACAACAAAACATTGGTTAATAGTCAGTTAATTGAAATGTTAATTAAAACATGAGAAACTCCTATCAACATGAAATGTGCTTTTCTGTTTCAATGAACTGAAGTAATCTTGGCATCATGCAAAGTCTCTCAGAATCAAATAGTAAAATCCTTAAACCATTAACATATATGCATGTAACATGAACACAAACATACAACACATTTATTTGCAAAACATGTTTTTATTTCCACAATGTGAACTGAAAAAAAACAGATGTGTTCCATGTTATAACAGCTGTTTGTAAAAAAACAAACAAAAAATGCTTAGCAAGACCTTCTCCCAAACCTTATCTCCTCAAAAACTCTTTTCAAGACCATTTTTTTTTTACTCGTGAACTGCAGATTAAAAGAGGACTGTTATCTTCTGAATTATTCTGAGATGTCTTGTGTCTGTTTTTTTTTTTTTGCGTATGTTTAATAGAGCTCCATGAGCGCTTTGAAGTTGCTATTAATTGTCCAAACATTTTTAAAATAGCTAAATTTTGGTGGCGGGTTTAAAAAAAAAAAAAAAAATGCTATAGGGTAGTCTGAAAAGTTGCTAAATTTCTTTTTTTGTAAAAAAAAAAAATTTCTTAAAAAAAAAAAAAAAAAAAAAAAAAAAAAACCCCAAAACCCCCCCCCCCCCCCCCCCCAAAAATAAAAAAAAACAAAAATACAAAAAAAAAAAAAAAAAAAAAAAAAATTGGCAGCAAAATCGTTAATTTGGCAAATTGCCTGGAGCGTGGCCAACTGACTCTTCCCCACATCAGATCTTGTTAAAATCACAGGGACATTAAACTTTAAACATTATTTTAACTGTTAATCGCCACAATGCTGCTTGGTATTGCAGAATGAGGCACCAGGAGCGCCGTCAGAACACAAAGTTCAGAGACACTATACGGAGCAGTTGAAGTCTTCTGAAAAACCCCTGATAACTTTATAGCCTGAACTAATAGCAACATGAATAAACATATTTTCATCTTTCTTTTCTCTTTGCTTCTCGGCGGTAAGTCTTTAATACTTTCGGTTTCGTTTTAGGGACCGTTAAAAAAAATGCGTATTTGCGTTTGTTCTCTTATTTTGACTGTCAAACTTGACCATCGTCGGTTGCTAGAAAAATGTAATATGGTCAATGTTCAGCGAAGCATGGTTAATTTGTGGTACCAGGGTTTAAAACTATAGGTAATAGTAACCATGTATTTATATTTTTATTATTTATTAAGTATTATTACTTTTATTTTATTTTTCTGGTTAAAACCATGGTTAATTTTTGTCGTATGGTAGTTGATATCATAAACATTATTAGGTAATTATGTGTTAAGTGTCCTGAAAACGCTTGTCAGCAGTATTCTGGGTTCGAAAATGTCTGCCTCAATCAAGTCTGCTTATGTCAATTCTTCACATGTACGCACATACTCACAGAGAATTGAATTGAAAATTGTGTCGCTCCGACCCTTGGTGCTAAGATAACATTAACAGTAGAACTAAATACGGATATACAGATAATATAAAATACAACATACAAATAAGGTTAAAATGTTAAAAAAATATATAAAGCAGCAAAAGGCACATGGCAGATAGAGTGCAAACCAGTGAAGTAACAACAGTGCAGATACAATGATTTGTAGAGCAAAAGAGATTATTTAGACTGATTAAAGTGACAGTGTGCATGTGTGTATTTGGGAGGGGGGAGTGGAAGAGTCCGTCAGAGTTCAGTGGTGCGTGGGGAAAAAGAGGGGAGGGGGGGCAAGAGAGGGAGGGAGTTCAGCTTCCTGACAGCATGATGAATGAAGCTGTCCTTCAGTCTACTGGTCCTGGCCTGGAGACTCCGCAGTCTCCTACCTGATGGCAGCAGACTAAAGAAGCTGTGTGTTGGGTGGGTGGGATCACCTGCAATGTAGAGGGCTTTGCAGGTGAGACGGGTGTTATAGATGTCCTGAAGGGAGGGGAGAGAAGCACCAACGATCTTCTCAGCTGCTCTCACTAAGCTTTGAAGTGACTTGCGGCAGGTCGCGTTGCAGGCGCCATACCACACAGTGATGCAGCTTGTCAGGATGCTCTCGATGGTGCCTCTTTAGAAGGTGCACATGATGGGGGCCGGGACTCTGGCTCTTCTTAGTTTGCGGAGGAAGTAACTCTCCTGAAGCACTCTCCTGAAGTCAACAACAATCTCCTTCGTCTTCTCGACATTCAGACAGAGATTGTTGTCACTGCACCACCCGGCAAGGCGGCTCACCTCCACGCCTATGTTTGGTAGCATCGCTGTTGCTAATGAGACCCACTACAGTCGGGTCATCCGCAAACTTAATAAGGAGGTCGGAGTTGTGTGACGGTGTGCAGTCGTAAGTCAGCAGAGTGAAGAGGAGTGCTTCTTCAGTGTGTCTGCTTGTACGTAATATGCCATTTAAATTTTAAACAGAACACATATTTTTATAAATCCTAGTACTTAGTTTTTATAGAAAAAAGATAGGGGACAGAGACCCAGAGACCAATGACTGAACAAAAGCAACAATGAGGAGGAAGAACAAAGATTAATCAGTCCGCTCTCAACACACTGACAACAGTCATATCAACATACTGGCCTGTTGCATAAAAAAAAATTATATTTGTTTGTTCTGCAGGTGTGTTTGGTGTTGAAGCAGATGAAGTGTCAGTGTCAGTGATGGAGGGAGATTCTGTCACTCTACAAACTGATGTTACTGAAATACAGAGAGATGATCAGATAATGTGGAGATTTGAACAATATCTCCTAGCTAAAATCAACAAACGGGACAATATGAGTAGGTTTTATAGTGGTAGTGCTGATGGGAGATTCAGAGACAGATTGAAACTGGATCATCAGACTGGATCTCTGAGCATCACAAATATCAGAACCACAGACTCTGGACTTTATAAAATAACCAGCACTGGAACAGAGACACCGCTCAACACATTCAATCTTACTGTCTATGATGAGTAGAGAATTAAAAATATAACTTGCAGGCTGTCTTGAGTCATATTCATATTTTTTATTTTTTTTATTGATATTTTACATAATTGTAATCTTAAAAATAATGTTAAAATAAAAGTAAAAAAATAAATGTATTTTTGCTCCTAAATACCTTGCTAATAAATCGATGTATAAAAATTATAATTAATGATACAATGATCAGCGTTTAACATATAACATTGGATTCTCTGACTATGTAATTATGCATTCAATAGGAATCTAAATCGGGACTGACTCAGACACACTCAACGCATTAAATCACTGACAAATAACACTGCTCTGTTGTTTACTAATTTATTTTATTTTATTCTCTCAGGTTTTCCAGCTCCTCTGCCCATTCCTGTCATTACCAGTGATTCTTCACAATGTTCTTCATCATCATCATCATATTGTTCATTGGTGTGCTCAGTGGTAAATGGGGGTCATGTGACTCTCTCCTGGTACAAAGGAAATAGTTTATTGTCCAGCATCAGTGTGTCTGATCTCAGCATCAGTCTCTCTCTACCTCTGGAGGTGGAATATCAGGATAAAAACACCTACAGCTGTGTGCTCAACAATCCCATCAACTCTGCCACACATGTCCAGGTATATTGGTTAACTCTTTTTTTAATAGCATTGCAGATGTGAGAAGTTTCATGTTTAGTCACTAGAGGTGCGCTCCAGGAGCGTCATCTGCTTTAAATAGAACCCGAGCTCCAAAGTCCCAAACAAACAGTCTGTCTGTTTTGTTCAAATTGAGAATTTTAGGCTGTAAAATCCAGGCCCAGTATAACTATTGAACCATTTGAAAAAGTTTGAACAGTTCTGTTAAATTATTAGGGTGTTTTTCTCTCAGACCACAGGAAACGGTGTTCTGATTGGTCGTCTCTGCTCTGGTGGGCGTGGCTACAGTGAGTCCGTTACTGATGAATCAGACATTCTGACATTAGAACACTAGGTGGCGATAATGATGCGCTTTAACAAGCCTGGAGATTGGATCTCTGAGCATCACAAACACCACAACCACAGACTCTGGACTTTATAAACTAAGTGTCAAGACTGAGAATGAGGAGTCAATCAAGAGATTCAGTGTCACTGTTGATGGTGAGTAGAGCTCTCAGGGTAACCTTATTCTTGCCCTCTACTCCTTCAGAGAAAAGTTAAGTGAGACATTTTGGGTGAAGGTTACAGGAATTGACTTGAGAAACTGTCAAGTTAAACCTTTATACTGTTGGATTTTCACAGTCTGTGGTTCTCTATATTTTTAGCGTCGTCCACGGCCGCTTCTGCCTGTCATCCACAAAACAGTTTTTTGAACCTCGAAGAGTACAAGGCTGGCTGTGCACAAAGGCTATTTCTAAAAAAAAAAAAGGTCAATTCTGATTTTGCTATGACAATCTGGGCTTCTGAATCAGCGACTGTAAGTATGTTTTGTTATCAGTTTAAGTATTTGCTATCGACTGTTCAAACGCGGAGTTTTGCGCAGCGCAGAGTAAGGCGTTGTGTGTGTGTGTGTGAGGGGAACGGGTCACATCACAGGAGAGTGAACTTCCTGTCAGAAATCATAGCACGTCAGCAGTCTTAAACACAGCTTGTGTACTGCATCTTCACTGTGTCTGTCAAGCGACTCTGTTGCCCTTTCGGGCTCGAACTGATGGCAAAACTAACTATTAACTGTCTTGATATTTACTTTGAAA